>JAEQBH010000434.1:600000-967295 GCA_016808115.1 Tetrastigma voinierianum | reverse complement strand
TTACCAACCTTACTAATAATTTTAGGGTTAGATGAAATCCTCAACAAAACCCTAGGCTTGAAACCATAGAAGTTCCTACCGTGGTCAAAATACACATAATTCCATACAAATCTATGTTCCATACCTTTTTTCTTCCTTCTCTTTTCTTCTCTTCCTCTTCTTCTTCTTCTCCTCTCTCTCTCACGGCTGTCCTCAAAAATGAGACCAAATTTTGCTCTGGTCCGTATTTTTGACCTAATGCCATAAGCACTGCCTCCCAAAAAACCCATTTTGGTTATGCCCTCTAATTGTCTTTAGTCCCCTCTTTCTATTAACACTATACTTACATAGTTCTTACCTTCGGTTTGGTCATCTTATCAACTTGGCAACTTTAAGCTCCTTTTTGACAAATTACAACCCATGTCTGTACACGTTTTCTGCTTATTTAAAATTCATATTTAACTTTTATTAAACCCTAACATGTCCAAAACCCGCTGGTATATTGGGTGTTATAGTTGAAAAACCACACCAAAATCTCCTAAATGACCAAAACTAACAGGGAAGAAGTCAGCCCCGTCTCCCACCTCCTGGATGCTTCACCGCCGTCCCAAATCCACCTCTACGAATTCGACTAACGACCGTCATGCAGGGCACCTCAGTTCACAAAAACTCTAGAGGAAGCGGGTCAGGACAGAGTTAGTACGCCATCCAATCCCGCCGGTCACCGCAGGTCATCGCTCGAACGCACAGCCATTCCATGGCCACAAAAATCATCTCCAGATTTCGTGGTCTTCCTCCATGGCTTATTTATCCTTGCCCACTGCTAGATCGAAGCCGAAGACAACTTCATCTTAGATGCCTCGAGCTCTAGTAAAGCGATGTTCGGGTTAACCATCGTACAACTCGCCCTAACCTGAGTTTGTCTTCTCCCCAACCGCTGGGCGCAGCATCTAAGGCAAGAGTCGTCATCCTACCTCTTTCAGACACCGACGCGGCGGCCGTTAATAAGCCACCTAGTTCTCGCTTGGCTTCGTCCCTTTCTTTCTTCGCTCGTTCAATCTTTTCCGCACTAGCTGGGCCTCTCGCCCATTTTTCTCGCAAAGAAGCCCAAAGCTCAATGCTTCAACTAATCGGGTTTAAAGCCACAAATTGTGTCATTTAGTTCGATTAAAATTCCCCAGATCGAAAGATATTCTCGATGGTCATCACGACCTATAAAAGAAAAGAAGAAATTACACACGCAGAATCCGTGGAATCGCAAATACAAGCTCAGCGCATCGCTGAAAGTCATGATTACTGAGCATCCCGCTCACAACGAGAAAGCCCTCCGTATACTGGTCGAACGAGCTTCCATGGGTACTTAGAACACCGATAAAGGTCATGCATATGCACAACCACCCGCCCGGCTGGAAAGGGGCCTAAGAAGGATGATCTCTCGCGCACCCTCCTCGGATTAGGGCAACCATGCCCGTTGGGCTGGAAACCTCCGGTGGGAATGCGCACGCGGCTCAGTCACACTTTTCCCGCTAGGGCTCATATCTACAAGCTTAAGCACTGATAACGATCACCCCTGGTCCTTCCACTTCATCGACACATTTGAAAGCCTATTAGACTTCTCTCCGCAGGTGCACCGATCTTCATTAGGGCACCTTCCCAAGACCCGGAGGCTTGGATTAGGGGAGTCCACGAAATTATCGCTTCATCTGGAGAAGACCGCTGGACCGCTTCCCATCGATCTAAAGGTGGTCTCACTGAGTCAATTGCACGATGCGGCAACTCACAAGAAGGCTATTCGCTCTTCCTCGCCGTTCACGAAGAGTACCCATCCAACCATGAAGTATTCCAATCCAGCTGCTTTGCAAGCTCAGAAACCCTTAAAAATTCAAATTTTTTATGTAAGATAAACGAAAATTTGGTCAAAATCCAAAATTTTCTAGATCTCTGATGATAATGGAATCACCTCCGTTGAAATCTTCTCGTGAAATCTAGCTAACATGTAGAATTTGAATTCGAGACAATAATCTCACACTTTTCGAGGCAATGACAAGACGGACACTGGGCGATTTTTGAGTGGCTCAAGATGAGACATCGTGGTCAAGGAGAGCAACAATGAGGCTCAAGGGGCTATAGAGACAAACGGGCACCTTATTAGTGGATGGAAATCCATGGTGATGTGACAAGAGGATAAGGGAAATCCTAGGGGCCAATGAGAATTAGACATGTGGCAAGTGAGAGGACATCCCACTTGACCCAACCGGTTTGGGAGGGAAAATGAGGGAAAGAAAGAGAAAGAAAGAGCTTTTAGAGAGAGAAGCTCTCACTTCTCTCTAGATTTTCGGATGATCGGTCCATCAAATCCCGGCGAGACCAGAGGAAAAATTGATCCCCACTACAAGAGCTACACGTGGGTACCGGTATTGTGGAGTTTCGACAACTCCGGGAGGTAGGGGTCTCATCCTACTTGAGTTAATCTTTGGCTAAGAGTCATTTTAATGGTTAGGGATGTTCAAGGGGGCTTCGAAAAATGCCTATCTTGCCCAAAAAAAAATTGAACTGAGTCACGTGAACGAGTTACTTTCGGATACCGGAACTGATCGGTGACCGCTTGCGGTGGCTTGCGGTGGCATAAGGCGATCAATAACACAGCGCAGTGTAAAGTGCAATAGTCGTGCGCTATTTACGATAGTTCTGAAAGTGTTTTTTGCGCACTAATCATATTAATTAAGCCAATTGGGACATGTGCGATCCCTTTAGTACACCGATTTGTTTCGAGGCAGAATTTTGTAGGTTTCAGAACCACCACCATCAGCTTGGCACGAAATTTCATTAATTTTCACAGTTCTATGAATTTACCATTTCATCAAGTTTAACAAGAAATAAGAACCATAGAAGATTGAGAAATGCAGACAGAAGATGAGATTGGCAATTTCGCTATGGCACAGCTAAAATTTCATGATGTTTAAAATGCAAGATGTTGTACTCATAAATAATTCGCCATGATAGCGAAATACAAAATCGCTATCATAATAAAATTCGCCATCGATAGCCGAAACACATGCATAGTGAAAATCATAGTGAAAATCATACTGAATTTTCGCTATCATAGTGAAAATCACTATGCATTACGCCTTCTGCTTTTTGTATCCAAACGACTCCGCTTGGTTTTTCTCCTTCACCCTCACCGAATTTTGTCGTTTCATAATAGTTTTTGTAATTTTTCTGAGCATATAAGCCTTAGTCCAGAATAAAATGGACATCAATCACTGCATTACTGGGGAAGCTTTCAGCTCCTGCTTCGCCTCTTCTCTACTCCTTTTTCATTTTCGCACTGTCAAACACCTACACAACTGAGGATGAGCGCTTAAAACCTCACTCCTCCCAGCGTATACAAGCCGGGTGCAGATCCGAAGGTCGCCGGAGGTTCCCCGTTTTCTACACGCACTACGCACCGGGGTAGCCAGGCCTTGAACTCTAGGGTTTAAATCCCCTGGGATTTACCTCGAATGACCTTATTTAGTAATCTTAGGTCTGCTTATCGCATCCACTCCGAGATTCATTAGTTACCCTCTACAATCATCAAGGTGAGTCGTGGGAGAATTGTTCTTCACCGTCGTCAAGAAACACCATCTTTCAAAAGGATAATTATTTGGGTTAGGTTTTATAGCTAAATCGAAGATCCGGCCTGGAGATGACTATATGTCATCCTCCCAATCTAAAGGAAATGAACCCTAGAACCCTCTCGTTGACCTTAGAACCTAAATCCAAAGAGGTTCGACACTTTAAGGGATTTTTTATATTTTATTTTATTTAAATTTCAGTTTGCCAACCATTACACCCTCTGCTTTTATCAAAACCCCAAACCCAATTAAATTCACCCATTGATCACTTAAATCATTTGTACAAAGAAAACCCATCTGTTCAATCTTGCACCGCTATAATGTAGTGTTTTGCTACAATAAAGAGAGGGAATTTAGATACAAATTTTGTTGATTCGCACCCTATCGTGGCACTTAATCAAATGGCGCCTATTGCCGGATGTCATATTATTTGACGAGCAAGGAATATCAGATCCTCATCACAAGCACCGTGAATTTTCTTTAATTTTCATTTACGCTTTCCCCGCGCTGGCTAATTTTTCTCTCTCGCTTTCCTTTTTTCCTTTGTTTGCGTTTGCCTCTATTTGCTGCGTGAGCACACGCCAAAGTGGGTAATGGGATTCAAAGGAAGGGTCATCAAAGCCAATTTTCCCACATACAATCGAACTTGAATTGTGATCACTGAAAGAGGGCATCAATATGTTGAATATTTAAGTAAAGAAACCCCAGAACATACATGTCAACTAGGATTACAGAACCCCACATAAAGCAAGTAAAGAACTCATAGAGAAAATCCAAACCCAAATAAGTCCATAAGGGACTATAGAGACCAATGGATGAGTGCACCTGGCTTCATAGTGTTCCCCCAACTTATGCATCCTCGCTTCTCCATATTACGCCCCACTTCTCAAAGAAGAACTACCACCCTCATCTCGTTGAACAAGCCATCCTTAATTGAGCAAACTAGCTGGATAATTTCATAAAGGACCAGAGGCAAGGAATGTTCGCACCGAAATCGAGATGCTGGAGAGCCCTGCTACACGGTAAATCGGATGGGTTCAAAAATCGATATCCTGCGTAATCCATCTCACATCGTGAGGAGGAGATCCGAGTAGTATGTCACCGAAACTATTTGAGTAAACAAAGCCTAACCTGGCAGCTGTGAGGAATTGAAAAAGCAACCAAAGAAAAGCTCTGAAAGTGTGTGCTGCCCTAGGCTGTGTTGTCTACACATGGAGAGAAGAAGAAATTTTCCCTTATCGACCGAGGCAAGTGAAGAACACCAAGATCACACTCGTCGCCTGATTCAAGGTATACCCCGCCCACACCTGAAGACACCAAACCCTGGCTAATCCACTCCGCCTTGCACCGGGTCGCTGAAAGCCTCAAGAAAATAACGTTGTTTCTCACACTACATCAAAGACACAAGTAGTCACTACATTGCATGGCACAACAGCTCAGTACTTGTTCGGATTGGAGCACCCTAACATCGGCATTTCTAAGCCGCGCCCAACAAATTCCTCCAAAGGCCAACCGGTTTCAGCTACGCCACTTCGTTTTAATTTTTCTTGTTTTATTTCATTTTATTTTATTTTATTTAGATTTCAAGTTTTTTCTTGATTTTCCTAATTTTTAAGTTATTTGTTTAGCCCATTTGCACTTTTTCTCTGCAATTTTTTCAGATAATTTCTTTGCAGCTTCTAGTGAAAATTTTTTACGGTAATGAAGATCGAGTAATTCGGAGCAAGAAAATTACATCGAAATTTTCTGAAACATAGCGAAATTCGCTATGTACAAAAATTTCACTCAAGAATTTACGCTACATAGCTAAATTTCTATTATAGAGAAAAATGACTACAACCCTCTTTCACATGTAGCTAAAATTGCACTGACAACCCATGAAAAGACAAATTGTGCATGTTGTTTTTATTTTTATTTTATTTTTATTATTTTAAAAAAAAATTTGTTTTTATTTTTGTTTTTGTTTTTCAAAAAACAAATTGTTTTTTTTATTATTATTAAATTATGTTTATAAAAAAATTTATTTTTCTTTTTATTTAAAAAAAATTATTTTTATTATTTTTATTATTATTAATTATTTTATTTTATTTTCAAAAATTAAGTTTCACATATTAAAATTGTGAACATAAATTTAAAAATTTCGCTATGTGAAATTCTCTACCACCCACAATATGCCTCCCCGATTTTGTTTCGTTTCATAACTTTTTCATCCAACTCCGTTTTAGGTTTTTAGTACCGTTGGAAATATTAGAGAGTTTAGAATCTAAATTCATTTAAAAGAACACTTTTGAAATTTTTTATAAAAGTGAAATTTTCAAAATGTTCTAAACTGTCAATTTTTTTTTCTTCTCTTTCTTCTTCTCTAACTTGTTCATCTAAACTGAGTGAATAAGGTGTCGCATGGAAAGCTTGCTAAGTCTCCTATCCAACAATCCATCACATCTCATCAGAACACTTCCTTCCCTTAACTTTCAATCCGGGGTCCCATTAGACAATGAGACATTTGGTCGGGGGAGAGTTAGCGAAGGAAGTGGCTTTTCAGATTATGCAAGTTTTGTTACTATTTTGAGTGTAAGCCCATTTGTAATGTTTAGTGGCTTGCTGGTTTTCCTTTGGTGGAGTTGTTATATCAAGGGCACTACTTATTGGACCCATTTTCGCACCTAAATTTTTCGTGGTTTTCGCTTAACCCGTGGTTTAAAAACAGAACTTGTCCAATTCTATTGATGTTATATTGGTTCCATGCCTATTGAGGATGATCAATTTGAGCTCTTATCGTTTTCGACCATTTTTCTTCCACCTTTAGCTAACCACACACCTGCACACATCGTGCTTCTTCAATAACCTGAAACCGCCTAGCCTCCTATAAGCCTCATAATAACCTACCCTGGGCCATGACCAATCTTTAATAGGTTAAGGACCCCATGAATGAAGGCCAATGTGTCTTCCAAAAATAAAAAGAAATGAAAAAGAAAACTAAAAGAAAAGAAAAGAAAAAGAAAAAAAGAAGAAAATTGCAACGCTGGCTTTGAAAACCCAAGCACCACCCCGAGGGGTATATAAGAAAGTCTCTTGAAAGTTCCTGCGCATTCTGCTTTTCAACCGGTCAAACCACCGACTTAGTGTTCGCTACACTGGTGGATGGGTAGAGTTTAGCGGGTTGTAGGTGCTGGAGTTTCTTAAATCATTCGGAGTCCTGGTGAAACCCCAAAGAGTTTGTGTCAAAATATCCCTTCATGCGACTTTAAAAAATGCCTGCCACCGTCGAGTCATCGTAGATCCCCTGCCGCGCGGACTTTTGTGAGGTTTATTCTCAAAGACAGACTTCACAACGCAAAAAAAGTTGTGAATAAGAGCGGTCTCGATCTATTTAGTCAAGTTAAAGATGACAGTCGCGTAGTAGCTGTGCTCGGGGAGAGGTGCGCTGCGTATTGTTGAGAGCCGATCAAACAAAACACTAGATTTTGGTGGAAGTTCTCGTTGATTCACCGAGACGAGGCTCTTTGATACCCACTTTCAGATGGTATTCATTCTCTGCTGTTACTGGACACCCGCCATGATTCTGTACTGTGGTTAGGCATTACTTTTCACAACCTTTTGAAATATTTTGTTATCATTTTGTGTGTCCTCTTTCTTTTCTTTCTTTCATTGCTTAAGGACTAGCAATGTAGGTCAAAAGGACAAGGCTCCTAAAAGTGCTATTTCGAGTCCTATTTGGGCAGTTGTGGTTTTGAGTGCTTTTTGCTTACTAATCATATTGACTAGTTTTCACCTGACATGTGCGTGTCCTTTAGCAATTAACATTTTGTTTCGAGGTTACTTGGTAGTTTTGTGTTTCGTAAACTCTCCACCATCATATCAAGCTTGGCATCGAAATTAACACTTATTTTTTCCGAGTTCTATTAAATTTCATCATTTCATCAAGTCCGGGATGAAGAAATAGCAACCATAGGAGCAGAGAATGCAAAGAGAGGATGCGTAGAAGATAGAGGAGTCATACTGGCTATGGGAGTACAGCTTAAATTTCGCAACGAGGCTGCAAATGAAGGATAGCCAAATTTTCGCTATAGCCAACCGCTATGATAGCTTATCTCGCTATGATACGGCTCATCATAGTGAAAATTATCGCATGTCGAAAATTTCACCGCTTATGATCGAATTTTCGCTATCAAGAAGAAAATCACTATGCATACGAAATTTTCGCTTCGCTTTTGCGGATCCAAACGACTCGCTTTGGTTTTTCTCCTTTCTACCCTCACCGTAGAATTTTGTTGTTTCATACTGCTTGTAATTTCCCTTTTCCCGAAAGCATATATGCTTCTGGCCCAGAACAAATGGACATCAATCACTTCTCAGACATCGCCGTGAAGCTTCGCCTCCCCAAGCCGCTCTTCTCTACTCCCCTTTTTCTCTCTCATTTTCGCACTTCTCGGGCGTACCCAAACACCCTCCTAGATGACAACTTAGAGGATGACGCTAAACCCGTTCCTCCTTGGAAGGCTGCAGCGCCGCTGCAAGATCCAAGGTCGCCTGAGGTCTCCCCCTGTTCACGTAGGTACGTGACCGCGCCAGTTTCTTTGAACTCAGGTTTAAATCCCCCTAGATTCACCCCTGAATGACCTTTATTGGTAATTCTTAGTGGTTCAGCGGATGCCATCGTTAGATCCACCGGCATTCATTAGTTACCTCATTAATAATTGTAAGGTGAGTCGTGAGAATCGTTTTCACCGGTGATCAATGTCAGCTTCGCAAACACCATCTTTCAAAAGGATAATTATTTCAAGTTAGGTTTTTTTAGCTAAATGAAGATCCTGCTCGAGATGACTATGTCATCCTCCCCAACGCGAGGAAATGAACCCCAGAACCTCTCAAAGGACTTTTTTAGAACCTAAACTTAGTTTACACTTTAAGGAGACTTCTTTATATTTTATTTTATTTAAATTTCAGTTTGCCAACCATTACACTCCCGTTTTATTAAAACCCCAAAATCCAAAATTAAATTACCATTTTTTACTTTACTCTAAACTACTTCAGACGTAAGAAAAACTCTATCCTCGGTTCGACTCCTGACTGATTCCGCTATACTGGCAGAGGTTTGCTACTTAGGAAGAATTTAGATACAAATTTTATGATTCTCGCAATCCTACCGGTGGGCACTCAATCAAAGTGTTGTTAATATATGCTGATATGTTAATGTATTGCATGAAAATGGCATAATGCATTTCATATGCACGAGGACAATCGTAGAGTACTGTGTAAGTGCATGACATATTTGAAAAATATACCCGAGGGTGGGCCAAAACACCATCTAGAGTGTCCATTACACATGAGCTCCAGGTTGTCCACACAAAATTAATTACTCCAGTATGTCCACTTATACATGCGCGAGGGTTATCCATAAAGTAAACAAATAGATTTGTTCGAAACACAATTTTCACATGATAAAGTACGTATTAATGTGAGACCTGAGACCTCGAGGCATGATCACACAGACATTCTAGAATCATGAATTCACTTGAATGTGTGTTTGTCAATGCATGAGCACTTAGCGGGTGATAAAAATCAAAGCACAAAGGATCCGTGATGCTGTAGCATTTCATAACATACATTGGGAATTCAATCTTTAATTTTGGAAAATTCGTATTTAGAGGTTATGAAACCTTGGAAACACTCTTAATATATTTTTATTTCCAAGTGTTTTGAGTTTTATTACTATTTTGATTTGAGTTGGTTTATTTTAGAAAGATTTGTTCTCCAAGTCAAAGTAGAGTTGCTTTATTTGTTCTAGAAAGTCTGCTTTTCTAAGCTAAATGTATTGCTATTTCTTTTTTAAAAAGGCTCGCTTTCAGATTGGTGATGATTTGCGCCTGATTTGTCGCTATTTTCGAGCTGATTTGGTCAGAGATTGAGATGCCGACGCACTTAGATTTGCTGCTGATTTGTTCCGTGCATTTGTCGCTAATTCTATTACCAAGCTCATTCCTAAAATTATATAGTTTTTTTCCTTCATGGATATTTTTAGTGTAGTGCAGTTTAGAAAAGTATGTTAGTTTCTGTTTTTTGGCCAAATATTTACTTTCCTCAGGGCTTGTAATATTTAGTTTCATTCTTCATATTTTTCGCCTATTTTAAAGGCTTCATATCCTCAGATTCTTCAAGTTAAAGCATTAATAAAATTGAGAGTATAAAATTTCTCTTGGTTCTTTTAAAGAACTCCTTGAACTTATCGGTTATTCCATGGCGTTCATCAAGATTTATCAATCTGACTTCCATCGAACAGGCATTCCCTACATATACCGTTCTCGTTTCCATATAAGCAACTGTCAAGGTCATCAACTAATCATGCTAGAGCGGTTCTTTCGAGCTAATTCGATCACGGGTCTCCTCACAAGTTGACGGGGTTCATATCAGTTGGGAGTAATGATTAGTGCTCAAATAGTTCTATTTTAAACCATAATTATAGTAGGTTTTGAGCACTTTTTGTGTACTAATCAACTTAAATAACCCAATTGGTACATTAAGGTCTCAGCTTTACTACTAATCACATTTTGTGGCTATTTTTAGACTTCCAGGCTAAATTAGCCAAAATCTTTCAAGGCAACTCAAACGCAAAGAATCAAAGCCGAACACCTAAATGTGCACAAATAAAATTCGAAGGAAAATGGAGCAAAAAGGGTAGAATTTGGAACACTACAGAATTTTGTATTACAAAATCTGATCCGTAGACTCGGCAGTTGCAAAAACGCAACCTACTTTGCGGTCCGCCTGACCACACTTCACCATCTTTGTGACTTTTCTTCCTAAACTACCCTCTATGTGTTTATGGTACTTCATACATTTTTGTAATTTCCTTGTTCGAGCAAAGATATAAGCCTTAGTCAAGACCAGATAGACAACTTGATGCAATAAACTTTCGCGCGAAAGCTTTCATTTCTCCCGCGCTTTTCTTCTTTTCTCTTCATTTTCTTCCCCCTTTCCTTAACTTTCTCACTCGCCAAACACTCCTCATATGAAAACTCAAGGGAGGCTGAGTTATTAAACCCTCATCCTTGAAGAGGAGGGCTACCGGGGCTAAAGTTTTGTAAGGTAAACCACCGGGGTCCTCGTTTCCTAACACAAGCATTTATTGTCATTTTTGTTTCTATCTTTCACTACGTTTAAACTCGATGCATCCTAATCACCAAGATTGCAATCTTTAGTAGTTCAAGTGATACTTATTTCTGATCCACTAAGGCTCGCTTAGTTGGCTATTTGGCTTTGTCTGTGGTAGTCAAAGGATCGCTTTACTACATTGAAACGCAATATCCACAATAAATGTTGTATCTCAAGAGAAAAGTTTTGTGGTTCAGCTTTTTATAGCCAAACCAAGATCCAAGTCAATGAAATGATTTAGTTAATCATCCTCCACTTTATAATAGGTCCAGATCCTCCCCATTGTGCCCCCCATCTCCCAACCAATCTGAGTACCATGAGTCTTTACATTTTATTTCATTCTATTTTTAGCTTCCAACCATAAATCCCAGACTCGCTTTTACAAAACCTTAAAAACCAGCAAATTCACCACTTTGGAAGCTCATCAGAATCATTTGTGCAAAGAAACCCATCCCCTGGTTCGCCCTCACACTATACCCGCAGAGCTAGCCACAAAGCAAAGAGAAGTGTATATGTTTATAAATTTTGTCAGTTCGAGTTACCTTAGCTACACGCCACGTGAATCAAATGGCGCCGTTGCCGTGGATGGTGCCTTAGAGCAAGTGAGAAGCTATCGAATCCTGTGATCGCCATCAATACAAGTGTTAGTGAATTTAATCCCTTTTTTGTTTCTCACTTTGATCTCCCTAGTATCTAACTATATCAAGCGATTAAATTTTTTTATATATACTGTCCATACATAGAATTTTTATTTTTATTTCTAGCTAACATTAACCTTTTCGGGTAGCCTCGCTTTCTTTGTCAGTTCGTTCAGGTTTGCCGCTTTTAGTAGCTATGCACCATCGGGATAGGGAACACTCGTGAAGATTGAAAGTGGCTGCTCCACTTCCAACAGTATCGCGGAAGTGAGTTTATAGAGCTGGCGATGGTAGATCCCTCCACCAGGAGTAACAAAGCCAATGTGGGTACCCTACGTTCAAGTCAATGAGGATCATATACACTCCACCAAGGGTGAGTGCACCTCATCTATTATACTCCTACCGAGGATTGAGTGTTAGCCTTATCCGTGCCCCTGCCTCCTCCCAACCTTCCATGGTGGGAAAATGAAAAATCCATACACACACATCCGGAGTTTCAGGAAGTTTGCACTAATTTTCAAGGAGGGTGCAATTGATATGGAATTGCTAAATCAAAGCCTTCCCTTAACCCTAAAAAGACAAGGCCAAGATTTGGCTTAGTTCTCTAAGGCTAAGGACTATCGAAATCGGGACAGAGAGTGCTGAATTTCTAAAGAAATTTTTCAAGACACATAAAAACCAACATTCTAAAGAGGCGCATTTTATACCCCTTTGCACTTATGACAATGAGAAGTTTTACCTGTTAGGAGAGAGGTATATGGAAACCATCGCGTCTGGCCCTCACCATGGTTTCGATACTGGATGTCGGGTCAACCATTTCTATGATATGCAGCACACGTGTAGATGTCCCCCTCGCTGGCGGCAATTATCGAGACCAAGGGTGGAGGGGACTTCAAGAAAGAATCCGATGAAGCCATGGATTTCTCAATTATGTGGCTGAAACTTCCAAAGCATGGATAAGCCTAACCCTAGGAGGCGCACAGATGAAGCCTACAAATCAAAGGGGAGGCAAATTTCACCGACGAGGATACGGAAATGAAGGCAAAGTTGCACCACCTGACTAGAAGGTCGGGAAGAACTGGAAGCGGAGAAGATCAAATGAGGTAGCCCGGGCAGTAGAAGAGGGGTGTCTGCACTAATCCAGCCTTGCCCAACAGCCACCCACCGAATTAACACCAAAGTGAACGATCGGCTCATGGTTCCTTCGAGGATATGATGACAGAGCGATGCCAATGTCGCGGACCAATACAAGCCACAACCCAATGCCCCATACGGTCATATACAACCCTAATCAGGAACCACCCTAATCTCTTGCCAAACCCACACTTATGTCCCCCGGGTACACAACAAATGAGTGGTTCCCATCTCACTACGCCCACCACCATCCTCATCCCCGCTTGAATAGAGGCTATCATGAATTTGAGCAAAGTGGTAGCAACTTTGTGGAGGAACAAGCGCGCGGAATGCCCAAGTTAATAAGAGAATTGACATGCTGGAAAGCACACTCAACAAAGATAGATAACCTACAGCCCGAGATCTCCCCAAATATGACAACTGGCAGATTCACCCTCCGTTAACCACAACCAAAGAAGAAAAGCGTGGGAGAAAAAAAAAGTGAAATTTCCATTTCAGACACAACCTAACTTAGGAGTGCATGAAGTGAGTTCGTCCAATGAGCAAAATCCCAGGATGGATGAAGTTAAAGCGTATTATCACGATTGAGAAGTGGTGGAAGAGCTAAACAACAGTACCAACCAATGGAAGGTTGAACGCGAACAACGAACATGTCGCGTTAGTTGCGAACACTGTCGCGTCACTGTTAACATCGCGCTTGGTCGGAATGATAATGTCTTCGCGTCGCTTCCAACCCATTGAACTCAGTCCCGAGATTTCCAAAATTTTTAATGACCCGGCGCAATGCTGAATATGGCAGGCTAGAACGGTTGACGCAGGCCTTAATGAATAAAGAAACACACTCAGAAACACATCTGCGTCATCTCAACATTGAATACAACGCGGTAATTATGGAATACACGTCCCGCCCATCGGCGAACGACGAAGAGAATAAAGTCAACCACCGCTCAAGATAAAGATCACGCACCGCACAAAGAAAAATTGTTAAGAAACGATTATTAGTACAACCACCCCAACTCGAAACGTTCCCAAAGAGCGCGAACTTCGAATCCCGCTCAGTGCTCTATTCGAACTATATCTCCGTCTGAATACCTCAAAGAACATACTTCAATGGTTGAACAACAAGATTTATAACACCTGTCAAAGTCAGACAAACGAGTAGTCGGAAGAACAAACCATATTACGTCGAAACACATGACAATGGAACTAACGATCAATGTCAATAATATAAACTAACACCAAATAACAAATAACATTATCCCGATTAAAGAGATAAACGCTACTCCCAAACCGATCTAGTCCCCAACCCAAACGTCTTTATCAATAATAAACCCTCGTTTGAAGACGAAGAGCTCGCCCGCCGATATCGTTACAAGAAATGTTAAACACCAAGATCAAACTCATCATCACTGAAGAACAACGAACAGAATCATCGATATAATATATACGCGTCCATAAAGTCAACACAAACACTGATCGAAGACTTCGGTAAATCAACCCAAGCAATAACGCGTTTCGTTTCTGATATAAATATATGAGCAAGTTCTTCCAACCTTCGCCTACTACAAAGCCTGGGAGGGTGGTGTATTGATTACAAAAGACTGGTACGAGGCGATGAGGAAGGATCACTTCCCTCTACCCTTCACGGACTGGGCCGGGAAGGATTCCACCACCCCTTCTACCGCGCCTAGATGGCTGGCTCAGCTATTTCAAATTGAAATTGTCGTGTACACTCAGGAGAAGACCACCTTCACCGCCCCATTCGCACATATGCTTATAGAGGATGCCCTTAGCTTCCGTGTAATGGCCTCGCCACATTCAAAGACATCAGATGCTCAATATCTTTAGCTGGCCTCGTGGAGCGTATTACGGAGGTTTATATGGATGATGTTACGCTTATGGAGGGAGATTTGAAGAATGCTTCTCGATCAACTTAGAAACCGTCCTGACATAGGTGTATAGAGAAGAACTGGGTATTGAACTCGGGGGAAAATTCCATTTACGTCAACTGTGTGAATGTGGGACATATTATTTCCAAGAAAGGAATTTAAGTTGACAAGGAGAAAATTGAGATGATTTCCAAACTACTCCTCCTACTGAATGAAGACCGCTGAAAATTCTTGTGGCATACAGTTTCTATAGGAGGTTCATCATGGACTTCTCAAAATTGCCAAGCCCCTTTATGTTGTCGAGAAAGATGCCAAATTTATGTGGGATCAAGATCGCGTAGGAGCTTTGAGAGCTCAAGGCTTATTTGACCATCGCACCAATAGTGAGGGCCTCCAATCGGAAGCTACTGAGGTATCGCAGGCACGCAAGTGACCCCGTCACTGAGCGCTTCTGGGCCAGGGAATGAGGAAAGTCTCTATGTGGTCTACTACGAAGCAAGACATTAAACGAGGCAGGAATACACCACCACAGTAAAAGGAGTCATTGGCAAGTGGTCTATGCTTTTTAGACAAGTTCTCGAGCCATTCGGGTCGGGCCTGACATAATCATATTCGCCAAATCACCTACCAGCGTACCTGCTCACCAAATAATGCCAAGGCAAGACTTATTGGACGTGGTTCTTCTCGCCGCAAGAGTTCAACCCCGCAGACAGGGACAAAAAGTGGGTGTAGAGTAGAGAATGTTGTGATAAATCATCTCTCGAGACTAACAACAGCACAACAACACTCACAACCCCAATCATTGATGAGTTTCCGCGAGTCCTGTTCTAGTCGTGAACACACCGGTATGCCCATTATTACCACCACGCTGGCAATGCGAGAGTTACCGCAGATCGAAGGCACAAGACAAGTTTTCTTGCAAAAGTTCACTCCTATTATTGGGGAAGAGCCCTTCTTGTATAAATATCGTGGTCGAATGATAATCTAAGGTGTGTGCTTAAAGAACAACAGCTAGGATACTCATCTAACGCCACGAAAGCATGTGGAGGCCATTGGCTCTAAAACTCGCTATGAAGGTAATACAACTGGTTCTCCTATTGGTCTTCTTTCAAGGATGCCCATATCATGTGCAAAGAATGCGACAAATGCCAAAGATCGGAAATTGCCGCCACAACGATGCCTTTAAACCCGATTGCGGGCGTCGATCTATTCGATGCTCGGGGGCATCAATTTTTACTGGCCATTCCTTCTTCCCGATAGCATTTTGGTGCGAGTCGATCATGTGTCAACACGGGTCACAAAGGCTCGCAGAGTAGCACTACGGTGGTGTTGAAATTCGAAGGAGAACATCTTCTCCGCACTGGGATCCCCAAAGCCATAATTCGATGGCAGGGCTGCATTTCACAACAAACCTTGAGAACCTCCTAACTAAATATGGTGTCAAGCATGCGCCACACCCTCGTACTACCCTCGCACTGGTCAAGCTGAAAGAAGCCAAACGGGAAATCAAGACACATCGATGAAAGTGTGAACTTTAACCGAAAAGCACTATTCCCAAAGTTATCGATTCCTTGTGGGCATACTGCACAAAGATACAAACCATCCTCGCATGTCCCTTTATAGCCTACTATGGCAAGGCATGTCACCGCTGCGGGAAATCGAAAGAGGCGCGCGGGCGTTAAGAAAAACTCGAACTCCAGATATGGGAAATAGCTAGCCTAAAAGGCTCTTAATATCGTATCGAGCTTGAAGAGTCGGTGAATGATGTCATAATTAACCCAAAATTGCAAAAGATGTTTTAAAGAAGTGGCATAATCAATACAGCTCGCCAGTAGTGTACTTCAAACAAGGAGACCAAGTGCTTCTTACTAATTCAAGTCTACCTTTTTCCAGTGCAAGCTCAAGTCAAGACGGATCTGTCCATTCACTCATCCATCGCCCATCTCAATGATCAAGAGACATACCAATTCCAAGGACAACCAGGTGTTCAAGGTCAATGGGCAAAGGTCAAACCCCATGCAAGACAACGTAGACCTCGTAAATATACCCTAGTGCTGGAGATGCTTGGTGGTATTTTGTAAGCATAATTTAAATGTTTCGTGAGAGAAATGGCCAAAAAGGGGCTTAAAAGTCATAATTTGAAAAGGACTATGGGCCAAAGACAAACACAGAATTACAAAATTCTTAAGGATGAAGGGACCAAAAAGCAATTAATGAAACTTAACCTAGAAATGGGTTTTTGAGGGCCAAACAAGGCCTAAGAAAATCTGGATTTAAGACCAAATTTGGTCTCAAATTGGGAGAGAACTCGTAGAGAAGAAAGAAGGGGAGAAGAAGAGAAAGAGGAAGAGAAGAAGAGAAGAGAAGCTACAAGCTGTATGGAACTTTGGATTTTTGTATGGAAACTAATCTTGATTATGGATTCTATGAGATTACATGATGAATTTCCATGCTTAATTGTTAGTACTGTCTCCAAAACTTTGGGGTTTCTTGCTAGGTTTCATCTAACCCAAAAAATTATGGAAAGTAAGGTGGGTAAAACCTTAACAGACAAGGAGATCATGAAATCCTCTCCTTGAGGATGGATTCAGCATGTTAAATTGTGCAATTGAGTTGGTGGTTTAGAACAACCTAACAAATATTTGTATTTAAGCCTGTGTATGGGTTATAAACTCCATATTAGAATGGTTTTTACATAACATGGAAGTGATTCATGAAAGAATTTGGAAGAAAGATATCCATTGAAAGATGATTTTGAGTATAATTGAGGATACAAGATGAATTTGAAAATGATTTTGAAGTGTGATATAAGTATAGATTTGCTTGGGATGGAAAGATGAAAATGGAGAAAATACACATTCGGGCACTTTTTCGACCCGTACTGCACACTTGAACCCAGATTCCACACTTCGGTTCTGGTCATTGGTTGAAAGTGCATCTCTGCACATCGCTAGGGGTGTACCCCACACCCGATGCTCTCCCAATTTCTGACCAGCTTTTGTATTTTGTCTATAACATTCTCATTTTTATCTCATTTGGAAAGGATTCAAGTGGCCAATTCAAATAGACTTCAAGGAGAGCTAAACATAAAGAAATAGGGTATATCGTCAATTCTGACTCTATGGTTGAAAAATCCACTCAAAGTGAGGTTATGTGTGCCAATCCAGCACTTCATTTTGATTATGAGTAGTCCTAATTCGTTTTAAACGTAACTTGAGTTCCCGCGTTCGACATTTGGGTGATTCCAATCGGGAGATGAACCCTTAGCACCTTAGTTTAAAGGAGTACAAAGAACCAAAGGTCAAATATGAGACAAGGCACTGAAAATAAATATTTCAAACTCCCCCAGAAATCAAGAACCGACTGGGCTGGTACGAAAATGCCATAATCAGTTTGAATATCCGATCGAATGATCCCAATTTCTAAGTAAAAATATCCATGAGGACTATAATACATGAATGTGTAAGGAATACATTGGCACATTATGTACTAAAAGGGCATATGAAATGCCATATGTAATAGTAAACATGAAAAATATAGGAAATGCGGAAATGCATAGCCGCGCCCGCGAAACATAAATCCGATATGGAATATGAAACAAATCGACACGTGATCATGAACGTGAAATACCATCTAATATGAACATAATGTGGCGAGAATGCCTATTATAAGATAGTAATATCAACCTATAATTGTAAAATCACCTAAGACCAAGTATTAATGGCCACAGCACTTCCCGGGGTTCATTAAGACTTTCTAGATTCCCGACATGTCTCAGACTCGATTAAGATTTCAGATTCCTGATTAGTGCTTTGCATCCCCAGTTAGTACTTTGGTACCCTTATTAGTGCCCAAGACTGATTAGTACTTCAGATCTCGATTAGTGCTCCCAAGACTGTGGACAGTGGTATTTCAGATTCTCATATGCCACAACACCCGTCTCATTTAAGAGCCACAAGACTTCTGCATCAGATAAGATCTTCCGGGCACTACTTGTGCGTGTCCTACCATTCAGACATCGGGGTCTAGGAAGTCAAATGCTTATATGATAAGACCGAACAAAGAATAAGAGGCATCTAAATGTATCTCTCAGGACTGCTTTGTAGTACCTACGTACTCCCGCATCTCCCCACAGTCCTCGTAGTACCTAAGGGTACTCGAGACCATCAAGTTTTGCAGCACCGCTTCCGTGCACTCCGATCCGTTTCCCGTTTCGACACTCGTAGTACCCCATGTGGTACCCCCGCATCTGAATAAGCTCAGAAGATCACGCCTCAGATTCGACAAGCTTCAGAGTACCCCACGTACCCGCATCTCAATAAGTTCTGTTCTAATAAGCCGGTACCACGGTACCCTCTTCGCGATCCGGCAAGTCCGTAGTACCCATGTACTCTTTGTATCTCGATTAAGTTTTAAAGGCCTTACTGCACCGTGATCCCGAATAAGTTCCGTCGGGATGTCTCCAGCACTCCACGGCACCCCGCATCCTACTTAAGTCTCAGAAAACCAACTGCAATTTTGTATCCGATTAAGTTTTGTAATACCTACCTGCACTCCTCAGATTTGAATAAGTTCCCGCTTCATTAAGTCCCGTCCCTCATGCAGCTCAGAGTACCTACTGGTACTCGTATCTCCCTAAGTTCTTAGGTACTTACTGCACTCTCAGATTTCATCAAGTTCAGAAGACTCATAAGTACTTGTATCTAATTACCAGAGACCTACTGCACTGCATCAAGAAAATAAGCATAAGTCCAAATAAGACCTACGTATTTCCGTATAATGAATCTCAGGTAGTACCTAATGGGTACTTTAGATACTAATAAGCTCAGAATCCTACTTGAGTCCCGAATGAACATAAAGCCTTTATAAGTATGGGAGTCCTGTATAAAACAAACTCAGAACTCCTACTGAGTCCCGAATGAACATAATGTCTGCTATAAAGTATAAGTTCTACATAAGAAAACCTCAGAATCCCACTTCGAGATCCGAATAAGTATAAGTCCGCAGCACCTGGCGCGTACCCGTATTGGTAAAACAAGTATAAGTCCAGTAGTACCTAAGAATACTCTTGTATCGATAAAACAAGTATATGTATCCGTTATGATCCGCACTGCCATGGCTAATGTCCACACCGAATATGTATTCAGAGGTCTATTTGTTCCGACTATCAGACTTTACGTGGCCTTCAGATAAGAATAAGATCTCAAACATACAAGAATCAATGTTGTAATATCAGTATAAGTTCAGAATACCAAGAGGCAATTCCGTAAGACTAGTATAAGTTCAATAGGACAAGTATAAGTTCTGTAATACATGTATAAGATCTTAAATACATGTATAAGTTCTGTAATACACGTATAAGTTCTGAATAAGGATAAGTTCTCAACTCCTACTGAGTCCCGGTCAAACATAAGTCCAAGAGTAAGTATGTTCTGCATAAGAATCACTTCAGAATTCCTACTGAGTCCTAATGAACACACAAGTCTATTATAATATAAGCTCCAAGACAACATACGAGAAATCAACAAGTATAAGTTCTAGTACCCCACTACAAATGAATAAACATAAGTCCTACATAAGTTCGAATAAGTATAAGTTCCCGTAGAATTCCTACTTCGAGTCTCAATAAACATAAGTCATTATAATAAGTTTTGCATAAGAATAAGATCCGTAACTCCTATGGAGAGATCCGAATAAGCGTAGAAGCCCCGTTATAAGAAGTATACATAATCAGATAAGTTCATAATATAAATGCATGAAATTTATATTATTTGCCATCGTTTTATATTAAATGTGTATATGCATAGACATATGTTTCCACTGCCGTAAAGCTTAGCACTAAGCCTAATCCGCAGGTACAGGAGAAGACACCAAGACTTCCGTGATACCACACAACACACTTGTAAGTGTCACTACATGTAGGTTCGCTCGATTTGTAAATGTAAAAGTACGCTTTATTTGTAAATGGGACTTGGTAAACGTGTATAGATTTTGATGGACACCACTCCGGTGGTAGTTCATTTGCATATGTATAAGATATTTTGATTTTGTTATAAAGATATGGGCCATACCCACAGGTACAAGTTCGGTTTAAAAAAAAATCAAGTAAAGAACCATTTGGTCTCTCAAGGCCCCGGAACCGTTCGATCCGCCTAACTGGTCGGATCGGATTCGAGCGTGACACAACATTACGTTGCACAAGGAGGAGATTCTCCTCGAATCTCTATGAATCCAAAAGGCTAATTGAATGGGAGTGATTTCGCAGCAACTTTGAATTCACCCACTTTGTCGAAGGTGTCGTGCACGTGGAAACTTCAAGCCTTGATTGTTCCATTTATGTTTTTTGTGATTTTCATCTCAACCACCTCCCACACCTCACTCACCACATCTCACACTCAGGTCCCTGACCTTGTAAAATAGCAAAAAGGCAGGGGAGTTTTTTGTGCAATGAATTTTCCAAGCGTGCGATTTTCACAACCCTCGCGAAACAGAAAGTTACGACTTTCGCAACTGGGAATTTTCGCAGGCTGCGAACAAATTTCGCATAGTTGCGGTAAATCTCTACGTCTGTCATCTTTCTACCCTTCCTCCCGTGAACCTTTTCGTTTTCCGCACCCTATTAATTTTTCCAAATTTTCAGCTTAACTACCAACCACCCATTTATGATCCATTTGATATGTTAAATGGGTTTAACCTTTCACCTTCCCTAACCTCCTATTTAAACCCCTCCCCCTTCTTCTCATTTCCTCTATTCAAGCCATCCCATCCTCTCCTCTCCTTCCTAGCCCCAACCATGGTGAAAGACGCACCCAGGACACAACTTGGGACCGGGTGCGGCAAAATTTCTCTCCCTCCCCGCCGGCAGTCCAACTCCGCCTTGCCACCGCCACAGCTCCCTCAACCACCACCGCCACCACCACCGCCACTATTGTACCCTCTACTACGGCCGCCGCTCGGGCCAAGGTCTGTAAGGGCCCCAACAGGTCCCGCTGAGGTCGCTACCAGCATCCCATGCTCCTCAAGGCCGCTGTTTCGCCCCACGCTGAAGTATCATACCGTCGGGCCCTCGCTCCTCCCTTCCCACGAGTCTAGGGCCAACCCCCGAGGGCCCCACTCAAAGGGCCTGATCCCATGGCCCAGAGAGTCCCCTCCAGCCTGTGCCCCAAGAGCACCAAATACCACTCCACTGCGGCTCCTCTCGCCGGGAGATCTCCCCATCGACTGCTCCCGGCTTCGACTCATCGCGACCCTACTTCCACCGTGATCCTATTGTCTGCACTGATCGCAAAGACTGCAGGACTCACGGGTCGAGGTGCAAGATATGACCTTCCTGGGCCATTGCAGATATATGGAGCTCGTAGATTCGATGTGACTAGTGCGTAGGTACCCTTTTCTCATTTATGACCCCATGTTCGCTTTTCACCCTGGGTCATGTAGTTCTACCACACGATGATTCCTCCAGCGAGGTTTCCAACCGACAGCTAGCTTCCCATTTATCGGCGGCCAACCAGTGATACGCAAAAAAGATGTTGCAACACGCTCACTGCCGGCGGGTCCCCGCGCAACCCATAGATTGAGAGGCAATTGGCCCCATCCCTGCCTAGTGGAGATGGTTCGCCTTACTATCTCCGGGACACTACTGGGGCCGAGTTTGTTTTTTAATGGGAGGCTACCTCCAAGAGATTCATAGACCACATATCATGCACCCAATATTTTTCCACTCCAAGACAAGATGAAATAGGATGAAAGGCCTGGAGGCTTTATACCATATTTCATAGGGGCTTCGGGTTCAAATTCTAATGAGTCATCATGATGATCTTGCTCACTCGAGGATGTTTCATCAAGGAACTCACCCAGAAAGATTCACTCCGTGGTCTACATTTTTGGCGCGTATGAAAGACATCAACTTTCCCACGAGCCCAAAAGTTATGAGCTGCCAAGCTGACAAGCAGTCTGTCTCATAGCTGGACTCCAGGCAATAGGCTCGCCACCATCACTTCTCGAAGGGGCAGAGGACCAACCAAATAGCTAACCTTCAAGAGGAGCAAAATGCACTCCAACAAAGGCATAACAAGAGATTTTGTGTCCCAAAGATCTCAGCTCACTAACTTCCACTGCCCACAATTCAATAAAATTTCCCGACCTCTGATAACTTCTGCAGCTCACCCGCATTTTACACTTCTGAGATATTGCTAGACCGTGGAAAGCAACTTCCTACTTATCGCTTCACGAGTAGATTTCTGGAGTATTCACTCGATTTCTCGTCATCATGGATACGCATCCGCATTCTTCGCCACGCCAGATCATTGAAGATCATCACGTTCTAAATTTAAAAGGATGACTCAGATTGAAGCTACCATACCACACCAGCCGATCCCATGTAGATTCAGAGTCACCTGAGCCTACCTCCGATTCCCCACCGACCGTCAGTTCTCCGCTCCTCCCTCCAAGAGTTGAAGACCCACTCCATTTTCACAAACAACCCTCTCAGATTTAAGAATATTGAAGAATATCACCCACTCCCCCAAATATACCTGACAAGATTCCAACCCGCCAGATGACGATTCTACCACCGTCGCACAGGAGGGGCACTTCCTTTTTCACCTTCATCCAGCCTATCACAACACTTTACATTTAGTCGAGGGAGAGTTAGCTTAAGGTGCCGACTTTACAATTTGATTTGTATTTCATTCTGAAAGAAAATCCATTTTTGTATGTTTAGTGGTTTGTCGCTTGTTCCACCATGGTGAAGTCATTTGTGCTTTTGTAAAGTCAAAGAGGCATATATATTCTTATACATACCATATGTTTCGCTTTTTTTCTCTCAACTGTGGAATGCACCTTTTCAGGAGTTTCATTCAACCCTGAGCTCTTCTGAAACATTGAAACACTACTCCAATGCTATTACGTTAGATTGAATTTCACATGGTCAAGTGAAGATCTGGTCAGTTCATGTTTCTCAAATTCTTCTTTCACCTTAGCAACCAACACCCAGGTACATCGTTTCACGTCAGGAAACACTAAACCTCCAAACTCAAAAACCTATCTATGGTTTGATCATCTTTAATAGGTTATGAACCCATGAAAGAATAATGTGTTTCCAAAATAAAAGAAGAGAAAAGAAGAAAAAGAAAAGAAAAGAAGAAAATCAAGAACGCTTGCTTCAACCGAAAGTACCTGGCCCGAGGGGTATACGGCGAAAGTCTTTAATGCCCGGCTCCTGCCAACTGTCGGGAGTCACCAACCTGCGGCTTCGCTACATGGGTGGACGGGTGGAGGTTTTCAAGTGTTGTAGGTGTTGGAGTTCGAAATCATTCAAGTCCGCAGAAAAACCTAAATAGTTAGTGGTGGTCAAAAGATTCTTATGACTTGTGCCCTATTCCTTACTGTCAGAGTCACCTGGTAGATCCCCTTGCATGAATCTCAAGAGGTCGATTCTCAATATTGCACCCCTATAACACAAAAAAGAGTTGTGGAATAAGAGGGGTCCCTGATCTATTTAGGCTGGTTAGTGTCCTAGGTGGAGGCAAGAGCTTAGCTGGGGAGAGTGCGCTTGGAAGTTCATTATGGAAAATTGATCATAAGGTACAACCATCGGTCCTCTCAGCTTCTAACGCAAGCATTTATTGTCATTTTTGTTTCTATCTTTCACTATAGGTTTAAATCCTTTTGATGTATCGTAATTGACCAGTACTTTGGCAATTCGTCTGATACTTATTGCTAGATCCATTAAGGCCCGCTTATTTCCATTTATCGCTAGGTAGCTCAAAGACTGGCCATCGCATTGAAACGTTAATGACCACAAATGTTGTATCTCTCAAGAGTAAGTTATTGGGTTCAGTTTCTTTTATAGCCAAACCAAGATTCTAGTTCCGGGAAATTACTATTGGTCATCCTCCCCAACACGTAGAATAAGACCTAGGACCCCTCATGCCTTTAACCCCTCCAAACCTGCGCCCGAGGCTTCAAGGAGTTCTTTACATTTTATTTCATTCTATTTTTAGCGCTTTCCAACCATCAATCCCCACCTTTTACAAAACCTTAAAATCCAAAGTAAATTCACCATTTTGAGCTTCATCAAATCATTCAGGCAAAGAAAACTCATCCCTGGTGCTCGACCCTGCAGCCACCATTGCAGTGCCAGTCACAGAAGAAAAGGTATAGGTATTTATAAATTTTGTTGGTTCTGAGTTGCCTAGCTACACGCTTTATGTGCTTAATCAAGTAATGATGAGTCAAAAAACCCACGATTTTTAAACCATTTTTCGACCAGGTTACAATATAGTTTCATTTTTATGCGTAAATATGGAACCTTACAATTATATTTTATGCTTTATGAGCAGGCACTTGGAAATTCCAAGAAGAAAAAGATATAGTATGGTCAAAGGTGCAATTAGGTCACGACAGAGATTTGTGAAATCACACTGCGATTCTCATATCAGCTTTTAAGTTTCACTCGCGGGCATGTTGTCAGAATCAAGGACAGTGACTTTTAGCTACCAGCAGAATCGAGAACACGCATAAGAAGTATTACTGAAACGCCAAGAATTTGCTATCATGGGCCAAAGACAAGATGCAGAAAGAGAAAAAGTTGAAAGAAGGATCTTGTGGCGACATCGCTCGATGTCGCCACGTCGAAGAAGACAACCGCCGTGATTGCAGAATCCAGTATCGCAAATGCCATAATTCGCATACAAAACTAAATGCCCGGCTACAAAGATCTTGCCATACATACCACAAGATGGAGATATTATACCCAGGTCGCCATGCGCGCTCGTGCCCCGTGACAAAAGAAGCTGAGCGCCAAACAAAAGTTGCCGCGAGATAAGAGAAAAGTTGCTGCTAAGATAAAAGGTTTCTGCAGGTAATCTTGTCACGATGTCTCTATATGTCTACACCGAAAAGAAAACAACTCGGTCAGAAGATAACGATGTCACGACGAGATAAGCCATCGAACCGACAAAGTCTCGCGCGTTGTCACAGACAAAATATATCAAGACAATCTTCGCTTGAGGTCGGCGATAGTGATTTCATGTCGCATACGAAAATACCAACAGCTAAGGCATGTTGCAACTAAGTTTGGAGCAACCGCGACTGTGAGTTAAAGGTGAGAAGGGCGGAACCATTCAATTTACACATATTTTCTAAGTCACACCATAAATAAAAGTTGAATGAGTCAAAAGAGTCGTAACTTAGAATTGAGGTTGCGACAAGGTGGGAATTTAAAACGTATAGTCAAGTCACGACCTGCCTTTTAGGTTGCAACAAACAACGTTAGCGAGTAATCACCTAGTCGCGACCTAAATTTTTATCTCGCGTAAGTGAACTAAAATGATCAAGCACTCGAAGTCGCAACCCGAATAAAGCCAAAAGACAAACAAATGATGTCACACACGGTAAAGCGGAAGTCAGACCAAGAAATCAAAGTGGCTTCAGAATAAAAATGGTGTCGCGACATTAAAATGAGGTCGCGTGGGACATGTAACCTTCAATAGCGCGATAGCCGTCACTTAAGATGGAATCAGTCACAAACACAAATACTTCGAGACTCAGAAAGCCATTTAACAAGAATCATAACTATCGCAAATGAATCCGCGTCATGACATACAATTCATGTCACAAACAAAGATTCCAAAGAGAGGAAAACTCTGAGAAAAACCATGTCGCAACTAAAAACTTAGTCGCAACAAGAACGCAAGGATGCAACAGTCCTAAGTCGCGATAAAGAAACGGGCCTCTTAAAACTAAAAACGAAGAGGTCAGAAAGAACGACATGTCGTGACAAAGACATCAAGTCATCATGTTCCTATCACCATAAAATCCAAAAAGAAGGTTGAAACCAATAATAAAACACAGACTTCGCGAAGCTCATGATTTGCAGACTGGGCCGCGAAGGCGTTCTTTTCGCAGGGTCTAACTGGTCATGAGTCGGGCCATTTTACTGGAAATCAACTAAGCCTCTAATCAGCGCCTTTCCAATTGCCTAGAAATGTATAATAGTATCTTGCGCTTGTGAAGAAGCAAAATTTCTGAAACCATCCTGGGGATTTGAAGAAGACTCAGCTGTATATTTTTTAATACTAGTTAGACCTGCTGATTTTTATGTTTCGGATCTCAATACAATCTTTAATCAGGAAGCTAGATCAATCGCTTAATCCTCTTCAATTACTACCCGAATTAATGAAGTTCAGACAATTTCAGTAATTCATTTTTCACTTATTACAAGCATATGGGCGATCGTTGTTATCAATATTCATTGTTACTGTGATTCACCTTTAGCACCACCTCCACTGAGTGGACCTCGTTGATCGGCTATATACTTTTCGCATAACAAACGGAATTTCTAGATTTTGGGATTATTTATCATATGTTCTGGAATTGATTTATTCCCAATAGTGGGCCAATACCACCAAGAACTATTCCATGCCTAATATCTAGAGGCCCCCTTTGGAGTGACACGTAGCAGATTCCCGAGAGCTTAATGTTCTACTCAAGGTACTGCTAGACTACTATTGAAGAACTAAACAAATTTCTAAGAGTTCACTTCGATAAATTCTCTCACACCACTCATAGTCGGTTGAAGGATTATTTATCAATTTAAATAATCGAAATTTCACCTCTCTCAATTCATACTTCATCCCGTGTTAATCCTAGACTCAATCAAGGAAAGGAAAAACCATCATATCTAAAGGAGGTTTACCAACCAATTTGTAGAGGTTTTGCAATGACTCCAAACTTTGAGAGCGCAAGAAATCAGCAAGCCTTAAGAAATGGGTATAAGTATGAAAAGAAAAATACCTGCATCTTTATAGTAGTGTTCTCGACACAAGTAATTTGGTTGATTCATGCTCCGAAAGAAGCAGGACCTCTAATTAATACCACTATGGAGAAATCCAAGTTGTATTATTAGGCATCTTGACAAATTCAGATTCCGAATCGTGATTGAAAATCAATGGATCATAATGTTGCAATTAGTTACTTCACATAGTAGTTCAATATCAAGCATCTATATTTTTGAGAGAATCCAATTCGGGCCCTGCTCATTTTATTTGTTTCAATTCAAATTTTATTTTGATTAGAGAATATAAAATAGGATTATCTTGTCTTTAAATTCCACTTTCAAACCATTACAAGGAGGTGCAAATAGTGTGGATCTTAAGTGGTTAGGTAGTTGATTTAAAAATTTCACAATCTCATGGCAATGATATCCGGATTCTGCAACCAATTTAACTGTCAGATGACCTGTGCACTGCAGTTGTCTTAGACTAAACTCTGCTTTATAACCTTTAATCCAATACCATTTCTAATTTTCAAACAACTAGCTCAAATTTTTGCTCCACTGCAGGGGAATGGGAAGGCTCCAGTAGAGGTGTTAAAACTGAGAGGTTTAGTCTATACATTAAAAGGACAAACAAGTTTTATGGCACCGTTGCCGATGATTGAAAGGATTTGAATAAATAAATATTCTAACAAAAGAGAATGCCACTTTTAGTTTTTCTTTACTGTTAAAGAAATTCACAAAACAATTTTGACAACAAAAGAGTCGAATATCGTTACCGATCTTAGAGCTTAAAGGATACATGATTTTTAATACCACTATTTCTAATTAATCTCAATATGTTTCCATTTCGTAGTTGAGCTCATGCACATGAAGCTGTGAATCGATATGCTTCCTTAGACACGAATTGAAAGAACATCAGGAACTAAGGAAGGTCAAAAGTAAATGATAAATTATGGCGTAATAAAGAACGGGTCCAACAAATAACAAGAAATGCTAAATAAAGGGCTCTAGCTGCAAGATACAATGGAGGATTTCTGAAGACCAATTATCCAAGAAGAATATTCAGCGCTAGATAACCTCGCTATGTAGGCTAACAAATTTTCTGAGCTAAAAACCAAAAGACATCACCATGGTGTGTCGTAATCAATTCTGTTGTGCTACCCAACCGAAGATCCTAATGAGCACATATAAATTTTCAGATGGCTACCGCTGCCAGAAACTAAACTATGTGAGACTAGAGGTGATCAAACTACATCTCTTCCCCTTTCATCAAGAGATGTTGGGTAATCCACATGGTACGTAATCATTTCCATACGGCTCGCTAATACATAGCGGGAAGTAGAAGGTCACTGAAAGCTTACTCAGCATTTTCCCATCACTCACAATGAAAAGAAGAAGGAGAGATCATTGGTGTTCAAACAGTGGGAAGGATGAAAGCTATATATTGCTCGGGAAAGGTACGCGGTTGTTGAAGAGATGTACTATGCATGGCATGTAATTTAAGACCTCAAATGATATTTGTTTACTGACTCGAATGATACCTCTAAGGGTAATGTCAGTAGATGCAGATTGTTGTGGTATTTAAGAGAAGAAGTGAGGAAGCAAAGCAAAATGATAGAAGACCTCGGCCAAATGTAACACAAAGCTCCATCTAAATCTTCGAGCAACAACAAAAAACAAAGGGGGGAGCGAGTCATCGAGCTCAATAAACACCTACATGAGCAAAACTTGATGCAAATAATGCATAAGTCAAATTAAGAGAAAAGAATGCACTACGCTCATGAAATCGGAGCAAATGAGAAGATATGGAATCTAAGAAGGTTGAGGGACCTTCAATTGATAAGGATCCCTATCAAGTCGAGTGGTACAATTATTTGAATGAACAGAAGCTACCATTTCAAGCCTAACCCCAACTTACCTAAGCACACTACACACACTAGCAATCGAGGGGCTATGAAACTTCTCATATGGTGGAGGAGCACCATAAGGCCCAAGATAAAGGGGGTTTTCAGAAAGGATAATCCACCAAGGCTCAGCAGTTGAAGAATGCAGCGAGAGAACAAAATGAATATCAAGGTCAAAAGTTAGACTCGGGCCTCTGAGGGAACAAATGTCACAAATTATTGTGGGACAACAAAAGCCGCTAAACCATCATGAACAAAAAATTCTGGCTGAGCTGAAACTTTAAACTAACACACAAATTTTTCAAGCAAACACTAAGGCTTCACTCAAGATCCTTGAAACATGTGTCAAAATTACCAACTCATAGAACAAGAATAAGAATGCTTTCCCTAGTGACACCTAGAAGAATCCAAGGGACTGCATGGCAGTCCAGCTGAGGAATGGCTAGGAATTGAGCAACGTTAGAACAGAAAAGAAAGAAAAGATTGAGCAAGAAGAAGAGGAAGAAACTGGAAGAAAGAATAGAAGGAGCAGTTCAAAGTCAACTACAAAAACTGAGAATAAAGTGCAACCGATAAAACAAAAACTGTGAACAAAAAGCAAAAAGAGAAGGTTCGCTTCACACACTTAGCTCTTTCCCACAAAGACGTAAGGCAAAGGAGGAACAATTTTCTAAATTCTTGGAGATGTTCAAGAAGATAGAAATTAACATTCCCTTTGTAGATGTTATCACTCAAATGCCAAACTATGCAAAATTCCTCAAGGATATACTAAGCAAAAAGAAGAAAATTGCTGATGAATGAGTGGTGAGCCTAACTGCAACATGCAGTGTAGTTATTCAGAAGAGCCTACCAGCTAAGATGAAAGACCCTGGTAGTTTTACCATTCCCTGCACAATTGGAAAATATGAATTCAAGAAAGCTTTGTGTGACTCAGGTCAAGATTTAATTCCTGATGTCTCTTATCGCGGTACAAAGGTTGAGATCGGGGGAACTTACTCTTAACAACAATTATGACCGCAAGAATGGCTTATAGGTCACCGGCACAACCGTATGAGTCCGAGGATGTACCGGTCAAGGTGGGAAATTACTTCCTCGTGGAATTTGTTATCATGAAACGGAAGAGGACACACAGTTCCTCTCGTCGTTAGAAGACCCCTTCTTAGCAACCCGTGAGTCGCCCGATTGATGTACAAAAGGGTGAGCTAACCCTGAGAGTGGGGAATGAAGACTGCACTTCAACCTCAACAAAAGCTAACACGCCTGATGTTGATGAAGAAAATTTGTATGGTCAGAAGCAACATTAGTCCCACGCTTTGAATCAACTCGATTGTAACATTCAACATTCTATCAATGAAAAGAGATGAATTTCCAATATTTTAAGAGGTTTATTATAGTTCTCAGATTCCAAGCCAATATACGTAAACAATATGAGTTTGAATGAAAACAGTAAAGAGAATTCATGTAGCAAGGAAAAGAAAGCAACTGAGCAAGAAACCAATACATAAGGGTTAATATTGAAAGAATTACCTAGTCATCTGCAATATGCTTTCTTAGAACCAGAAAAGGCAAAACCAATAATTATATAAGCTGCATTGACTGAGAATGAAGAACATAAGCTGTTACAGATTCTAAGAAAATACAAGGAAGTAATTTCTCGGGTCAATCAAGACCCCAAAGGTATCGCTCCTTCTATTCGCATGCATAAAATTTCGCTAGAAGATAATGCAAGAATTAATTGAACACCCAAAGGAGGCCTAATCCAATAATGAAGATGTGTTAATAAGTGTTGTAAATGAATAAATGTGCAGTTTTATTTATGCAATATCATATAGCCCTTGGGTGAGCCCAATTCATGTGGTTCCCAAGAAAGGTGAATTTACTGTGATCAGGAATGAAAGGAATGAACTAATCCCTACAAGAACTGTGATAGGATGGAGGGTGTGCATATGATTACGTAAAGCTGAACACGGTGAACCAAGGATCATTTTCCCCTACCCTTCATTGATCATATGTTGGATAGATTGGCAGGACACCCTAATTCACTTATGTTTTCTTGATGGATACTCTGGATATAACAAAATTGCTATTACACCTGAGGACCAAAAGAAAACTACTTTCATATGCCCTTATGTTACTTTTGCTTTTAGAATAATGTCATTTGGGTTATGCAATGCTCCTGCTACATTTCAAAGATGCATGATGTCTATGTTCTTAGATTTGGCAGAGGAAGTTATGGACATTTACGGATGACTTCACAATTTATGATCCGCTTAATATCGGGCTCGCAAAATTGGGGACAATACTTCAATAAGTAAAGCAGTGGACAAGAACTTCAGTCAATCGGGAAATGCCAGTTTATGGTAACGTAAGGCACGTCTCGGGCACGCACTTATGTAGCAGTATCGAAGTGGACCAAGCCAAAGTTTCCATCATAAAGACTCTTTTTCCACCTACAACATTCAAGGGAATAAGAACTTTCTTAGGACATGCTTGTTTTTATAGAAGATTTATCAGACTTCTCAAAAATTGCAAGACCATTGTGTAGCCTATTGGAAAAGGATATAAAGTTTAATTTTGATGAATCTTGCCAATCTTCATTCGAAGAGATCAAATACAGATTAGTTGAAGCTCCCATCGTGGCCACACTAGACTAGAATAATTACCTGAGATTACGTGGTGATGCCATGGATTATGCAATGGGGAGCGTATTGGACAAAAACCTGACACAAGATGTTTAGTGTCATATACTATGCTAGCAAAACTTTCAATGAAGCCTTCAAGAGAACCACTAACCACTAAAAAGAGATGTTGGCCATGGTATTTGTGCAAAAATTCATTATATATATTAGATCCTATGTCATCATCCATACCGATCAAGGGCCGTACTAAATATTTGATGGTAAAAGAAAGAAGCTGGTCAAGATCGATCAGAGTGTGACAAAGGTTTTGCATGAATTTGATCTCGAGATCAAGGATGAAGGGATTTGCATAATGTGATAGCTTCTCTGATCACTTGTCAAGAATTAAAGACAACTATAAAAGAAGAAGGAATGTAATTGAATTAAAATTTTCCAGATGAATAGCTATTCCAAGCCATATTCAATCACCTTCTCGTATGTCGACATCAGGAATTTTCTATCTTCAGGAGTTATGCTAAATTATAAATTCAATTACCAGAGAAAGAAGTTAAGGATTGGCAAAGTAGATTCTATATATGGATGACCTAATCATATCTAAAAGAGGAGCCTAAGAGTGATAATCAGAGGTGTGCCGTAAAAGTGAACAAGGCGTAATTTTATATGAGTGTCATGCATCACCATATGGAGGACCTTTCACAGAGACAAACAAATGCCCACAATTTCGTAATCAGGCTTGGTCGTCACTATTTTCAGTAAAAGATTGTTTTAAATGGGTTAAACTTTGTGATCAAAGCCGTAGAATAGGCATCGCAGAAGACATGAAATGCCCTCGTGCATCTTCGTGTACATGTATGGGAAATAGATTTCACGGACCATTTCCATTCTCACTGGGAATCTATACATACTTAGCCGCGGAACTGCGTATCCAAACGTGGAAGCAACAACATGCCCAAAATGATGCCATGCTATAGATTCTGCAGAGAAATATTTTGAGCGTGTATCAAAATCTTAACTGTCTAAGGATGGAGGCAGCCATTGCAAACAAGTGTTTGAGAACCATGAGCAGTATGGAATCAAACGACATAATGAGTAGCTTATCATCCTCAAACAAATGGGCAACCTGAAATTTCAAATAGAGATTCAAGAAAATTTTTGAAAAGACTATAAGTTCTATAGTAAAATTGGTTCCCAAGTCGACGATGCATCGCGAGCTACAGAACCCAGAGATATAAACTCCCATTGAATGTCCCCATACAGACTGTTTTCAAACCTCCCAGCTTCCCTTTGAATTGGAATACTGTGTCGTGGCCATCAAGAAATTACCTTTGATTTGCTGTTACGTATAAAGAAAGATTACTCCAATCCAATGAATCGAAGAGCTCGAGAAATGAAGCTTATGATACTCAAAAATTTACAAAGATAAAAACAAAGAACATACATCTTAAAATTCTCGAGGAGGGAATTTCGCAGAGATCAGTCCCTGTTATTCAACTCCACTCAAACTATTTCCAGAAAATGAGATCAAACGGAGTGCTCCTGGCACAAGAGCGGCAAGGTACAACCTTCTGGGAGCGTTGACATTAAAAACTAATAATTGTAGAAGAATTCAAAGGAATGGCCAGATTAAAGCATTGGCCTTGAGGGAAGATATAATTGAAGATCTGATTCTGTGTTCCGAAGTTAAGGATAAATTGTCGAAACAAGAAAATCATTGCAAAGAAGTCTACCTGGTGGATTCAAAATCGTTAACTTCATGGGAGGCAACCCATACAATATTTTATTTCATGTTTTATAGTGAATTAATGTGTTTAAAATTTTAAGTTTTTAGTTAGATTTGTGTGTTATGCTACTGTTAAAATTTTTGAGTGTTTTTGCAGTCGGGAGTACAAGCGTAAATAGATTCTTCACTATTGCTTCCATAAAACAAGAACACAAGGGAAGTACAGCGAGTTCTTTATTAGCATTATCTTTAAAGAACGCATGATCAAGTTCGGGGGAATCGATTTTCAATTCAATATTGAATCGTATGCTTTTATGAAGCTGATTTAAGGAACATTTGAATGATGGATTGTTCTTCTGAATTAGGTTTCTTGGAATGTTATACATGTTTTTTGCCAAGTATGCACAGAATTGATTCAATCAAAGGAGACTAAGTCATAGGAAATAGGGATAAAAACAAAGGTTTATAGAGACTGAGATTTTCTATGTCATGGCTGCACTTTTTGAGGTCGCAACAAGGTTCTGCACTGATAACATGAGAACTAAGAAAATTTTTGTCGCAACAAAAGCCTTATTGTCAAAAAACAACCAAGGTCAAGAACATTAATTCGTCGCAAATAAAGATATGTGAACCTAAATGGACTGCGGAGGCAAAGCGTGTAGCGACAAAAAGATAAACAGGTCGCAATTAGAAATGACCCAAGAAAGAGAAAGGTTTGTCATGACATCAATTTATCAAGACCGCCATTTTAGTCAATGAAACCTAAGTAGGCTACACTCAAGACGGTTTAAATACAGTAATTGTAGGTTTTAAACGTTCTATCTGAGGCGTCGCAACATTAAAAGAGGTACTTATTATTAACAATTAATGTTGTGACTTAGACATTAATGTTGCGACACTCATTTAAACAATGATATCATTGAGCCTATCACAGGCAAAAAGTTGAAGCTGAACAACCATTTTTTCTTCTGCCAACCTAGTTGCATCCTTTTACCCAATCTTCCATTCTTTCTTTCTAACATCAAAACCCTAGTCCGTAATCCTAAAACCCAACTTCGCAAACCTTGTCAATGGCAGAAAACTAGAACCTTGTTCCCAATTTGAGTAAGATGATGAATGAATATGCTCATGAGGAGGAAGAGGTTCACCTGGAACCTCAACCTGAGACAATCATGACTGAAGAACCAGAAACCCATCCTGAGGTGGGAGAATCAACTGAGGAAAGAAGGAAAGCAAAAAGACAAAGATCAGTGAGGAATAATGAAGAAGCAAAACCAAAAGGTGATAAGGACTTTGTCTCTACTAAGGCTCATGCTTTATGAAACAAACTATTTGTTGATACATTTTTACTGAATCTGGTTTTGAAAGCTAATTTTATTTTTCAAAATAATAGGAAAGTGAAAAGGTCAGATTTCTTCCAGAAGCACAAGGCTCCTAAGCCATTGCTTAGTAAGAGAATTTTGCTAAATATGGTGAGAGAAGGAGACTTATGTATGTGTACGTAGGGTTTGGCTTCTTTGGGCACAAGAGAATTTAATAAAGTATTTACAAAGGAACTCAAACATGGCTCGAAATTCAAGAAGTTGGTTGAAAACCCAGACCATGAGAAGATTATAAACCTATTAACAGGTGGACAAGGAAAGTGGGAGGCAATAAAGAAGAACCCACACCAGCCATCAACAGAGGATTCCTGCTGTAGGAGGCAAAAGGTTCGTTCTATTTCCTTGCACGCAAGTGAATCCCACCAAACACTTACGCCCACTGTGAATATGCCATATGCACCAAAGGGATATAAAATTAATATGGGAAGTCTTGATCAAGGCCCATTGGGGCTATTACTATCCGAGCAACAAAGAGGGCTAATTCCCCTCACCAGCAAACCATCACCGCATTATGCATTTCGCTGCAGGTGCGGATCATGGGAAGAAGAAGTAGTATGCCCCAGTAGTTCAAACTTAACCCTTACTATGGTAAATACAAGGGCCAAGAAATAAAAAAGCATAAGGGGATAATATATAAAGTACAGAAAGTCATAAAGGAGCAAGATGGAAATTGAAAATTTCCTAGAAAAACTCCTCGTGCAAGAAGAGAGGAGGATATATGTCGGTAATTATTTCACTAGTCACTCATGCCCTGATGTGAGAGACAATTTTCCTGAGCTTGAAGAGAGCTTCAGAAGAAATGAAGGAACTGCTGAAATAATGGAGATGTTAATATCAATGAAGAAATATATGGAAGATAGAGAGAAGAAGTGGGAGGCAAAGTATTAAATCGTAGAAGAATTTAGAAGCCGCATTTTTAAAAGAAAGAAGAATGGGAGCAAAATTTGAAGCAGAAAGAAGAAGAATGGAAAGAAGAGATGGACATAAGGGAGAAAGAACCGCAAGAAAAAATAAAGGTCTAGTTTGGAAGCCTTCCACAATAATCAATTCAACAAAGATGCAGAATTACTAAAAATTTGACATGAGAGCTTGGATATGATCAATACTAATTTGTCAAATATGCTAGGTTGTATTTCTAAGCTGGAGAGCACAATGAATAAAGTAGGTCAGAATCAAGATCGTTTGATCACTCTAGTGGAGTCTGGCTTAAATGATATATGCACCTTGAAAGCGAAGAACCCACCTACGCGAGTAAAAGACCGTGATATCACACTTCCCAAAATTTCCTCCCTATTCGCAAGCTTTGATATTGAATCCTCCTAATATCATACTCACTAAATCCCATAAGAGAAGAAAGTAAATTTCACAAATTCCTTCTCTTTTCCCTTCTCTAATTGTATTCTTCTTAAACCATTAATAAAAGCCCAAAAGATAGTTCATCAAAGTGTCTTGTGATTTGTTTTTCTCGATCTCATAATTTGGTTTTGTTGTTTCAATAATGTTGCAATTATAACATGTATGTTGTTAAACTGCTTAATTAGGATTTGGTGGTCGATGAGTTTGAGAAAATGTTGAATGGTTCTCGATGCATTGATATGATTGAGCGAACTAGGTCAAGCCAGGTTCCTTCTTTGTTTGTCTGAAAGGAATGATTATTGTATTAAAGCTTTTAATGGTGAATGGAACAACAACCACTGATTAAATCCAAACAACATTGTGATAGAAATGGGGTAGGCTTCATTAAATTGAAATAAGAAGTTGCAGTTTTAGTTTCAATTAACTTGAAATTGCAAAATTGGGAAGTACATAATTGAAAGAACAAATAAGATGCTTGAATCTGTGTGTAAACAGTTAAGTTAGTACAAATCTTGGAAAACAATACACATGGTCAAGTAAGTCCTTAACAATTTGAGAAATATTAGGACACTTCGGTGATTCACAAATAATAGTACAACCTTAGAACTCATGATTATTAGTTGAGGTGAAATCCTAAGCAAAAACAACTAACAAGAAATGATAGAGGCCATCTCTAGAAGTCGGAACCTTTTTCGCTTCACCCTCATTATATGCAAATGGCTACACTCTAGTTCCATGCTGAGCCAAAATGCCTAATTTCTTCAATACGCAATTAGAAATCAAGATCCCCTCCTTAAGCTAACTCAAAGAAAAGAACCCTAAATTACCCAAGCCAAGACAAAGAACCTGTAAGATGCTGAAAGTAACAAGTTTGGGTGGGAATATATTTCTTTTTGATTGCAAGGAAGGATGAGGAAAAAATCAATCGAAAGACTGTGAGATGAAGAAAAGTATAGTCAAGGGGATAGTTTTGTCTCAGGGCTCATCTCTCTTGAACAATTGTTCTTAGGGTAATGCAACACCTAGTACCCTAATGTCAACTAGTATGGGAGTTGCTAACCCAAAGTTCTCTAAGAGTGATAGAAAGCCTAAAAAGACAAAACATTGCACTATTCCTAAATCTTTAACAGAAAAAATGAGACAAAAAGAGTTCCAGTTAAAGGAAATAGACTGATAAGTCTGAAAGTGACAATCAAAGAGACCATAATATACAAGAAGATGAACCAAAACCAAGTTTGGGGGAATTATTAAAGTTTACATCAATAGAAAGAAAAAGGATGAAAGAGAAAGGAAATTATGCAGATGGAGAGAGGAATCTGGGTAATTTATAGCTTAACATTGGAAACCTAAATGACCTCATTGATCTTGAAGGTTGAAATTGCCTACATTAGTGGAGATAAATATGAAAAACAAGCATATGGGACTTTGACTAATTTTCCAAGGAGAAAAGGAAAGAAGACCAACACACACCCATGTAACGTGATCAAATGATCGAATCGTTTTATTACTAATTTATCGGGCTTTTGTCAGAAATGGAGGTTGAAACTATTCCTTTTCTGGTAGAAAATCAAGTTTGAAAGCACATCGTTAACTTCTACTTAATTCAAATCAATTGGTGGAATCGTAAAGATTGTGGTTTAGGAACAGGTGTTGTCCTTAAAAATGAAGTTCAATTGTTTAAGGACAATAACCTTTTCTTTTTGTCAGACAAGTAAAATTTAAGTTCGGGGAATTTACGAGTAAAAACTCATTGATTTCTTTAAATCCATTTTTCTAACCTCGTGTTACAATATAATTGCTAATTTCATGCGTAAATATGGAAATCTTATCAAATTTATATTTTGCGGTGTTTTTGCGCCAGACTGGGTAATTCCAAAGAAGAAAAGATATAAAGGACAGTGCAAATAGGTCACGACATATTTGTGAAGTCGCTGGGGCGGGATTCCTCAGATCGCATTTTATGTCATGACCGAAAGGGCATGCTGCTGCAAATCATAGATAAAGACTGTGTCGCGATTAAAGAATCGAGGTCACAAACAATAAGTGCGATACCGACGGAATTTGCTATTCGCTGCGGACAAAAGACAATATGCAAGAGACGAGAAAGCTTGAAAGAAGGATCTTTATCAATGGCACATCATTCTCGGCGTCGCGACTTAAAAGAAGACAACTCTGCCGCAACAAGAACCATGTCACGGATAAGGAATGGATCGCTACATAAACCTAATTCAAGTTCTGGCTAAAAGGATTTTTAAGCTGCGGTTATTGACACAAGATGGAGATATTATACGAGGTCATGGCAGTCGCACAAGAAAGAAGTTCAAACAAAACAAAAGTTGCTGCAACGAGAGAGAAAAGTCACTGCAGATAGAAAAGGGTTTCGTTAAAGATCTTGTCACGACGCCTATCTCCGTATGTCGCGATACACCAAAGAAAACAACTTTCGTTGCAATAGATAACCCATGTCACAACGGTGAGGTTTCAATGAACCTACGTCTCCGCTGGGCGCAAGTTGCCGCGCGACAAAATATGTCAAGACACCCGGCCGAGGTCGCGACAGGATTTCATGTCGCGACACGAAACGAAATAAATAATTAAGGCATGTTGCAAACTAAGTTCGAGCAACTCCAGAACCAGAGCAAAGGCGTGAGAAGGGAAACCATTTAAGAATGCGACATATTTTCTAAGTTCCGACTAGAAATAGAAGCTAAATTGAGTCATTGTAATTGGAGACCGAGGCAAACAAGGTGGAGTTTAAACGATACCAAGTCGCCTTTGAAGTCATGATGTAAAGTGCAAAGATGGAAAGAAACGACCTGGTCGCTAACTAAATTTTAAGTCGCAACAAGGAACTAAAACAGATCAGCAGTTTTGAGTCGCAACCTCAATAAATCCAGAAGACAAACAAATGATGTCGCAACACAAAAGGGAAGTTGTGACCAGGAATCAAAGTGGTTGGCAATAGAAATGGTGTCACGACATTAAAATGAGGTCTACCACTTAACTCAAGAAAGGGGCTGACAAATGTCGCGACATGGAATCAGATGGTCACATGACACAAATACTGAGGATTAGAAAAAGCGCCTAACAAGAATCATAATCATTAGTTAACTGAACTTGGTCACGATGATAATAATCATGTCACGACAAAGATTCCGCAAAGCAGGAAATCCCTGAAACTCATGTCGCAATCGAAACTTAGTCGCAACAAGAATCAAGGGGAGGCAACAACTTAAGTCAATGGCTAAAGAAATTGAGTAACGACAACTAAAATGAAGAGGTTGCAAAGAAACTATGTCAGGACAGAAGGCACGTCGCGACTCTATCTGCCATAAAACTAAACAAAGAAGGTTACACGTTAGTTTAAGTCACGATGTACTTCGCAAGCCTGACAGAACTCGCCGTGACAAGCTCCTTTAAGTCAACCCGAACGCTGAGTCAGCCATTTAATTGAGGAAATCCACTTGAAGCCTTTGAATGTTTGTCGAAATGTATAAATAGGTATATTTATTTCAGAAGAAAGCAACTCTTCCAAAACCCATCCTTGGGGATCAAGAAGACCTCACTTGTATATTTTTAGAATAGATTAGTTAGACTCGTTTTGAATTTTTTTGTGTTTCGGATCCGGAACCAACAACTTGCTTTGAATCAGGAAGCTAGATCAAATCGCTTAATCTCTTTCCAATTACTACCCGAATTAATGAAGTTTTGCATGCACTCTGAATCTCGCTTTTTCAGCTTATTATACACAGTGGACGTTGTTGATCAATACCCGATTGTTGATCAGGATTCAATTTTTAAGAAGCACTTCCACCGAGTGACCTCTCGTCGCTTGTCTTTTTCGTGATAAATTAAAGGGAATTTCCTAGATTTAGGATTTATTTTATTGATGTTGTTCTTGAATTGATTTATTCCCAATAGTAGTTTCGAATACCATTTCAAGAACTATTACATGCTCTAATATCTAGGGAGGCCCTCAAAGGACACAGAAAAGGAGATTCCTGAGAGCTTTGAATGTTCTACTTGTGGGTATGCTAGACTACTATTGAAGAACTAAACAGCTCTGAGAGTTCACTTCAATAAATTTCCAATTCAAATTAAGGGAATGGAGTCAAGGATTATTTATCAATTTAAATAATCGTAAATTTCACCTAATTCGATGGAAGATCTTCGATCCCTGTTAGTCTAGATCTAAATCAAGGAAAAGGAAAATCACTGTATCTAAAGGAGGAGTCATCAACCAATTTAGATGTTTTGCAATGACTCAGACTCGTGAGAAAATCCGCAGCCTTAAGAAATGTGGCAGGCGAAGGTGTTGAAAAGAAAAATACCCAGATCTTATAAAGAGTGTTCAATATAAGTAATCGATGAATCCATGTCTTGAAAGAAGCAGGGACCTCTAATTAATGAATTATGGAGAAATACAAGCTGCATTATTATGGTTTTTGACAAATCCAGATCCAAATCGATTGAGAAATCAATGGATCATAATTCGATAAATCCGGTTGTTTACGCCAGCCTCGTATCAAGAGTCTACTTCACTGCAGAACTGATTCTAATCCCATTTTATTTGTTTCCAATTCAAGCAAATATTATTTTGATTAGAGAATATAAAATGGGATTATCTTGCTCTTTAAATTCCACAAACCATTATAAGTGAGGTGCAAATAGTGTGATTCAGTAGTTGTAGCTTCACTAAAATTTATCAATCTCGGCAATGATATCCGGACTTAAACATCCACTTTACCCTCCTCGTATTAATCTATGCACTTGCAATGTCTTAGACTAAACTCATTTTATAAATTCCAGAATACAAGACCATTTTCTAATTTTCAAACAACAAGCTAAAAAATTTTGGTTCCCCCCAGTAGCGGAATGGTATGCCCAAAGAGAGGGTGTTAAACCGAGAGGTTTAGTCTATACATTAAACGAGTCAAAGATGGCACCACTGCATTGCTTACCCCCCCGCCGTGGGATCCCCCTTTCAAGTACATGGAGTATTCAGAAAGACGACGCTCATTAGAGGCCGCTTTTGAGAAGAAAACCGACATGTGGCTTTGATTATATATTTTCAGAAACATGTATCAAAATTCGACGACACATGTTCGTATAAGAGTGTAGTTAACTCTTGAAACTACAATATAGTTGGTTAGATTTTTGTGAGTATGGATGTATGGGCCCCATCGTGGCCATTTTTACTATGTTGAGTTCCTGGTGTAGAGAGACACTCATTTTGTGGTGCATCAGGTACTCAACGGGTTACATGTATTTCAAGGAAGTTGACGGATATCAACTGACTCCTCGGGTTTAGGTATGGTCACAATCTTGTCCTATTTTTCTTCTTGCCGACCGGACAGTCACACTCATGGCCGGGTGGCCTGAGAATACCACTGGAGGCTATGCCAGAATGGGTTCATGCTTCATCTTCCAGCAAGAGACCGCCGGCAAAAAGAGAAGCACTTAAGTTCAACTTAAAAGATCCTCGCAATAACGAAGAACTTCCTCAATAAGCTCTTAAGTGTGCAACGAAAGGTAGAATGACGTGAGATGAAAGAAAAGGGGTAGCACCCAATCTCCTCAAAGAAGTTCTCGTCGCCAACAAAAGCTCATGATTACGCCGCTACTTCCATTAATTTCCCCCACAAAGAATTGTCTAATGTTCTCTAGCTAGCCTTCAATCCGCTTAACTAGTCCGCTCTCACTCTACGCTTACCTAGATACCACAAGAAATGTGAGGTATGTCGAACATAGTCCACTTTAGCAAAACATGAGTTCAAACCTAAACTACACACAAACCTGGGAACACAAGAGATCATTCCACATCAAAATAAGCCCTAGAGAGCAAGCATCTCACAACACAAGCCCCTAAACTGCACAGTCCCCTGCTGACTCGGGCTGGGCCTTAGGAGAACGTGGGATCCCACTACAATTGTATCCGGAACCATGGGTCAACATAGAGGCTTCACCCCCAATCCCTAGCTTCAATGTATGGCGAAACAAATCTCTACCAACTAAAATATCCAATAGAAAATGTTTGGGGCATTAATCGCAACCCCAATAAAATCAAACATTGATGAATAAGCGTGGAGGTGCCTCGTGACAACGCCACCAACGACTAAATGTGCAGTCCAACTACAAACTACTCCCGAGTGAAGTAGAAGGTGTTATCCACTTCTCCTATAGTCAGCGGTCCACCCATGGCCCTGCCAATATCGTCAGACCTGATAGAAGGATCCTTAACTCCTCCACAGACATACACAAGGTTACTGTAACACTACTCTCACAATCCCTCCACGCCAATCACGACCAAGATACTCCTCAACTCTTTACATTCATGGCAAACAAGGAAGGGGATTCAACCTCAGATCCCTGAAGAAACAATAACAGGACCAAAACCCCAATTGAGAGATTTTCAAAACCTATTTGACTTCTGGTAAGGCAAGAATAACTCAAAACCCCATTTGCACGGCCTGCTGGAACCTTACTAACGCACTAAAGCAATGTATTCGAGGTAAGATCTGAAAACAAAACCAAGTAAACAAAAACATCCAAACAAGAAAATCGAAAAGTTTAAGCAAAGGAAAACTCACCAGAGACCGAAATTAAGCCTGAATCTTTTAACTAGCTTCCTCAGTTAAAATCTTTCATGAGTAGTTGTAGATGCTCAAAGAATTAGTGAAAGGCTTCTAAATAACTAGAAAGAATGATGATCTGATCCCTATCCTCTATATGTAAGGGGCGTCCTATTGCAGTTCATTAAATGCAAGTAACAAATCAACCCCAAAGATCAAGAAAGGTGTTCCTTCCTCCTCCCATACATGCAACACACATGTAACACTCCAAAATATATCCCAAATGCTTTTGACATGTTTAGGGTATTTAAGACACTTGAATGTTTCTGGATTTAAAGTAACAATGAAATTAGAAAACCCTGAAGTTCACAAGACACATGATACCAAATTTTTCAAAAGATACAATGAGGAAAGTCATAAGAGAAGAAGAGGGGCTAAATTAGAATACAACATTTATTTGAAAAAAGAGAAGAACAGATCAAAGGAAATAAATGAAAACTTAACCCAAAAAAAAAGTACTTGGGAGCCAAACATGGCCTATGAGAGATCTCTTAATTTAAGACCAATCAAGGTCTCATTTAAAAGAGAAAAAACCATAGAGAAGAGAAGAGAAAGGGAGAAGTAGAAGAAGAGGAAGAGGAAGAGAAGAAGAAGAGAAGAGAAGAAGAAAGGAAAAGCAAAAAGGTATGGATCTTTACTGTGGTTGACCAACATCGGTAGTATGATCTCAGATTCGTATGGAATTGAATTTGTATGAGAGCCATGTACCGGACTGGTTTAGGATGTCTATGGTTTTCAAACCTAGGTTCAGAGATATAGACACAACGCCCTCATCCCAACCATACATTTTGAAAGTAGGAAGGTAAAACCTAAATGGTACAGAAAAACATGGAATCCTCCCTTTCGGTGTTAGATTCGCTGCTTAATTGCAAAGTACGGAGTTCAGAACAACCTCACTAATCCTTGTGTTTGGTTTGTGTATGGGTTATGACCCATGCTGAATTTGTTTGGGAGTAATTCATGAAAGGTCTTTTAAAGAAAGATATGTATTGAAAGATATTTGAGGAGAATAGAGGTTACAAGATGATTATGAAGTGGTTTTAGAAGTGTGTATTGATTATTGAGTTGATCGGGTGGGAAAATAGGAAAATGGGGAGAAAAACCACCATTTTTAGGTATTTTTGAAGGGTGGTACCGGCATCAAATAGAGTGGTACTGTACCATAAGTGTTCTGGGTCTAATTAGTACCTGACCGATACTGGTACCCAATGCTCTATTTTTAGACCAAGACCATATGTCGTCATAACTTGGTCATTTCATCCGATTTGAGTGATTCAAGCGTCGGTTAAACTAGACTTCAAGGTGAGGACAAAACACCTCTAAAATAGGCAATCTCATAAATTTGACTCATAAATCTGCACCACTTCATGGGCTATGTTCGCCACAATTTCTGGTTCGCTTTGAACATAGAGTAGTCCCATTGTTTAGGAATATATAACTCGAAGCCTTGTTTCTGATTTGGGTGATTCCAAAGAAGAAGAATCCTCAGCACCTTAGCTTTAAAGGTACAAAGAACCAGTGTCATATATGGATTTAAGACCCCCGAATGGTATTTCAAATCACCTAGTGTAATATGGGAAAAATTACTAGTTTGGCATGAAAATGCCATAACTTGAGTTCGGATGATTCAATTGGAATGATTCCAATTTCTAAGTACAATAGATTCATAGAGGAATAAGAATACATGAATGAGGTGTGAATACATAGGTATCATACCATACAAGTATATGAAATGCCATATGCAACAGGCATGAAACAGGAAAAATATAGGAAATGCAATATGTATTGATGGGAAACAATAAAACATGAATATGGAATGAAATATGAAAACGAACTAAAACATGAACATGAACCTGAAAGGCAATATGCCTGAACACATAATGATTAAGAGATATGATTAGTTATCACATAAATCCAGAAAAGATAAACACGATATGAAAATGACATGAATGAATGAGTGCGTCGGCGCTGGCACTCCTGGCAGCATTACCGACATACGATGCATTGAAGCGACACTTTCTAATACATTTCAATGCGAAATCCATGGCTATTGAATGACAAGCAGGGGCGATTCAGCAGTTGAATGCATGTTGAATGTCGCCACATAGCCATATGTGAAGACCCGCAGCTATTGAATGTGAGTCACATTGCTCTTGAGACCAGCCAAGCGGGCGGATTAATGGCCCCGAATGCAATAGTGAATGTGGAAAAGCTTCTATAGTATATGTAGGGATTGCAATGTAAATGTGAGATCACATTTACTCATGACAAGCAGACGAGGATTCAACAATCTGCCGTGAATGTGACTTCTATAGTAATATGTAGAGATTGCAATATTGGACTCTTGAGATCACATTGCTCTTGAATAAACAGGGACAAGATTGATATTGAGATTTGTAAAGTGAATGTCGGCTCTATAATATATGTGAAATCCTATTGAAACTTGTGAAAAGAAAGAAGAAAATGATTCGAGAAAGTATTTGAATAAGTATAAGATCAGAAATACAAGAATAAATTTCAAATACAAGAATAAATAAAAATACAAGTATAAGTCCCAGTGAATAAGTATAAGATCCAGTAATACAAGTATAAGATGTCCGAAATATAAGAATAAGCACGTAATACAAGTATAAGATCAGCAAGCAGGGATATGCTCCATAGTATAAGTATAGAATCTGAGTATAAGTATACGTTCTGTAGTACCTACGGGCACCTCAATAAAGGTCTAGCGCTGCTCTCGAGAGATCACGGATAAGTATTAATTACGAAGCGAAGTTCAAGTAGATGTCCTTTGGGAGATCTGAATAATTATAAGTCTGAGACAAGTATGTGTATAAGTCCGATATATATGTCCTTTGAGAAATCTGAATAAGTATGTGTCCTTCAAAAGATAAGCATATGTATGTGTTCGACGGGAGATAAGTATAAGTATATGTATAAGCTCAGTATCGCATACGAGGAAATCTATATAAGTATGCGTCCTACGGGAGATAAGTATAAGTATGTGTCCTACGGGAGATAAGTATAAATAGGTATCCTACGGGAGATCGGAATAAGAATAAGTATGCCATAAGTGTAAGTTCTGAGTAAGTATAAGATTGCTATAAGTATATAAATTCGGTAGAATTATCGAGAGATGCGAACAAGCATAAGTTGAGACACAAGGATAATTATGTTTACAAATGTGTTATATGAATTCTGAAGATTATGATATTTATTCTTGTTATATGGATTATTATGATTCGAGTATAAGTGCATGTGTTTAAGCCATAAAGTCATCTGTTTCCACTAAGGCGTAAAGCAGCACGGGTTTTAATTCGTGTAGGTACAGAGGAGGTCGTCTGCGATCTTTCGTCACAGTGGCCAGAGCCTGGCTGGCAGGGAGTTCCTTTACATATGTATGTCAGCGCTCACGATTTGTAAATGTAAAGTACGATTTTTATATATGTAAATGGGACTTCAGTATGTATAGATATTGATGGACACCACTCAGGTGGTAGTTCTTTTGTATATGTAAATGATTTTTGTTGTCACAGTGTTTGTATACCCACAGTACAAGTTGACTCACAGCAATTAAAGAGTCCCGAGTATATAGTCTCAGCCGAGGAGCGGTTCGGATCTACCATTAGGGTTGGGCCAGGGAATCGGGTGTGACCTCACGTTATTATTCACAAGGCGTTTTGTCTTAAAAGCATCTAAAACTGCGCATAGGCTCACTGATTATAAGCACCGGCTCTTTTGATATCAACTCTTAAACCAGCCAATTATATGGGCCTAGGTATCTTTTGGCTGTTGGGCCCTAGATTTTCCTTTAAATGGCTGGGCCATTAGCCGTACTTCTCCTTAAGAGCAATCCCGGTCGGCAAATCCGAAAATGCATTCACAACCCAATAAGAAGCTGTAGAAGCGACGACTGTTCGTAGCCGGTATGCATTAGAAGAGTGAAAGATAGAAAGTTGGTGCACAAATATGCCAAAAACCAAATCTTATTAAAATGGGCCAATAAGCATCAATGGTTACACAAAACAAAAACAAATACGTCCAAACAACCATGATAGACCCATTACAAATACGTCCAAGCAACCATACCGGACTGAGTGTCAAAAGAAAAAAAAAAAAAAAAAAGAGTCGCAGAAAAAGAAGAGTATGAAATATTATGTTTGAAGACTCCCCTTCTCTTAGCCGCCACACCTTGGCCAGCGGCAACTCACGGGAGGCGCCCAGGATAGGGGAACCTGGCCACTGCGAAGAACTGCAGGAAGGAGGTGGCATAATCGGGCTTCCCGTCTAGGACATCACGGCGGTCGACACGGATGTCATCTTCAAACACATAATATTCGTGGTAATGACCAGGTTGTAGAGACCCTGAAAGCCGCCCCTCCTTGCTTCTCCACAGCCGCGGCAGCATGGTGGGGATCTGTGGGAAGAACTTTGTGTAATGGAAGAGGAATCCATTGGCAACTTCATAGACCCCGGAGGTTCCTGCCCCGTACCATAGAAGTTGAACCCAGCGCGTCGTGCATCATGTCGGGACATCACGGCTGGGCGCGTTGGAACATGTGCACATTAATAATCTACAATTTTCCATACTTAGGGCCCTAAAACACAGTATTCTTCCCCTACTAGGAGGGCATAATCCTCTAATCGAAAAAAAAATGGGCATTATGAGTACTATGGCCTTTGGGCCTAGGCCCAACGCCTGGCCCTCCTCATGAAACGGCCCTAGACGGCCTACCATATTAAAGTCATGCGGGAACTAACTAGATGGTATAATCCTAAACCTCGTCTGGGATCCCAAGTCCCCTAGCCGGCCATCCTACCTCATATGGGAAGTTTGTTATGGATTAATATATTAAGGAGGGGAATTACGCTCACGATATTTATCCATAGATCTCCTAGTATCCAAATCTCATACGTCTAAAAAACATAAATCCTTAATAAGGAAGAATTAGTCCTTGATAAGGAAAGAAAGATCTTATCACCAAAATCACGAGATTATCTTTCTCATAATCAAGGAGAAATTCTAGTTTAAAACAAAAAGACTCCCCACGAAGGAAAGGTATGCAACTCCAACTGCGCTAATTCCATTCTTTCTCTTCTCCACCCTTTTGCTGCCTTAATCATCGGAGAGGCAACCGGCACACCACCGTTGGACCCTCTTTTTTGCAGGTTTACATCATGCCGCTGAGGTCAAACGATCCAGGTAACAACAAAAACAATCAAATTTTCTTTTATCATTTCTTACTTTTCCTGTTGATCCGAACACAAATCAGAAAGCAAACAAAAATGGGACCTATTAAACCATTTTCTTTCAAATTGATCAACTTAGTTTCAGTAGATTCCTCCAATTTTCTCAATCGATTTTTCCTCATTTTCAGAGGGGCATGTGCAAAAACCAAACCTAGAATTGCACGACGTATAAATAAATACTTTCTTCATTTTGACATCTAACACCAAACATGAATATTCTATAAGCATAATCCATAAATTTCTAAAGAAAAAACATAATAGAGAGTACTGAGAACTTACAAAGGGAAGTGTCTCAACTATGCTTTGCTCCTTTTCTTTTCTCAATGCCTCTCTAGACCTCCCTTTTCAATTCATCCTTTGCTTCCCAAACAAAAAAACCCTTAGTTCCTTTGCTTCTTAAAACAAAAAACTAGTAGATTAAATACGTGTCACTTTCCCAAAAGTGATTGGAGAATACCTCTGGAAATCTTAGATAGAGCCTCTCAAAAGTAATTATTTTAAATATTTTAGAAGCAGATTAAATACATTTGAATTCTTAAATAGACTCTAATATACAAAACCATATAGAAACGGTTTTTAAAATTCTTTTGTTAAAATTGTCTTAAAAAATTACCTTTTAAGTTTAATATTTCTCTCCATTTTTCTTTATTTTTACTGGTAATTTTTCTTTTCATTTTCCTCAAAATCAAACATAACCCTTTTTTTAATCTTCCTCACCTTTTAGCTTCCCAATATTTATAATGGAGATTTTAAAAAAGTCTTTTGAATGTCTGCTGCACTTCAAAACTTACTCAAGATAACCATGAAAGAAGAATATTTATTTTTCTTAAACCTTTTATTTTTATTTTAAATTAAGTATTGAAAAATTGAAAATTGTCACGGATATGAAAGAAAAAAAATGGAATTAGATTATACCATCATACTTCAAAAGCAATATTTGAATTATGTTATTTTCAATATAATACCTTGTTTGATAAATGAAATATGCAATTACTAGAGCTGTCAATTTGAGTGATCCGATCGGGTCGGACCTAATTTACATCGAACTGTCATTTTACTAGCCCAATCTAGCCCTAATTCCAGGTTGGCCGGGCTAGCCCAAAGGATTGGGCTCAAATTGCCAGCTCTATACAAATTTAGAGCTGTCAATCTGGACGGGCCAAGGGAAAAATCGAGCAAGGTTGGGCCGAACCTAAATTACATCACACCACCATTTTGCTAGTCTAGCCTAGCACTAATCCTAAGTTGACCAAACTCAAATTGCCAACTCTAGTAATTACTTCCAAAGTGAACATTGTTTAAAAAGATCCCCACATGCCTATGAAAACATATTTTTCTTTTTCAATAATAAATTCATTCATAAAAAAAAAAAAACAGAAAAATATGAGTTTAATCAACTTGAGCAGTAATTTCCAACATCAAATCCCCAATATTTTCACAATAAACCTACTATTAATTATAAGAAGTTAATGTAATTTGAATGGTTAATATTAAAACTTAATTAGGTATCATTGTTATTACTATTTGGACATAAAAATTATTCATCATAAATAAATTAATTTTATAAACTTTATTTTACTTCTTATTAACAAATTAATCATAACAAGGAAATTAAATAATTTTAATTAGAAAACAGATAATGCACAACTTTGTATATTAAATTTAAAACATAAGAATATAATTTAACATTATATATATATATATATATATATATATATATATATATATATATATATATATATATATATATATATATATATATATATATATTTGAAATAAATTATAATATTTGGTCACGACACATATAATATTTGAAAAAAATTATAATATTTGTTCACGATATTCAAATCTGTGACTGAACGGTAATTAGAATATGTATGATCATGCTTTCACTTAAACCGTGACTAAAACATCACTTTATTACTCTTTTTGTCATGATTGATAGAGTTATTGTGACTAAAATTATTAGCGCTAAAACTTCTTCGTAAAATTCACGCTAGTCAAGGTTTTAAAATATAGTGACTAGAACAACACTTTGTTGCTCTTCCAATCATGATTAATGAGTGTGTCGTGGATTAAATTTATTGATGCCAAAATTTCCTCAAGAAAATCTATATTTAGTCATGATCTCAATAAGATACCGTGACTAAACAACATCTACAATCCTTCGTGTCAATAAATCAACGTGACAAATATTGTTCTTATTTCACTTAAAATTTGTAAACATATATAGTCACACATTCATGATGGCCGTAACCAAAATGTATCTCTAGTGATGATATTTTATGTCCGTGACTAAAGATTTGTCACTAAATGCCTACTTTTGTAGTGATTAAGTGTTCTCATGGAGTTTCAAAAGAGTCAAGTTTGCAAAAAGATGACGTTTTTGGCTTTTTAAGCACATCAAAAAAACCATCTTTAAGATTAAAATTGGCAACACTTCCAACAAGACTAGTGTTAAAGCAATGTGTACATATTTTTGTAGTGTTAGTAATTTTTAAATTGACCGAGAATCCTTCCTAGATAATGCCTTATAATACAAAATTATTATCCAAAATTTATGAATATAAAATTTAAAAATATATATATTAATACTATCCAAATAAATAATAGTTTAGATTTAAAATAGTATTTACATTCTTTCTTTCTTTTTCAAAAATACGTTAATATTAATTTATTATTAAGAATATGAGATAAAAAAAAATATCAATGTTAATGCATTCCAACCAAAGAATATATGATTTGATTGATAGTACATGTTCTTTTTTTTTCTTTTTTTTTTTATCTTGAAGGAGGGGGAACCCTAATTACATCATCTTTGAAGCTCTCCACACGTGAGTTTTCAGAATATCCCCAAAATATAAATTTATCATTTTCGAGATGTTTAGTATTTTATAAGATAATTTGAATGTTTCGTAATTTAAATGTGAAACATGGAAATTGAGAAACCCGAAAATTTTACAAGACACAAGGACAAATTTGTAATTTGGCAAAAGGATAAGGAAAGTCATAAGATAAGAAGAGCGTAATAAATTAGAATATAGCATAAGTTGATTTGCAAAATAAATAAATTGAGGACTAAAGTGAAATAAATGGAAACTTAACCCAAAAATGGGCTTGGGAGACAAACATACCTAAGGTATTGATTTAAGACCAAATTTGGTCTCATTTGGTGAGAACAAAACCGTAGAGAAGAGAATATAAGGAGGTGTTAAGGCAAGAGAAGCAAGAGAAGAAGAAGAGAAGAGAAGAAGAAAGGAAAAGCAAAAAGGTATGGAATCTAACATTAAGTATGGAATTCTAAAGTTTTGTATGAATTTCCATGCGATTGAATAGTTAGTAGTTTGTCCCCAAACCTAGGGTTTGCATGATTTCATCCTAACCCTAAAATTATTGAAAGTAAGGTTGGTAAAACCCTAAATGGTACAAGAAGAATATGGAATCCTCCATTTGAGGTTGGATTCATGGTTTAATTGCAAGTAATGGAGTTAGGGTTTAGAACAAACCCTAACTAATCTTTATATTTGGTTTATGTATGTGTTATGACCCATTTTAGAGTTGTTTTGGGAGAAATTCATGATAGGTTTTTGGTGTAAAATAAGTATTGAAAGTTGATTTGAGTAGAATAGAGGTTACAAGATGAATATGAAGTGGTTTTGATGTGTATATTGATTATGGAGTTGGTTTGGGTGGAAATATATGGAAAAATGGGAGAAAAATCACCATTTCTGGGCATTTTTGGGTTGGTACCGATAAATAAACAAAGATGGTACCTAAGACCATATTGGTTTTGGTCAACTCACCCAGACACTTCGTACCGGCACTCAATTTTCTGCACCGCATCTAACGTTCTATTTCGACCGTTGTTAGTATTTTGACCATAACTTGGTCATTTCTATTCTATTCGAGTGATCGCTTGTCGGGTTAACCAGACTTCAAGAAGAACAAACACCCCGAATAGGTACCTTCAAATTCTCACTCTATGCGGCCTAGAAATTCACTTCAGCGGGCTATGTTCAAGCCACTTCTCGTTCGCTTTTGAACATAGAGGGCCCCGCTTGTTTAAGACATATCTTAAGTTTCAGGTTCGATTTTGGTGATTCCAGTTGAGAAGAAACTCAGCACCTTAGTCAAAGGAATACAAAGAACTAGTGTCGATATGGAGTTAAGAACCCGAAATGGGTATTTCAAACCTGCTACTAGTGTAAATGGAAAATGACTAGTTTGGCATGAAAATGCCATAACTTGAGTTTGATGATTCAATTGAATGATTCCAATTTCAAGTAAAGTAGATTCATAAAGGAACAAGAATACATGAATGATGTGTGAGAATACATAGCATGTACAGTATATGAAATGCCATATGTAATAGGCATGAAACAATAAGAAAAATAAAGGAAAATAATATGTATGTGATGTGTTCAAGAAACACGAATATGATATGAAACATGAAACGAACTCGAAACATGACATGAACATGAAAGGCAATATGTCGCGAACACGTAATGTGATTGAGATAAAGTTATGAGTTCCGAAAAGACATACGATAGCATGACTACCTAGCAATCAAGAATGAATGAGTGATGTTCGACGGCTTCCTAAGACTCGCCAAGGCTACGCGACTCATTACATGGCAGCACGCTCTAATCGCTTTAGCACTCCCGCTAGTTACTTCAAGACTCGCTACGTAAGCGCACGCCCGACGGCTCATCACCCCACTGCTACGACACTCGCTACGCAAGGCACGCTCGATCGGCGTTTCTAAGACTCCGCTAGTGCCATGGCACTCGCTACGTGGCACGTTCGACAGTGCTTCGAAGACTCCGCTTAGTGTTACCAAGACCAAGATTATATTGTACCTTCCTAGCACTTATCAGGCCGCGGTCATACTCATTCTTATGATTGTCTAGGTAGTCAAACGCTTATATGATAAGACTCGAATAAAGAAGAGTAAAAGAAATGAATATGGTAAAGATCCGAATGTACCTACTGCACCTCAGACTGCTCAGAGTACCTACGTACTTGTACAAGTAAAATCTCCTGTGAGTACCTACTGGGTACTCCGCATCTGCAGAATATAAGCATAAGCTCCGAGACTATAAGACTAGTTTCATATCATAGACATAAGATTCATAATATTAAGTATAAGATCTTAAATACAAGAATAAGATCCGAAATACAAGCATAAGCTCCGTAATACAAGTATAAGATCCAAATACAAGAATAAGATCCAAAATACAAGCATAAGTCTGCACAAGTATAAGATCCATAAGACAAGTATATGCTCCGTAATACAAGTATAAGATCCGAAATACAAGTATATGTTTCCAATATAAGTGGCAAGATCCGTAAGACCGTATATGCTCTGTAATACAAGTATAAGATCCAAAATACAAGAATAAGATCCGAAATACAAGAATAAGCTCCATAATACAAGTATAAGATCCGTAATACAAGTATATGCTCCGTAATACAAGTATAAGATCCGAAATACAAGTATAAGATCCGTAATACAAGTATAAGATCTGAAATACAAGTATATGCTATGTAATACAAGTATAAGATCCGTGGCACCGCATATGTCTGTAATGGCAAGTATAAGATCCAAATACAAAAGAATAAGATCCAAAATACAAGAATAAGATCCGAAATACAAGATAAGCTCCGTAATACAAGTATAAGATCCGCAATACAAGTATAGATCCAGTATAAGATTAAGCTCAGAATACAAGAGATCCGTAAAACAAGGATATGCTCCAGAGGCAAGTACAAGTATGTGTCCTATGAGAGACCTGAACAAGTATAAGATAGATAGAAGTATGAGTATGTGGATGGGCACCAGCCTGGGTGATATGTATAAGTTCGTGATCGTATACCGAGAATCTATATAAGTATGTGTCCTACGGAGATAAATATAGCATGTCCTACCGGGAGATATATAAGTATGTGTCCTACTGAGGATAAATATAAGTATGTGTCCTAGGGGAGATAAGTATAAGTATGTGTCCTACGGGAGATAAGTGTAAATATGTGTCCTACGAGAGATTCGAATAAGAATAAGTCTGCCATAAGTGTAAGATATGAGTAAGTATAAGTTTATTTCAAGGATAATTATGTATCTAAATGTGTTATATGAATTCAAGGAAGATTCTCGAGACCGCATTATTATATGTTTATTATGATTCAAAGATAAATGTAATGCTGCACAAGATAAGTTATAAGATACGTTCCCACTAAGCTGCAAAGCTTAGCACCTGCTTTAATCCGTAGGTACAGTGAGAAGACGTGCTCCAAAACTTCCGCATACCGGGTCAAGACACTAGTAGGGGTTCACTACATGTAGTTCCAGACTTCGATTCAGAAATGTAAAAGTATAGTTTTTTTATATGTAAACGGGACTCAGATATGTGTATAGATTTTGATGGACACCCACTCCCGGGGGTGGTAGTTCTTCAGTATATGTAAATGATTTTTTGTTACATGTAAATTGTTTCAGCACCATAGCAGGCCAAGTTCGCCTCAAAAAAAAAGAATAGTAAAGAGTCCCGAAAGATATGGGCCTCACGCCCTAGACCGATTCTCGATCCTGCCTCGAGCCTGACCGGAATCAAGTGTGACGCTTCCTTCCTTCTAGCTTTCATGAGTTGGTCAACCTTCTTAGGCGGCCTTGGCCAAATCTTCAACACTCTATACAGAGGCTCATGGCAAGGTTTGCTAGGAGATTTGTTAATTTGTTGGCTTCACGGTAGGTGTGTTCGACCTCCACTTCCCATTATTATTGGATTAGTTGGAGACATTCTTCTCTCATGTTCTTAAATTTGTACCGTCTTCTAGCTTTTCATGCAGCCAATTGTTAACAAGGAGAGAATCCATTTCTAATACCAACCTTCTGACACCCATTTCCCATGCCAACCAAACTCCATGAGTCACCACCAAAGCTCATCTTCCAGTATGGAACATGACCCGAACTTGATGGAGAAACCTCCCATCCATTACCCTTGTTATCTCTAAGGATATCCCCTACACTAGTAGTGTTAAACTCCCCCATGTAAGATCCATTCAGGTTGAGTTTGACCCACCAGCCGTATGGTTCCTATCCTACCGAGTAGGTATGGTAAAGCTCAACTTCCCTTTATGATAACTCGGCTGAGAAGGCCGAAGATCTCTTTCATGTAGTTCACAAGATGCACTCCGTATCGATGTTCACCCGTTGGTCTCTGAAAGTGCCCGCATTTCTCTAATTCCATGTCCACCAAATGCAGCTTGCTAACATATCTTTCTAAGCTCCTTTCTCTCCTAGCATGTATTGGCACTCAAATTCTTGTGCAGCCAATCTTGAAATGGCAGATTATGAGTTTCTGCTCTCCATGGCTCCTCTATGACGCAAGGCTAAAAGTTTTCACCCTCTTGCAATCCCTAAAGATATGGTTCAGGCCTTCTTCCTCCTAGGGGCAAACCTTACAATACGCATTAATTGTAAACCTTATTCTGCATCTTTCCTTGATCGTCATTAGCTTTTCGTGGTAGGTAAGCCAAAGAAGAGTTCTGATTTTCTGAGGAACCCTTAAGCTTCCATATAGTCTTCCATCCCTCTACATGTGAAGTGAGTTGGTACTCTAGGGCTAGAGCGTACGTCAATTTGACATACTAAGATACCTCTTAATTAGTCTTTGAAAGTGCCCACATTTCTCCAGTTCCACATCCATTAAATGTAGCTTGCGAACATATCTTTCCAAGTTCTTGATAAAGGAAAGTCAATATCAAGAGATACTTATTCCTCATCAATCTCTCTGATTGATTCTTCATGATAAAGGTTAAATGGTGGAGAATAATTCTCTCATGAACTTCTTAATTGATTTGATCTATATTTATATCATTTAATTTCTTTTCAATATATGGATTGTTTGTATATTCACTAATTGTATTTCCTTTTATAATATGATCCAAGGATGCTTTGTACGTGTATATATGTACCCTTCACGACATAATGAAATACAAGCCATTCTTCTCATCCTTTTATGTATTCATGGTATTAGAGCAGGTTCTAAAAATCAAATCCTGCTTTTTCTTTTCTTTATCTCCACATCTCTCTCACCCTAGTCATGGCTGCATAAAGCAAACAAGTCATAATCTCAAACTCTCTAGAGTCCACAAAAGCCCTTGTTATCATCAATACAACAACTTAGTCAAACACGCCTACCTATTATCTATCATGAAAACTTCAAGTTGAAGCCCTCCTTATTGGCTATGATCTCTACAAATTCATAGATGAATCAAATCCTTCCTCTCCCTTCACTATCATGACCAACGATGTTAAATCATCAAATCCGGAATTTCAATAATGGCTTCGCCAAGACAAGTTTATTTTTGGTTCACTTGTTGGGTCTCTCACCCTATCTCCCATTCCTCTCATCTCTCAATCATGCACGTCAAAGGATGTGTGGGATGTCCTTTCTAACACCTATGTTAAACCATCTCAAGGGAATATCAAGCAAATTAAGGAATAAATCAAGCGCGCAACAAAAGGCACCAAAACTATCTCATAATACATGCAGTTCATCAAAGCCTATGCTGATGAACTAATGTCTCTCGACAAGCCCATGGATCATGAAGATTTTTGGAAAAGATTCTTGATGGCCTTAGGAGTGAATATCAATATGTTATGGATACAGTTAATGGTTGTAATACTCCAATTTCCTTTGACAAATTACATGAAAAATTAATCAACAAGGAAATCATACTTCAACAACAACATTTACTTTCCTTTATAGTTCTTGCCCACGACCAATCCCACTGGTCCACACAAAGGCCTCCTTTTTCCATGACCCTTTATATCCACCTTCTCTAGCTCTCAAGGACCCTTTCTTACTCAGTTGTTAGTGGTGTCGTGTTCAAGAGCACACAGTTATGCAATGCTCTCTCTTTCGACATTCTCATCCAAATGTCCAACCCGACATCAACACTGAGCTTCATGGGCAACCACGCGCCTTTGGCAACAACAGCCCATGCAGCAACCATACCATGACATCCAATTAGCTTCGATAAGGGGGCCCCATCATGTTACACTTGGCACTTCACTTCACACTCCTTATGATGGGCTTGACGACATCATGATCGTCGATGGCATGGTCTCTCTATCACCCACACCGGATTTAAGACCCTCTATTTACCCTCTAGTTCTTTTAAATTAAATCAAGTTTTTTGTGTTTCTTCCATGAAAAAGAACTTTATTTATATTTCTAAATTTTGTCACCCAAATAACACTTCCATTGAGTTCTCATAACACGAAGTGTTCGAGTGGCCCGTTTTCCATCACAAATGTCTCCAATAATTGCTTTCTCTACTACCAAGTCTTCCCCCACCGTATGGCATCATAGCTTAGGACATCCTTCATTATCTATCTACAAGCGCATTGTTTCTACCTTTGGTCTTGAATTGTCCAAGTCTTTCAACTTCAACTGCAACTCTTGTAAGTGCAATAAAAGTCATAAATTACCATTTTATACTTCATCTCTTGTCTCACAATCCCCCATATAAATTTTCTTGTCGAATGTTTAGACCTCTCCTATCTACTTTGTTGATAGATTTAAATACTATGTTATTTTCGTGGATCGTTTTACAAAGTATATATGGTTTTATCCACTCAAACAAAAATCCAACTTTTGTGACATTTTTGTTTGTTTCAAGGCTTTGGTTGAAAATTATTTCAAAACAAAAATTGTCACTCTATACTCTGACCAAGGGGGTGAGTATTAAGCCCTTGAATCTTTGTACTATGGCATTTCCCACTTTACTACTACTCCACATACACCTAAGCACAATGGCTATTCTAAACGTCATCATCGTTACATTACAAAAAAAGGCCTTTCTCTCATTTCACATGCTTTGATGCCTTTATCCTACCGGTCCTATTCATTTTAAATGGTTGTTTACCTTATCAATCGTCTTCCCACTCCTACATTTCAACTAGTCTCTCCCTATGTTAAACTCTTTGGTCATCCTCTCAACTATGGTAAACTCTGAAGCTTTGAGTGTGTCTACTATCCATGGCTTCGACCTTATACTACCCATTAATTAGCCCGTTACTCACCTCAGGCTTCTGATACTCTACAACTTATGCCTATTTGTGTCTTGAACTCTTGTCTAGGTCATATCTCACACATCGTCCATGTAAAATTTGTCGAGTCCATCTTCTTTTAGTCTCTCCATTTGCCTCCTAAACGCCCATCCCTCAAACTATGTCTCATCGGGTGTTCATTAGTGTCTCTCCCGGTTACTCTTCGACGGTAGTAATGACTATTGAACCCTCCCCTTCCCCTTCTATCATAATCAGTGATGCAACGCCTACCACCCAACATTCCGATGCCCACAACTCACCATGATCCAACCCATACTTCGATTCCGCCTACGAAACCCATACCCCTCTCGTGTCATCACACCCACTCTAAACAACATTTTCAAACCCTCACCAGCTTAACCTCAGCACTCAACTATTCACTCCATCTGACCTTGGAACTCAAATTACATCGTCACCCAAGTTCTCAATGATCCTAAGCTACTGGCCGCACTGCACAATCGGTGCATGATGCCCCCGGGTTAAGAATGGAACTGGAACTTATTCACCTGATTTTCTTACAATCTCACTGGGTCGCGAAGTGGGTGTTTTGCACTAAACGTGTATCTGATGGCTTTGTTGATAGGTATAAAGCTCGTCTTGTTGCAAAAGGTTTTCATCAGCGTCTTAGCATGGACTATCATGACACCTTTAGTTCGGTTGTCAAGCCGACCTTTGTACACCTCATTCTCAATCTTGCGATAAGCCTAGGCTGGGCACTTCGTTAGCTTGATGTAAATAATGCATTTTTGCAAGGTACACTATCTGAGGATGTCTATATGTCTCAACCTCCTACCTTTGTTAATCGAGACTCCCCTCACTTTGTATGCAAACTCCATAAGGCCATTTATGGCCTCAAGCAACCCCCCATGCTTGGTACCATGAGTTACGTCAATATCTACTTTCTGTTAGCTTTTCCAACTCTTCAATAGACACCTCTCTATTCATCTACAATAATGGCGGTTGCATCATCTATCTTCTAGTCTATGTTGATGATATCATCATTACTGGAAACACCGACTCAACCACTCAAGAATTCATCAACACTCCTCATCAGTTCTCAGTCAAGGACCTTGGTTCTTTACACTATTTCCTCGGCGTTGAGGTGTTACCTCACCAACACAGGCTCTTCATGTCACAATGTTAATACATTTGAGATCTCTTGACCAAGACCTAAATGACTGATGCGAATCCAGTAGCTACTTTGCTATCCACATCTCCTAATCTCACATTTATTATTGTCTCAATCCTCTCTAATCTTTTAGAATATCGCACTGTGGTGTGACATCTTCAATACTTGTCTCTTACTCGCCCTAACATTACTTATACGATTAGTAAGTTGTCTCAATTCATGCACTAGCCAACCATTAAGCAGTGGGGCGTTGTTAAGCGGTTGCTCCGCTATCTCAATGGCACTTTGGACCATGACATTGTTCTTTACCGTCACTCTCCACTCATGCTTCATGCAATTTCTGATGCCAATTAGGCAAGCAACAAAGATGACTTCACCTCTACTAGCACATCCATTGTTTATCTTGGTTCCAATCCCATTTCCATGAGCTCTAAGAAACAACGCAATGTTACTCGTTCTTCTATGAAAGAAGAATGTAGATCAGTTGCCACTACTGCTATCGAAGTTAGTTGGATATGCTCTTTGCTAACCGAGTTTAGTATATCTCTCCCGCAACAACCAGCAATATATTATGATAATGTTGGTGCGATGAACCTTTGTGCTAATCCAGTATTCCACTCTCATATGAAGCATGTTGCTCTTGACTATCACTTCATTCGTGAACAAGTTCAGAGTGGACTCCTTTGGGTAGCTCACGTATCCTCTATCGATCAACTCGCCGATGCACTTACTAAGCCTTTTCCTCGCGCTCACTTTCAACTTCTTCGTGACAAGATTGGACTCTCCTCTCAAAGTTCCATCTTGAGAGGGCATGATAAAGGAAATTCAATATTAGGAAATACTTTTTCTTTATCAATCTTTTCTTGTTTGATTCTCTCTCATTATAAAGTAAAGTCAATGGTAGAGAATAATTTCTCTCCATGAACCTTCCCTTAATTGTTTTGATATATTTTTATATTTACTTGATTTTTCTCATTATATATGGATAGTTTGTATATTTACTAATTGTATATCCTTTTACAATAGCACCCAAGGATGCTTTGTACATGGATATATGTACCCTTCATGACATATTGAAATACAAGTCATTCTTCTCATCCTTTAAATCTCAACTCCTTCCTCTCTTAGCATTGTATTGGTACTCATATTTCGTGCAAACTAATCCCGAAAGGCAAATTGTAGCTCGCCTCCATTGCTCCTTTATGACTCGCTGTGGTTTTCACCCTCAGAGTCCTCAAGATATCATTTAGGTCTTTCCTTCTCGGTGTAATCTTGCACATGTGTTATTTGTAAACCTTCTTTTGCATCTTTCCTTGTTCATCATTAGCTTTTCATGGTAGGTAACCTAGAGAAGAGTTCTAATTTTCTAAGGAACCTTAAGCTTCCAGATAGTCTTCCATCCTTCTGTATGTGAAGTGGGTTGGTCCTTCAGTGGCTAGAGCCACACTTAAAAGGACGTATACTTCCGCTGATGTCGGGTTCCCAATGCAACTCATCTTCAGCATCCTTCTTTTCTCTCAAAAGAAAGGTGCCCATTCGGTTTAGAATGTGAGGGGGAAGAAAGTCCCTTAGGAGTTCCCACTTCCATCCTCTATCTTTATCCCAATATAAATCATGTATGCTTTTTTAGTCATTTTGTGAGGCATAATTAGTATATATGATCTTTGTCAATAAAAAAAATTAAAATAAACAAAGGAGGCGTAAGGCCATAATTATAGAAGTAGGGAACGGGCCAACTTAGCTCATTCGCATCACGGCCAATATGGGTCGCCATTGATCACTCTCTATTCGGAAGCCAATGTTTGGCTATTGTGATCCATCCTTATACGAGATCACACACATGTCGTATAAATTTGAAATAATTTGACTATTATTAAAACTAATATTACAAAATTTTAAATATTTTATAAAATAAAATTTTGTTAAAAATACTTATAATTTGCTTTTATATTGTTAAAAGACTATATAATAAATTGTTTTTAATATTATTTTATTTTAAATTATTTTTATATGCATGTCCATAGAGGTGGCAATTTTGGCTTTGGCCGTGTTTGCAATTTTCCTTTATAAGGCATTTGGCGACTCACCTGGTTAGACGGGGTGGGCTACTGCCACAGGCCCAAAATCGAGCCAATTTGGTCGAGCCGACCAGCTCAGCTCAGCTCAATTTACAAATCTCTACATGTCATTTATTCTAGCTCATTTGTTGGACATTCAACGTATAGTAGAGTAGAAGTATCGAGAGGAGAGGGTTCATGAATTTGAGTAGTTTACTACATTATAACTAAAGGTTTTTGAGTTTTAATAAATTAATCATGTGCTGTTGTTTGTTTTTTATTGTAAATAATTAAATTTACTAAGATATCTTTAAACAATATTTTCAATAACAAAAAATAAACATATAATTTTTATAATGAAAATTAACTACTTTTTTAGAATATTTACAAAAATATGTACAATTATTAAAATAAAATACTATATAAAGATTGTATTGTAAAACTATTATATTTTTTAAATGTTAGTAAAAATTATTTTTATACTCATTTACACCAAAATAATGACAATATAGGTTTTTATATGAGAATGTATTGAAGGATTTTAAAAAATAATAGTAAAAATAGTTTTTAACCTAAAAATATTATCCTATAAACATCTTTTTAAGTGAATAAATCTTAGAAAAACATCATTTTTTTTAAAACTTGAAAATAAACTTCGTTTGAAAAAATACTTTATGAAATAAATTTTTGAAAAATATTATTTGATTTTATATAAAATTTAATTTTGTTTGGTTTTTGACATATTTTTATGTTTTTAATTTATATTTTAAGCTAATAAAAAATATAAAAAAAAAATTGTGCCAAAGTGGGTCAACCCTTCTCAAGGCCATGGGCGTGGGCAATTCAATTTGGATCGTGATTCGAGGTTCTATTCAAGCCACTAAAGTAAGCCTAATAACAAAATTTGAGTCGACGGTCGACCTTTAGACCCGACTCCTTATTCAGTTATATACATTAAAATAAGCTTAAACACTCATCAAGAACCCATAAATATTTAAGCACACGATATAATTACTAAGGAGGCACTTGTTTTTTTGGTTTTTTTCTTAAAGCAATTTGCTTTTAGAATTTATACCATTTGTTTTTTTCATTTTGGCATAACTTATTTCTAAATTTTTAAAATTTTCTTTTGAATAGAAAAAAAAACAAAATATTTTGTTTTTTCTATTTAGAAAAAATCATAATTTAAATGGAAAAAAGCTATAATTTAAAATATTCCCAAAATATTTTAAAATATTTAAAATCCACACATAATATTTTTAAAAACAATATGATTGTCAACGTCAACCCAATGTCCACCCTTTGCTCTTCTGGCCATGGATTCTCCTCATCCCTTTATTGTGATGGACTCTACAAGCACTTTGAACAATCATCTTTCTCCAAGTAATTTCTTCTCCATTTTCTCTCCATCTCTAGATTTTTTGGAGAGCAAATTTCTTGTTTGTTCATGATGATGATTTTTCAACCAGAATTGGGCTGGAGCGTGCTTGAATTGCTAGGTCGGTCCGTTGACTCCGTACGTTGTACTCCTTTGCAAAAACAAGAAACAAAAATTATCAACGGGGCTGCGCGTTGCCTCTCTATCTTACAAGTGATCGGTTAACTGGGAAGAGAAGATCGGTAGCAGGGAATGAATTTTACGTAGTATTACCTTTCACGGAGTGGGGTAGCACGGTATTTATAATGGGTGATCATTATAACTTTCCTAGTTGGATGATGATACGATATTACTCATTGGGTGAGATTTTCTTTCCTTATTGTTAACCGATTAATAAGCGATAATTGATGGACAATAATTATGAAATATTCTATTTTCCTAATTGGTCAAGATTGGGTATTTTCCTTTAATACGAATTTTTTGATTACATTACCAGCCTTTTGAAGGGGTGAATTAGGCCCTTGTTTTGGGTCTATATTTGGGGGATGTCATCAAGGGCCCAGCACTGGTACTAGGTCTTCTTCTTAATCCCTTCTTAAATTACAGCATTTGGGCTCGTGTTAGATTTAACATCTATTTTAAACCACCAATTCATACGTTTTCTCTATAAGATTTATATATATATATATATATATATATATATATATATATATATATATATATATATATATATATATATATAACCTAATACTACGATTTTTTGGGTTGACCCAAGAATTTTGTGATTTGTTTGATTATTGAAATCTAATGGAATATAAAATATGTACGATTTTCTATCATCTTCTTCCTCTCTCCACTCCCGAGAGACATACAGTCTTCAATGGATATATCATTCCTATACATACATGAAGTAATTATGTATGATTTTACAATGAACCAAATTGTTGGAAAACCTATAGGGGTTTTGAGGAGGTACTAACTCAAGAAAATAAAATGAAATGCTCTCTTCATTTGGAGACAGTTTAATGAAACGGTTGGAAATGATGATTAGAGAGTTAGGGGTCACTTTTTTTTTATCAGTTGAAGAGTGGGAAGGGAGCATGAAATTCTTTCCTCACTGGAAATTGATTGCTTTCTTGACATTATGGTCCTAGAAAATGAAATAATATAATGTAGAAATCTAATTATATAACATAGATAAATTTCTTCTCCATTTTTACCATCTCTAGATTTTTTGAAGAACAAATTTGCATTAAGCGTTTTATCTAGAAGATGTATTTTTCTAATACTATGTGAGATTTGTTTAGATTATTAGGAATTTTATGATTTGTCTAATTATTGAAATCTAAAGTAAAATAAAAGAATATTTTGGCTGAAACAAACAAGTGTTTTTTTATTGGGTAGAAAATGTGTTTCGCGACGCATTTTAAATTTCTTTTCAGTCTTTAACGCTATTGTAAACCCATCAAAACCATACTTTTGTAACTATATAGATAATGTCACTACAAGATTCTGGCCCTTTAGCGACGGATTTTACCGTCGATAAATCAAAATCCGTCGCCAAAAATCTATAGCGGCCGGTTCGCGGCTCAGAAAAATCCGGTAGGTAAAGCGCTCCTCGCTTTAAATTTAGCGACTAAAATTTCAATCGTCGCTACGTTTAGCGGCGGTATTCAAATTTTAGGTTGCTAAAATAACAGCGTAATGCAATCCGTGCGGCTAAACATGGCGGCGAATTGAGAATTTTAAGTCGCTAAACGCCAGCGGATTTTAATTTTCGTCGCTCTGATAGCGGCGTATGCGAAATCCGATGTTCGCTAAATTTAGCGACAGGAATGAATTTCGATCTCTAAGTTTAGCAACGGATATTAATTTTCCGTCGCAAAGATAGCGACATAATGCAACAATCGATATTGTGTGCGACGGAAAATTTATCTATCATCCGCTAAAATAAGCGTCGATCATTTTCAAATCGTTTACTTTAAATTTAGCGACGGAAGAATTAAATCGATCTCCAATATAGCGGCCAATTTGCAATCGTCGCTTAGTTCATTTCTTGTACGCTTTCGAGTTATTTTAAGCGACGGAATGTTCCGTCGCTAAAATTTATTCAATTTAATAAGCTAAAATCCATTTTATTTAAATTTTCTTTATATATTAATTCTGAAAAGCTGCAATATATTTAATTTTAAATAATTAGAAACCATAATATTAAAAAGCACACATTCATTGGAAAAACAAATATTAATTTAGTACATTGTTGAAAATAAAAGCAATACAAATACCTTACATTAATTATGTTGCAATAATTAAAAAAACTCTTAATACGATAACTAGTTCATATCATCGTCTAAAAAAAACTAGCTCGTAATCTAAAGATCATGATCCGACCTAGAGATGGTTATGGGGGTGTAAAAGGCTGGATTGGTAGGATGGATCTTTGGGCATTGGATTGAGGCGTGCGTTAAACATACGTTCAAGCTGCTCGTCTTGTTGAATTCTTTATTCCTAATTGCTCTTTATACAATCTCACATCTTCATTCATTTTGAGTTGAAGTTCTTGAACTTCTACTCTCTGCTGCTTGACCACTTCATTCCTGCGTTATTGTGGCATTATCGAGATGTAAAATCCTTAGCGCAGTGGTAGAGGGAGCTGTTGAAAGTCTAGGGTCAAAAATGCCGGGCCTTTGAGCGAGCCCATTACTCGTACTCTTTCTCACCTCTAACCGCTTGTAGATATAACTGGCTCATGTTAACCTCCACGGGCTCAGTTTGCATCCTCCTCGGTGAGAAGCGAGGCAACCATGGACTCCACAGCATCCTATATTTAATTCATTATAAAATTAATAATTATTTAAGAATAATTGTTGGGTTATTTTAATAAAGCAAAATTGAAATCTTACATTGATGTCCTTAGATCTTTTTGTCAGCGAAAGCACCATCTTTTGGTGTACATCTTCTTAGACACTTCAAATGGCGTTGGGCGTTTCAATTCCTTTTCCTACAAAATTAATAATCAAATTAATTAGTTCGAATAAGATGATGAGAAATGTTATTTAAAAATATTCTTAAGAATTCTTACCAAAGCAATACAATGTTGGTGTTGGATCTAGAGCCACCTGTATGTGTGGAAAGACCGGTGCCAGGTCCTCCCTTTTCTGTACGGCGATTTTTAGCAGCTTGTTCACGTTTCTTTTTATATTCAGGAGTACTCCAATGTTGCTGCCAGCTTTCCCATACATCTTCTGGTATATGTTCTTCTTTTTTCCCTTCGATTCGCATCTTACTGGCAATCCCTCATATCGCTTTCGTGCCACCCTATAAAATGTTCTCTTGACTAATGCATCATTTGCATCATTTGAATCATCCCAGATACATGCTTTTTGAAGAAAAAAAAATATATTTCAACAAATAAAAATGCATAACCACATACAGTAGTAGTTGCACAATGTGATTTTGAAATAACACAATATTAACAAGTTTGAATGATCTTAAACCCTACATTAGTAGTTGCACATGAGAATCACTGCGAATTACTTAATGAAACAAAAAGCAGAAGACAATGCATACCTTGAGAATCTTTGCAACACTATAGACAAGAAGGGCATGAATATCCCTTCTTGTCTAATCTAGAAGATGAAGGCATCCATCATATACCCAATAATATCCCAACATGAATATCCGACACTCTGGAAACCAAAGATGTATTGTCTCTTTTTGCTCTTGTTTATAAAAACATTTTAGGTTCTTAAACAATTTTTTTCTTTCCTCTAAAAAACCGGTTCTCAAACGAGAATTTTAAGACTATTTTAAGCGATTACCAATAAACCTTCAATCTAATTTATTATTTAAATTTTGATATAGTATATAATTTATTTTCTTTAAAAATACTACTTAATCATAAAGAGATCAATTTTAAGAGTAACACGATCCCCAAATTTAAAATAATCAAGTAGTTTGATTTAGTATTGACCCAGTTAGTGTGATTGAATTCTTTTTCTAATTTGAATAAATTTTTATATTCAGGTTTCCACATTAGCCATCAAATTTGACTAGATGTAAAATTAGAATTTATAATTAATTTAAAGTTCTACATGCAGCGTATCTAAGTAAAAAAACCTATATTTATCTCACTTAGGATCCACGAGTTAATAGCAAGGTAAATCATTAAATCCTCCACTGACCCTAAGGAGACTCAGCTTTTGACAGTCCTCCTAGTCATTCCCATCAGTTTATATGCACTAAAAAACATCCACATCCACATCCTAATGGTATAATTTCCTCAACATCTCATCACAACTGTTCACATTCTCAAGCTCTTCCCCTTCCATAACCTGATAATAATATGGTCGATTTTCCAGGTAGACAAACAACAAAAACAAGAAAACTTTACCAAAAGCGATCGCAAACAAAAAAAACCTGTATTCATTGCAACAACTAGCTTTCCTCATTGCATTTCCACTATCGGTCCAAGCAGAAAACCATCTGGAATCTCTTTTTTTTTTCTTTTTTTCTTTTCTTTTTTTCTGAAAACCTTTGCCATGTTTAAAAATCACAAACCAAATCTTTTTAAGGCAACAAGTTTTGAGCAACAAAAAAGCGATAAGAAATAAATAAGCGAGGAAAAAAGATGAAGAAGTTTTACTATACAAGAGAAAAATACTACTACGAAAAAAGAAAAAAAAGAAGAAAAGATATATCTGAATGCAATGCGTCACAATTGAGTCTCAAAACCTCACTAAGAAAAGAAAGATAATTTATATTGGTATTGATTTTTTTTTAAAGTTCCTAGTCATCCATCTAGATTTAGATGTATATATACAAATACACAAATTTGTCTTGTACTATCTCGAGCAATGTAGTTGATGGATTCAAAATGCTACCCATTATAATAGTTATGGTTTATATGAGAGAACAAGTACATATGAAATACCATAGAATTCGTCCCGATAGAACTCCTTAGTGTTGGCAGGCACCAACCTTCTCCATGTTGCACCCTCCTTTTAGTCTATGCTTGAAAATCTTAGTAATGTCCGTTGAAGCACTTGGGAAGAAATCTATTCAAAATTACAAAAAGAATATTGAATGTTAAATCTCATATGAGAACCGGGTATCTTGTAAAGCAAGCAATCATAAAACAATAAGTTATAATAAACATTTTAAGCATGCGTGGTCTCTCATCAAGTTGTTTCTATATTCTTTCTCGTGTGGTACCACGTGTGGTTGATGACCCGGCTAGTGCGTGCGGTGAAGACTCAGATCGGTCTGTGGGGGAGGTGGTGATAAAGTTCTCCACATTGAAGGTAGGTGTCGAACCTATAGGTTGGTGGGAGGAGCGGTCTTGAGCTCACTCCTTGGCTGAATAGCCACCCCTCATACCTTCAATGAACATAATTACAAAGCAAACTTACATTTATAATGAAAATGACTACTATAAAGTACATACATATGCAAGGGGGAAAATACTAGTAATTGAAACAATATTATAAATATATTCATAAGATCACAATAATATAGAGCATCAATCTTCAATATTGGTCACATTATTATCATCATCGTCTAATTCTTCATATTCTTCTTGACTCTATTTCTAGTTCCACCTCCTCATTTTTCTTCCAAGTTCCTATATCATCGATGTCTACAAAGGACAAGCATGATCAACTAATGATTGAGGTTCTTTGTCTGGCCTGTAATATCAATATAATGGTTTTGATGACATCCTCTTGAAATGCTCCTGCATTTGATATGTAATTACCGATGTCGGCTACTTCCACGACCCCAGGCTTTTATCTTGCAAACGACCCACGATTACACATGTTTTCCTTGTGCTTGGATAAGATGCATAATAGACCTGCATTGCTTGCTCCACGAGAATAAATGGTTCATATCTATTGAATCTTCTCGTATGGTTCACATCAACAAGCTTATACTCAGGGTGACTTCTTGTACCTATGCTTGGTGTCGGATCGAACCAACGAAACAATTGAATAATATGACTCTCTTCAATGGTAATACGGGGGTATTCCAACGTAAAACCTCCATTAGTTGACCATAAAAGTCCAGTGCGTTGCACTAAATTAGAACCCTTTATACACCTCCACTATTCATAGTTTGCTTTATTTGATCCATGTCCCAAAGTGTGAAACTTATATCCATTCACATAATATCCGAGGAAACGTCTTAACACCTCGTGAGTCCTTTGCAAAGTCCTTTATGAATTAATTTGAATATTAATCAGTCATGAGCCTATAGAAAAATTGAAAGTTATAAGAATTATAGGTAACTAAATCCAACAATATATATATATATATATATGGTTAGTTTTATTACTCACATGTGCCTCGAACCAAGATCTGAAGTCTTTATCAAGTTTATCGACTTAGAAGCCTTCTTCAACATATGGTTGATGTTCTCTTAATCTAGCCACAAATAGTCTATAGCAAATGACCATTAGTTTCAACTTAATTACATAAACATTTTGCATATATAAATTAGTTTTCAATCATTTCTTTAAGAAATTGATGCTACTCAATATAGAGGCTTTACTTCTTCACAATTGATAGAATATACGTCGCGCATGATATTCATCAGAGATGAATATCGAAATTTTTCCTTGCCGATACTCTACCCCCATGCTTAAAATGGAAAGCATCCCCTCATGTTCTTGAGTTTCATCTCTATCAACGACAATTAGATTTCGTGGCATATGATCTTGTATTGACATATGGCTCAAAATAATGAGCCGCAAAATGAAGATGTCTCCTCGACCAAATATGCATTGCATATAGAACCTTCAACTTTGCTTTATTGCGCACATTATTTTTCAACGCCGAAGGTACCTAAAGATAATCTTTTGTCAAGCTACATAAAATAAGTAGTTATTTTAAATTGGTTGACATATCAAATTCATATGATTTACTTTTGGTAATAACCTCTCGAAAGGGTACATCAGTCGGTATTGAGCGAGGACACGCTATCCTTGCTTCATACGGCAAATGGATGGGGAGATGCTCCATACAATCAAAAAACTTGGAGGCCTGCACTCAAGCCTACAGGATAATACTTGAGAATTTCATCTTCAAATTAGCCTCATGTCTTCCTCTACATTTATTCTTGTAGATGTAAGAATCTTTAAAAAAGTTACTCGGCTCTGCATCAAGATGACCACACACATTCACGGCAATAGTTCACGAAATGCTATTGGAATTAGCCTTTGCATAAACACATGGCAATCATGGCTTTTCATGCCAAATAATTTGAGCTTATTCATATCAACACATCTTGCCATGTTCGAGGCATACGCGTCAGGAAATCGAAGTTCTTTCAACCATTCGCACAAAATTTTTCCTCGACTTATCTAAAGTATAAGTAGCTTTTGGATATTTGCCGTGCTCTCATTTTGAATGCAACTCTGCTGGTAGACAAAGCTCTTTTAAGTCAGCCATAGACTTTGCATTGTCTTTTGTTTTTCCTTCAACATTCATACTTGATGTGAAGACATTATCAGACATTTTTTTCAATATGCATGACATCTAGATTATATCGAATAAGGTTTGTGCTCCAATAAAATTAAATCCCACCAAAGATGCTTCTTTTCTTCCGTCCACATTCGCAACTCTTGAAAATGTCGAGCATTAGTGGACTCGGCATCAGTTTAGGCACTTTCTTCAGCTAATTGCTCAATTTGCTCTAATATTTCCTCCTGAGCGGACGTAATGGTGTGACTTTTCTCCTGTTTTACCCTTCAAGAAAGAATTTTTAATTCCTTGAAATTGATGATGTCTTGGTAGAACTACGATGATTGTCAAACCACGCGTGCACCGATGTAAATGCATCTGAATCTTCCATGCAATGAGGACAAGCAAGCTTCCCTGCGATGCTCCATCGAAACTGACATTGAGTATGCGGGGAAAATCACTAATTGTCCCACATTAGGCGACTTAACTAATTTGAAAATTCTGCTTCCTCGAGTATCGCTATGTACCTTTACCCACCTCCCACAATGTTTTCAACTCTGCGCAATTAAGGTTGTAAGAAAACATCCAATTTTCTCTTTGGATTCTTTTGGCCCAGCAATTTATAGATAAAAACATATATTCATCTTTCATGCATCCATGGGGGCAAATTGTATGACGTCGATATAACCTGACCATGAAGAATATTGTTGTCGGATTGACCGTGGTTAAAAGCCATCGAGTGGAAAGACCCGGTCCCGTTTCGACTCTCGGTTGCAAAATCGGGATGAGTTTGATTGAAATGTTCAAGCAGTACGAACAATGGCCAGTAACACCATCTTGGACTGTTGTGACATGCCACCTCATATCTTTGCTTTGTGGCATTAGATGCAAACAATCTTTGTAATTGAGGAGCCAAGGGAAAGTAGTACATTTTTATAAGGAACATTTGTTTTAACTTATGAGATCACGCATTGGTCTCTGAAGCGGGGATGATGACAAAACTTGCGACTTGCGAGTTCCATCTTCGCCCCATTATATGTTTGAAACCATTAATGCAACGATGAATCTTTTCAGCGGGTAGACCCAAACCTTTGAACTAATTTTTGGTATTGTAGAAGCTATCAATCATCACATTGTCCGATGGTAGCCTTTCAGACATCAATTGACAAGAAATATCATCATAAGCACGTTCAGATAAATGGTGTTCAGATTTAATGTTCAACAATCGCCTTGAGATAACTTTTGAATGATATCTATTGTCGGGGCGGATCTCTGATCGTTTGCTGACATTTCGATAATTTTGCAATTTGTTGGGTTGGGTCCTCTTCAATGTCATTAGGATTAAGGAAGGCGGGCGACATCGGTAACATTGTATCAAGCATTGTATGGTTGAGGATTGACAAATCCTACGTCTGTGACTTCATTGAAATTGACGCCCGAGTTCCCGGTATCTTCCTCGATAGGCTCACCATGTAGATACCAAGTATAATAGTCACGAACAAATCCATACTTTGCTAGATGATATCTCACAGTATCCGCCTCTTGAAAATTTCGATTCTAACACTTACGATGATCGCATGGACACCGAATCCTACTCCGGTCCATCAGTGCGGGTGACTTCGATTGAAAAATTAATGAATCCCTCAATGCCCGAGCTTCGAACTCCATGGTTAAAGCACCATGCTTTCATGAGATAATCAATCCCTTCCCATCGTCTGGTCTCATTTCTCTAATGTCTATGTAGTCTATCTTTATGCCTACACTAATTCAAGAATCAAATAATCAATAAGCTTGAAAAGAACAAATCATGTAACTTCGTAGCCTGTTGATCACCACACTATGTACCTACACGTATTCAATTAATCAAATGTCAAGTTGTCAAATATTTACTTAAAAAATGCGAGTTGTCTCACGGGAAGAATCTAAATGGTTGGGTCTTAGGTGATCGACCATTTACCACTCCCCATCCTCTAACCACGACCCATTTATAAACTTAGAATGTCACTCAAAACACACAAACCCCACATTATTGTTTTCCGTCTAAATGCGGGCGTTGAAAGCTGGCCATCAAATTTCTAAACATGGATAAATTCATAATTTAAAAGAAAATCAAAATGCGGGTGCCAGATGAATCAATCCATAATCTAAAGAAAATCAAAATCTAGCTTAGGAAGAGAAATCAATTAAAAGCAGATAATCAATTCTCTCCAAATACCTGCTCTAGGTTGCTCTTTTATCTCAAGCCAAAATAAGGACTTGTTGATTGGTGGCAGTCAGCGAGGGTAGACATGGTTATGTTAGAGATTATGCCAACTAAAAATTATTAATTAATTTGAAACATTTTATATAAATAAAAAACCTAACTATCAACATGATTAACCAAATTTTAGGTTAATTTTTTTTTAGATTAACTATCGATATATATATATATATATAGCTCCATATATATATATATATTAATATTTTAGCTCGAAACCACATATTAGTATTTTAATCCAAAACCGTTTTTGTATTTAGTAAACCAAAATCGAAAGTGAAACTAAGATTTGTATAAAATAAAAGCAAAACTTAATTAATAGGTTTAGTTAACCTATTTTTGATTCAATCTCGATAATTTTATTTTATTAATTTTTTTAGCTACCAAAACGACCCTAAAGAAGTCTAAAGTTTATTGCCCCAAAGAAAGTGGCCTAATAAAGAAGGTCCCGGAGTTAGGGTTACAAATTACTGGAATTCGGTTGAACAATTGTATTTGCCTTTATAAGTGCAATTTTTTGTTAAACTTGACCAATTAACAAAAATTTTATGATTTTAATATACCAATTCTTTAAAAAAATTTATGGCTCTAGCTTCAATTCGTAACCCAAGCTAAACAAAAAAAAAAAAAAAAAAAAAAATTTAATCCAAACGAAGACATTGTTGTTTGAAACGGTGACATTCCCTTTTAAACCGGTCTCTCTTTTTAATTTGAGTGCTACTACGAGCACACGTTTTTTGAATTCAAGAATTCAAATCCACATTAATAATCCAATCATAAAGATAGGACTACATTAGTAGCCTGTTGGTCACCACTATGTACCTACACGTATTCAATTAATCAAATGTCAAGTTTGTCGAATATTTACTTAAAAAAAAAATACCAAGTTGTCTACGGGAAGAATCTAGAAATGGTTGGGTCTTGGGTGATCGGCCATTTACCCACTTCCCATCCTCTAACCAACCCATTTATAAACTTAGAGTAATACTAAAACACACAAACCCCACATTATTGTTTCCATCTAAATACGGACGTTGAAGCGTATCGAATTTCTAGATAAATTCATAATTTAAAAGAAAATCAAAATCACGGGTACAATTGGGAATCAATCCATAATCTAAAGAAAATCAAAATCTAGCTTAGGAAGAGAAATCAATTAAAAGCGAAGTACACAAGGAGGAGCCTGAGAAAGATAAATGATAATTGCAAACCATAAACCAAAAATGATAGATAATAAAACATAAAAAAGGAAGTCAATATGGCAATCTTCTCCATAATCTGAAGACCCAACCTTCTCCAAAAACTCTCCACAAAATTCCTCACATATAAAACTACTGTGGAACTTGTTCCACAATTCAATACAATAATCCAACACCAAATTAATACAATAATTGCTCACGTATAGAACTAGAAACGGCAATTTTACAATCATGTATAGAGCTAGAACCAAAACTGGCCAAAAAACCATAAATAGCAAAACAACATTGACGAAGCAAGCATAATCATCATAAAGCTGAAGGATCCAGGCACGGATTAACCTCATGAGAGCCGAGGACCTCCCGGCACTCCAAATGGATATAGAAACTTTTCACTAAGCGGTCAAATAAAATCCATGGGCGAACCCCTTTTCAATCCTTAACATATCTTTGAAAATAATGCGGAAGCGAAAGTGGTAATTTTTTTCTTTTCTTTTCTTTTTCAAACGCTTAGATTTTCGAGAGAAAAATTGGCGGGGAAGTTTCCCTCTGTTTTAAGACTTTCAAATTTTACAAAACTGCGAAAACATTTAAAAGCTTGCCTTCTAATCTTTCCATCCTCAACTTCTCAACTTTCGTTTTAGGACCTGACTCCTCGTCCACAACCAAATCAAACACAATATATACATATATACATTTATTCATTTCCAATCATCAAAAACATTTGAAACTTCTTCAAATCCATGCATTTTTATCAAAGATTGGGCTTAAAAGCCAGGACTTAAGTAGGCCGCTACGATACCTTGTCCTTGAGGATCAAAGCCCACGTAGTTCCTTTTCAACTTTATACATATACATATATCACTTAACAAAATATTCAACATATCGTATGGAAAATTATATATACAATGAAATCACAAGAATTCGTCTCATGAGTGGCTGACTCTTCCTGCCGAGGCGAGCTACACTTTGCGCACCTATCTCGGGTCCACGAATGTTTTCAAACATACGGAAAAGAATAGGCTAAAGGAGCCCGGTGAGTATACATTTTCATTTAAATAACATTTTTCGGTATATATAAGTAATACATATTATTACAATTAAAATCAATTTATGTCTTAAACATTTTATGCCTTAAACTTTCTTTCTTTCTTTATAATAAATACTTATACAATTAAAATCCATTTATGCCTTAAACATTTATGCCGCCCAAACTTTCTTTCTTTATTTCTTTCTTTGATGGAACCCGGGGAATAAACACCGAACCCGTTCCAGATGCGACGGTGAGGACAATATTCCGGTCATAACCACTCTGGCTGGCGGGAAACTCACGCTTTACATAGGGTTCGATCATGCTGCCTTATCCGCATTCTTGAGATATTACTCTAGTGCTGATCCTCCACCGAGTTAGTAACTATAAGCACCCTCTAAATCCTTGCAGCTTAGGTACCTCGCGTCTCAGTCATATGAGTCATAGGGGTTTAGGGTAACCATCTGATAAAACATTTCTTCAAAATATATTTATAAATACATTTAAATCCTTTACTTTATCATTAAAACACATATGCATTCTTTACCTGGAGTTTAAAACTTTCATAATACTTTAACATAATATCATACATATTTAATACATATAAATATATATTGATGAAAGATAAAACATTTCCATATGCCTTAACATTTATAACATTTCCATTAAACTTTCAGTTTAACATTAAAACCATTCCCACTTTTAAAAAGCTACATTTTTAAAATATCATTTTCACTCACCGTTCACGCTCAATCCAGCTTGCTTCGTCGAGTTCTGATTCCTTCGATGAAAGTCCTTTTCACCTTTTTCAAAGAAAACCATAACTAACCATTAACCACTAACCAAACAATCCATCATACACATTCATTTCCATGACCACATCACATTCAGCCAAATCCATTTAACCATACTTAAAAACATAATCAAGGAAAGACCAATTACCTTTTTCTTTTACAAAATGACCTTAATGCCATCAGATTCAAATCCTTTTCTTGTTCCTCTATGAATCTACTTTATTTAGAAATTGGAATCATTCAATTGGCTCTTCCAAATTCAAGTGGCATTTTTCATGCCAAACCCAGTCATTTACCGATTTACACTGGATGTTGACATATCCATTTTTCCAGGTTCTTAACTTCATATTTGACATTATCTCTTTGTACTATTTAAAAGTTAAGGTGCTAAGGGTTCTTCTCAAATTGGAATCACCCAAATCGGAGCACCGAAACTCACTTTACGTCCAAACAACAGGGCTAATCTATGTTCAAAAACTGAACCAGAATTTGGCTTGCACATGGCCCTACTTTGAGTGAATTTTAGGCCACTTATATTTAGGAATTTGGCGATGCCCTGTGCATTTCTGTTTTGATTCTCCTTGAAGTCCTATTTTAACCAACCTTGAATCACTCAAGTGGAACAGAAATGAGAAAAGTTATGGTCAAAATCCCGAATTAGTCGAGGAAATAAACAGGCATTTTTAAGCCACCGAGGCTGCTTTGCCCAAAATGACAGTGTGTTTCTCTTCCACTTTTTTCACTCCTAAACACTCCAATCTGATGCCTTATACCCATTTCAACACTTATCACACACAATTCACTATCAAATCTAACAATTCCCTGCTCTTTTCAAAACCTAACCTAATCCATTTCTTCTCAATTGATATCAAATCAGCACCATTAAACCTTAAATACCACCAATTTAACATCCATACCAAGAAAATTCAAGACATTAGACATGAAAAACATCAAACCCTAACACCATTAAAAACTTACTTGTTCTTGTTTCCTTTGGCTCCTCTCCGCACTACCACTTGTAGAGCACTTGGAAAGCTTGAAGGAAAAGAAAAAATCACATCTCCACCTTGCTCTGTTTTCTTCCCTTTTCTCTCTTCTTTCCTTTCTTTTTCTCTCCTTTTCTCCCTTTTCCTTTCTCTCCCTGGGTTTGCTAGGGCAAAATTTTGAGACCAAATGACTTTTGGCTTTATTTTCCTATTATTATATTTCTTTCCTTTAATTGCAAATAGCCCTCAACACTTTAATTTGCAATTGTAATATTCTTGTATTGTATTTATCCTCTAACTTGATTATGATTTCCATATCCTTTTTTGTAGCGATACTATACCCTTATGCTCATACCATAAATTATCATTTCCTATCATTTCTATTTTAGTCTCAAAATACTACTATGCTTGACATTTAGTGCTCTTATACACCCTACGGTATCATGTCTTGTACGCATCTCAAAGGACGGGGTGTTACAAAATCCTCCCCTCCTTTGGAACATTTCGTCCTCCAAAATGAATAAACTAAACTCGAAGAAAGAAAGGAACATACCTCATTCGAAAACAAGTGAATGCGATGTATCACAGACTCAAACCAGTAACCCTTTGTTGTATGACTCCTCCACAATACCTTCACCAGTGGAATAGTCTTACATTCACTTGAGGAACTTGCCTCTCGAAGGTCGGATGCTGGTTCCTCTTCGTATGTCAGATTCCCTCCTTGTATTTCCACGGTTGCTCTGTCGATACATGTGAAAGGAGATGCAGTATGTACTTGCCAGACATAGAAACATAAAACATACGTGAATGCGATTGAGGAATTCGGTCGCGCTCCAATCGATATGCCACTCTCCAAACCATCTCAACAGTGCAGCCCCTTGGCCCAATATATCGTGGACTCAGCTTTCTACGTTTCCCAAATCTTAAATGTGCCTTCATGGAAATCCTCAATGCCACTATGTCCCACCTCGAACTTTAGGTCCCTACGGCGGTGTTCGCATAACTTGTTTGTCTGTACAAATTTGGTCATCCCTTATAACTTTGATCTTGTCACAGTCCATTTGGACAATTTCGGACCTGCTAATTTCCTTTCACCTACCTCGTCCCAACGGTGGAGTTCGACATTTCCGTCCGTAAAGAGCCTCATGGGGGCCGTACAATCTGCTTGATAGCATTGTGTATGCAAACTCCATCGGGGGTAGATGGGTGTCCAGGCTCCCTCTAAACTCGAACACATGCCCTAAGCATATCTCCAAAGTCTATATAGTCCCTCTCAGTTAGCCATGCAATACGTGGATGAAAAGCCGTACCCAAAATGCGGTTTGAGTGCGGGCATTACGTAAGCGGGCGAAAGCAGTGAGGGTAAAACCTAGGATCTGTGAAACATTGAAGCTGGCGTACCATGGGTCTTATAATCTCTCTAACGTATAATTTAGACAGGCTTATCGATGAATCACTATTCTTGATAGGTAGGAAATGGAAGACGATTTAAGTCGATCTCTCTGATCACCCGTATCGTATCATGGCCATTAGACGGCGTGGAAGTCACCCGCAAAATCATAGTGATTCTCTCCCGGGGCTTCCATTGAGAATGAATTTGAATTATATCAGTCTGCGGGTTTCGATGTTCGGCTCACCTCTTGACATGTGAGACATACGGAGATGAACTGCAATATCCTCTTCATACCCTTCCACCCAATGGCGTTCCTTTAGGGTGATACATCTTTATTAACTTCCGGATGCATAGCATAAAGCGGAGGGAATGGGCTTCACCTGTAATCTCTCTCCTCATCACCTACATGCGGTACACACAACCTCGTCCCGCTGACCACGGTACCATCCTCTCTGGTAACCAAATCCCCTCGTTGCCTGGGCTACACTTCACCTCTCGACTTCACTATCACATGGATCCCGAATCTGACTCTCCACAATCACGTCTATCCAATACGGACGTACATGAAATGTGGCTAACGGTGGTCCGAATCTGTCGGTTCGATTACTGCACAAGGACCTCAATTCTGGTGGGAAGATGTGACCTCGAGTGAATGGGAACTCATGGGTCTTCTCTTAGGTATGCGCTACCACGTTCGCACTCGGGATGATATTCAATGGTACATTCATAATCCTTGAGTCGGTTCAATCCATCTCCTGTCTGTGTTCGGTTCCTTTTGCGTGCGAATCTTTTAGCTCTTATAAATCAAAAAGTAAAATCTCTGGGGCACTCATATAAGTAATGCCTCCATATCCATAAGGCAAATACTACAATTTTGCTTCAGGTCGTGTGTAAAGGATAATTACTGTTCATACTTCTTCAATTGCCACAGAAGCATATGCAATGCCTTAATCATTTGCATTAACACACAACCTAGGCCTTGCCTAGAAGGCATCTATTAACATGAAACCATCACACTTTGATGGAAGTGTAAATCTTTTGGAAATTTGAGAGGTCAATCTCCTTTTCAGTTCATGAGGAAACTCTTACAGCGACCCTCGACCATAAAGCAGTTTCTCTTTTCTGAAATCAGTCTAGTCAGTCTCTTGACTATCTTAGAGAATCCCTCCAGCGAACTTCGGTATGCCTTGCCAAACCGAGAAAACTCCTTATCTCTATAACACTCATTAGGAGGGTTTTTCCAATTCGGTATAGCCGAGCCTTGCAGGATCCTTGAGACCCCCTCTGCTTGAAACTATGTGTTTGGCATATAGCAGGTGTTCCGCGATGTTTTGATTATCCTCAAGTGCTGCATGTTAACTCCAACTACTTAGAACAGATCGGTCTCTCATTGATAAACACGATCTGGCTGATCTAAGTAAGACCTTACAAAATCTGTTCATGAGATCCATAAAGCGGGTTTGGGGCATTCGTAAGTCCAAATGGCATATTTAGAAACTCCAAAAATGCGTGCAGGTATTACGAATATCGCATCTTGAACATCCTCATCATGAACTCTCAAGCGATGATAGCGACCTCCGTCAATCTTGGAGAATACCTTGGCTCCACATGGCGGTCAAAGAGATCATCAATCCTCGGGAAGGATGCGGTCATATTTGTTGCTTTATTTAACTCTCTGTAATCAATACATGTCCTTTGCTCCCGTCCTTCTTCTTCACAAACAACAGGTGCTCCCCAGGAGATGTGCTCAAATTGACAGACCTTGTTGACCATTTCTTCCATCTGCATAAGTTCTTTCAATTACAGGGGCCATCCTATGTAAGCTTCTCGAAATGGGATTACGTCGGCTGCTTCGATCACGAAAATCGATCTCTCTATCACGGGGTAATCACGGAAGATCATGCGGAAACATCGAAATTCTCGACTCACAGGAATGTCTTCCAATCTCATATCATCATCTCTCACCACTCAGCTTGCATAAATTTAGATACCGGATATGATTTTGAACATCTTCCATCATCATCACCCGGGCGACATCATACTCGAGGACAATATCTTTCTTACCCGCAAAAAGTAATCTTTGGTTCCCGGTCTGAGAACTTAACTTCTTTCTGAAGCAATCCACTGGTGTGATGTGGGAACAACAGTCCATCCACTAATATCATCGAAGTCTGGATGTCCAATAATACCAAATTGTATAAACTCACTTGTACTTAATAAATCACTCTACAACCCACATTGTATACTTTGCTCTGCATAAGTGAATCTCCTGTAGGAAGGGAGACTACCATACTACAATCTATGGGTTGTATCTCTATGTTCACTTGTGCAATAAATTTATAAAAAATAAGCAGTGGCTTTGGATCTATCAAGGCGACATCACTCTCAAAAACTTGGATAGTACACATCAAAGCGACCTACGGTCTTCACGTACGCCTCTATTGGGTATTTGCGAAACACCCAACATGTAAAGTGCGTTCTATGTCGTCATAAGGATGGCGACCTCTACTGTAGCACAGTCACTCGGATCTAGTAAATGTGAGTGGGGCCTCTATACGAAGCCCCCTCTCGACACGACCTCTGCCAGCCTTGAACGGCCTGTCACCCATCTGTCCCAGCTGATCACGCGAAACTATGCGTAGGCACTCTTTTAGTAGTAGTGTCCAGGCTATCGCACGCAAAACAGCTGTGCGTCCCCCAATCTACACTCACCATAATGGTTCTTCCAGCTTAGCAGCACACTGGCTGGACCCCTTGGGCTACGTACGTGGCCTCAACCCAGACCACGGCTGGGCGCCTTTTGTTTGGGCTGCGCCCTTGGGTCCCTTTGTGTCTTTCACTCCCTCTTGAACTACTTAAGACTCCTGGACCGTCGACCATCCATTTCCCATTTTGTTTTGGTCATAACTGAGTTTGTATACTCCTCTCAACCCCGGCCTCTACCACAGTGGAAATGCTTGTGTGTGGGGGGTGTCGGCCTTCACTATGGTCCTAATCTGGATGAAGACCTACGACAAAATCTTGGTCTTGAAACCGTCATCACGATAAATGGGACATGTCGACGAGCTCAAAAAAACTCCACTTTCATAATCACATCCCCTGAGAGAGGTGTCCCTGCTCCAACTAAAGAACTCCTCGACCTTGCATCTGAGTGGCAGGTACGGAACAAACTTATCTGTAAAATCTTCCTTAAACTGTGCCCAGGACACTCCCTCTGGGCATCTCCTTTGAACTACCCTCCACCACTCCAATGCTCTGTCCCGTAGGAGAAAGGCAGAAAAAGTGACCATCTGCTCATCCGTACCTTTGCATCTGGTAGACGGGTTCATTTCCACTATTTCTGCGAAGCCTTTTAAGGATTCTTGATCCATCATAGTTCCGTGCCCCCCAGCTTTCGCCCCCTCTACATAGAAGCTCGGCTCGGGGTACATTGTACTTGATGGCTAAAGGCCCGAGTCATACACCTTGCTCTAAAGGTATATGTCCTCCCACGACCTCAGGAGGTGGTGGCGGCCCTATCTGTGGTGGCATAGGGTCACTCTGTACTGTGGGTGGAGGAATATAAGCAGACTCATCAACATATTCTTCTGGTGGTGGTACTACGCACCGGGGCTCTCTGAGTGAAGAGTCGGCCTCGACAAACGCATTTTTACGTGAATTCAAAATTTAATATGTCATGCTTAATGCATATATGATTTTAAATCCACATAAATAATTTATCACACTTTTAAAATAAAACATTAAAAACAATCATATGAACATAAAATTTTTCAAATCTTTATAACATTTTCAAGCGAGTGGCTGATACCACGTTGAAGGATCTAGGCAGGTTAACCTCATGAAGCGGGGACCTCAGACACTCCAATGGATGTAGAAACTTTTCCTTAAAGCAGTCAAATAAAATCCATGGAAGCGAGACAGCACTGTCCTTAACATATCTTTAGAAAATAATGCGAGCGAAGTGGTAAATTTTTTTCTTTTCTTTTCTTTTCTTTTCAAACGCTTAGATTTTTCGAGAAAAAATTGGCCGAGTTTCCCTCTGTTTGGACTTTCCCAAATTTACAAAACACCGCAAAAACATTTAAAAACACTTCTAATCTTTCCATCCTCAACTTCTCAACTTCCGTTTTAGGGCTATCGTCCACGACCAAATCAAACACAATATATACATATATACATTTATTCATTTCAATCATAAAACATTTGAAACTTCTTCAAATCCCATGTTTTTTATCAAAAGATTGGGCTTAATGGGACTTAAAGTGGAGTCGCCTACGTACCTAGATCCCTTTGAGGGATGGCTTAAGTAGTTCGCACTTCGAGCTTTTATCGTATACATATATCCATAACAAAATATTCAACATATCTGGTATGGAAAATTATATATCTGATGAGAATCCACCAGTCATGTCTCCTTAATGGCTCGACTCAACTTTACCCAGAGGACGCTCTACACAACGCACCTATCTCGGGTCCACGAAATGTTGAAGCTTATCACGGAAAGAATGAGCTAAAGGAGCCCGGTGGTGTACATTTTCATTTTAAATAACATTTTCGGTATATATCAAAAGTAATACATACTATTATAATTCATCCGATTTATGTCTTAAGCTTGTTTATACCTTAACTTTCTTTCTTTCTTTATAATAAATACTTATACAATTAAAAATCCATTTATGCCTTAAACATTTATGCCTTAAACTTTCTTTCTTTATTTCTTTCTTTCTGATGGAACCCAGGGGAATAAACACACCGAACAGTTTCCGGGTACTGACGGTGAGGGACAGTCACATTCCAGTCATAACCCTTCTGCGGCCGGAGAAAATCACGCTTTGCATAGGAGTTCCGATCCTGCTTCTTATCACGTGTAAGGATGTTACTCTGAATTACTAATTCCCCTCCCTCGGTTAGTAACCTATAACTACCCTCTAAATCCTTACGCTTAAGGTACCTCGGCCGATATCAGTCATAGTCATACCAGGGGGTTTAGGGTAACCATCGTTAAAACAATTTCTTCAAAATACATTTTATAAATACATTTAAATCCTTTACTTTATCATTAAAACACATATGCATTCTTTACAGGTTTAAAACTTTCATAATACTTTAACATATCATACATATTTAATATACATATAAATATATATATTGATGCAAGATAAAACATTTCCATATGCCTTAACATTTACATAAACATTTCCATTAAACTTTCAGTTTAACATTAAAACCATTCACTTTTAAAAACTCATTTTCAAAATATCATTTTCACTCACCGTTCACCGCTCAATCCCGCTTGCTTCCGTCGAGTTCTCGTTCCCTTCCGAAAGTCCTTTTTCACCTTTTTCAAGAAAACCATAACTTCCATTTAATCCATCATACACATTCATTTTCACCCAACCACATCCCACATTCCACTTAAACATTTTAACCATACTTAAAAAACATAATCAAGGAAAGACCAAATTACCTTTTTCTTTACAAAATGACCTTAATGCCATCAATTCAAATCCTTTTCTTGTTCCTCTATGAATCTACTTTATTTAGAAATTGGAATCATTCCAATTGACTCTTCCAAATTCAAGTGATGGCATTTTCATGCCAAGCTAGTCATTTCTGGGATTTTACACTCGGAAATTTGTTGTTTGACATACCCATTTTTCCGGGGTCTTAACTTCATATTTGACATTATCTCTTTCTTACTATTTAAAATTTAAGGTGCTAGGGTTCTTCTCAAATTGGAATCATACAATGAATCAGACTACCGAAACTCACTTTACGATCAAACAAGCAGGGCTAATCTATGTTCAAAAGCGAACGAGTGGCTTGCGCATGGCCCCTCACTTTGAGTGAATTTTCCTTCCCTTATAATCGAGAATTTGTGATACCTATTTCTATGTACGATTCTCCTTGAAGTCTATTTTAACCAGCAACTTGAATCACTCAGGTGGAACATAAATAGGCAAGTTATGGTCAAAATAAGAAAAATTGGTCGAAATAGAAAGCGAGCATTTTACGTACCGAGACTCTTGCCAGAAAATGACCGAATGTGTTTCTCTTCCATTTTTCACTCTAAACACTCCAATCTGATGCCTTATACCCATTTCAACATATCACACACAATTCACTATCAAATCCTAACAATTCCCTCACTTTCTTTTTCAAAACCTAACCTAATCCATTTCCTTCTCAATTGATATCAAAATCAGCACCATTAAACCTTAAATACCACCAATTTAACATCCATACCAGAAAATTCAAGACATTGGGCATACAAAAACATCAAACCTAACCCACCATTAAAACTTACTTGTTCTTGGTTTCCTTTGGCTCCTCTCCTTGCTACCACTTGTAGAAACACTTGGAAGCTTGAAGGGAAAGAAAAAATCACATCTCCCACCTTGCTCCACCATTTTTCTTCCCTTTCTCTCTTCTTTTTCCTTTCTTTTTCTCTCCTTTTCTCCTTTTCCTTTCTCTCCTCTCTGGGTTTACTAGGGCAAAAAATTTTGAGACCAAATGACTGGCTTTTATTTTCCTATTATTATATTTAACCTTTCCTTTAGTACAAATAGCTCTCTTTAATTTTACGGTGTAACTTATTTTTGTATTGTGGCCATCTCTAGCGATTATGATTCCATATCCTTTTGCTTAATGACCATTATACCTTATGCTCCTTTTCATAAATTATCGTTTCCTATCATTTCCTATTTTAGCCTCAAAATACTACTATGTGACATTTAGTGCTCTTGCCACACCCACTACGGTATCATGTCACTAATACGCTCTCGGGACGGGGTGTAAACAATCAAGTCAATGATAAAGAAAAGATAAGGAAGCAAATAAAACTCACCACGAGACGTGACATACCACTAATTGTTTCTTTCCTTCTAGACCTTCTGTCAGAGATTTTTTTCAACCTTTGTCTGCTGCAATATGTCCAGCTGACCTTCCAAGCAACCTCTACTCTACCTCATTCGACACTATTATTTTTCTCTAGAATGAAAATAGCAAAGGAAATGCCCAAAAAATACAGGGGCTAAGGTCGCCATTAGAATCAACCAACACAAAAGAGCAAAAATCAAAATCGAATCGAAAGGGGGGTTTGCTAAAGATTCGGAGATTTTCCAATCGGGCGAGAAAAAGAACCAAATAGTCACATTGATGATACACATCCTCACCGGGATAGTAGTAGAAAAATAACAAATTAAAAGAGACAAACGAATAAATCGAGTAAAAGTCAAAACCCTAAGGAAGAGTTAACCTAGACATAGAATAAAAGAAACCCTAACAAAAGAGGGGCGCAACAAAACCTGGGAATCAACGATCGGAGCTCCAAATTGCAGGAGGAATTCAGATGGGTTGGTTGATTATTGCGGGGAGGAGCAAGCAAGGTCGGCGACCGCCAAATGAGAAGACGACCACAGAGAGAGAAGGCCGTGTCCAAATGGGAAAGGCTTGGGGAGGATTTATATATGGTGAAGCTGGGTTCTTTCTAGCCCTTACGATTACCTGATTCAATTCTTGAGACATAAAATAACAACGTTGGATCAGTTTGATTCTTGAGGAAGACTTCATTTCTCTCTTTAACAAAGAAAAATATATTTAAAAGTCAAAAAAGGGTATATATATATATATATATATATATATATATATATATATATATAATGTTAATTACATGTAATTTTTCAATATTTTTGCGGGATAATTAAATATTTGCTATAATATTTTTCCTTTTATTAGTACTTTCCTACATAATTTTTATATAATCATCCAGGTTGGGAAGAGTAGAAAATATTTTCGAAAATTAGCAATTATAAGAGAAGATATGGTGATTTTTTGAAGTAGTCTTATATCTTCAAAGAAAATAATGTTTTTTTTTCAAAAAACGTATTTAAACCATTTTTACTCGTTGATTTATAATTATATAAATATGAAGAATAATTAAAACTAAGATACCCGTTATAGAAATCTACTTTCAAAATAATCAAAATCGATTAAAAATATTTCTACTTCCAGGAAAAACTTTGTTTCATAAAACATTTTTTAAAAGCTGTTCTCAAAAGTTATTTTTCACCATAATTGCTAAGAACACTTTTGTCTTTCAAACTATCGCTAGAGATTTGACATCGCATCAGTGAAGACAATTTACTATATTGTATTAAAAAGTTATTAGTTTTTAAAAATAAAAAATAAAAAATCAATAATGAGACAAGCACATGATGCATAACCTCATTCATCTATTATGTTTTTGAAATTAATCTATTTTTATTAATACATTGTCTCCCATTCGCCCTCACCTCTTCTTCTTCTTCTCTCAGGTTTAATGTAGAAATAATTCATTTATAAAAAAAACATAAATAAACTTTTCAAAATAATTATCTAACTAATCTTTTTGGATCGACTAGACATTCACATGTTTTAAAAACCTCGTTCATCCAATATCATCCCACTTTTATTTATTGTGTGGTATTAGTTGGTCAGTATGGGTGAAATAGTTAGTCCATTATTATCTTCTTCTTGGTTTGAACTTAAAATTGACAACCACATAAGGATAACAATTAAACATGAATTGAAAAAAAAATTAAATTTTGAAAAAAAAAGATAAGTTGGAATCAATAAAATCGAGTCGGCAAATCCAATTTTTTGAATCAATATAAGAAAGGAAGGTAAAAAAGAGTTGCACACATGAATTTTTCTTCTTTGTAAATCACAAAAAAAATAAAAAATGAAAAGAAAATATTGTGTTCTTCAACAATACAAACAGATCAAAACTGGAGATTATATCAAAAGAAGAAGAACAACATACCAACAAAATAAAATCATCGCGGTGTAGTGGAGACATCCACGATTAAGGCAACAACCCAATTGGTCTTTGCGATTTACATTGGCGGGGAGTTTTTGCAAGCAAAACCACGAGACTTTTTGAAAAGCGAGAAGAAAATAGCGGTGGTCTTCTTGGCGGCGGTGAAGATAGCGGTGATGGGCTGTGATGAGGCGATGATGGCGGCGGTGATGGGCGGCAATTACATTGGTTGGAACGGCTTGGGAATTTAGAGCTCTTGTCTGCGAAGAGAATAAGGTTTTAGGTTTAGGTTAAAGAGTGACTTGAGAGTTTCACAAAAAATAAAATAAAGTGACTTAGGGAAGCTCAAGCAGCGTAGTTGTGCGTCCCCCAAAATAAACGGGCATTGTTTGGTAAAAGTAATGATACGAGAAGTTATATTAAATATAAATATGGTCTATGGCATGTTGTATAATTATTTCTATTTATATTTTGTAAATAGAAATAGCTATAGTCTATAGAAAAATTTTACATTTTGTAATAAAGATTTTATTTTTAGTAATACTTTCTATTTATTTTATATATGTTTTATTGTTATTATTTTCATATTTATTATATTATATAATTATTATTTTATAATAATTGTTTCACAAATAAAAATAATACTAACTATTAATACATTACACAAAAGTTAGCATAAATTTGCTTCCGTTGTAACAAAAACAAAGTTAGCAACCCAAATTTTAAATGATTAATTCAATAAATAATATTTTTAAATTCTTTTATTAAAGTTCAAGTAATTGTAAGGAAAAAATAATTATAACCATATGAGAAAAAATAATATTAATATATAAGCTAAAAATAGTTTAAAAATATTATTATCTGAACATTTATCATGCTATTCTTGAATCAAGGCAATATTCATAAAAATATAAATAAGTTAAACATTTGCTAAATTTAGCGGCGGATTAGATTTTGCATTAAAATCTTTTGAAAGTTCTATGGCAGCCAGGCGATAATCGTATACCTAATAGTCGACCAACTACCGCCTTAATTTGCCGACGAAAATATTATCCGTCGATGCATCCGTCGCTAATATAGCAGCGGAGCGATAATCCGTCGCTATCTAATAGCTCCATGACTTCCCGCGCCTTATTTTGGTGGCGAATGTTATCCGTCCGGTCGTCGGTCGCTAAGTTGGTTTCCGTCCCTAATCCGTCGCTAATTTCTAACGGATATAATCCTTCGCTAAAATCCATCGCTAAATCGGCTATTTTTTGTAGTGTGTTAGACGTTATAGATAACATTGTCATTAGGTTTTTGAGTTTCTTGAATTTTTAACTACGTTTTGGAGTTTCTCGAATTTTTAACTTGCATATTGTACGTATCTCCCGATATTGAAATGAGATATTGAGATGAATGTTCCTTAGGACCCATCTAGTAGGTAATCAATGATGTAACTTTTTTTTTTTTTTTTTAGTTGAAAATGTTCTTGGCCTTTAAATCATACTTCATGTTTGAAGGGACCCAACCAGGGTTTTCTTTTCTAACTTTCGGGGACCCTCTCGACACTCCTACAGTTTAGGAAAAACTAGCTTTCATTTATTTTAAACCTTTTAAGTGGTCAGGTGGAGTGAACCCATTTATACGATTCGTTTTCATTAAAATCTTATGAAACATGGTGGAATAATTTTTCTTTTAAACATTAAACCCTTTATGAAAATCGAATGGAGTTTCATTTGTTTTTTCGGACATGTCCCAATTTACAATACCTGTAATAAAACAATTTAATTAACTCCACATCCAACAATGGGACATCAAGTCCACCACAACCAATTTCATCAAACTTTAAAATTATTTTTTGAACACTATGGATATATAAACAATATTTTAAAACCTATATACATTACAAAATAAAGGTGCACAAGTAGTTATTTAACAAAAATACATTGTCAGGTGGTGGAGCAACGTGAGGCGAGTGTCAACGGCCGGGAGGATCTGCTCAAGCGCACGTCGGAGTCTCTACTGAAAACATTTATAAAACATTTGGAAAAAAGGTTGAGCTAAAGGAGCTCAGTGAGAGTACAGTTCATAGTTCAAATAATGTTTCCAGATATAGTTCAAATACAATGTGTAAAACAATTGTATAGAGATCTCATTTCCATAAACATTTACTTTGCATTCTTTTCCTTTCTATTCAAATACAACGTGTAAAGCGATTGTATAGAGATCTCATTTCTATAAACATTTACTTTACTTTCTTTTCATATTTCAAATACAATGTGTAAAACAATTGTATCCAACATATCTTTCAATATACTTTCCTTTTCCTTTTGAATCAAAGTCATATTATCAATGGAACCCACATGCAGGTTAACCACCATTGGTCCATGAAAGAACCTCTCAGAAACGATGCTACGATCGTGGAGATGGCCCCGAAAGGAACCTCAGGAAATCGTGCCAGTTAACCATAGTTGGCTCATGAAAGAAGAACCTACGAGGAAACATACTTACGATCACGGAGTAGCTTGAAAAGAACCTTCAATAAATCGTGCCTTTCTTTTAAATACCATTGCACCATAGATAATCACATTATGCGTTGGTAAACTTTTCGTACTTTACACGTGTGTAGTGTCGCATCACTCTTCCCTTCCCTCTAAAAAAAATCCTAACACTTTCCCATGTACCATGCACGCGTAAAGTACTTTAGTCAACTTTCCTTTAACATTTATATTTGTAACATAGGGTAACCATGGATTCAAATATTTTCATATAAACATGTATATATAAAATATACATTCATAAACATTTCATTCATATGGAAACCACAAATCATACTTTATAAAACTATGGAAACCATAATCATTTCATATTTTCTCAACATAATTTAAAGTCAAAGAAAAACCACATTTTTTTTCATTTGAACATTTATAACATAGATATGGCACATACATTATTAAACATTAATATATATATATATATATATATATATATATATATATATATATATATATATATATATATATATATATATATATATATATATATATTCATAAACATTTACATTTCTCACCTTAGTTATTTAAGCCCCTTTTTCTTCCTTTAACAAAACTTTCCACTACACCCTTGTCCTTTATCACCTTCCTCCTACAAGTCACATTATCAATAAAATCCATTAACATCCATACCTTAATCTTGTTCAATTAAACCACATTAACTATACTATATTTTCTCGCAGCCCTTAAGCATTTAATCACTTCCAATTGATTAAATCGAGGTGAACTCAACCTCTTTTGTTCTCATGATTTTCTTATGCTAACTTATGGAAATTAATACCCCATACAATAGCCCATAACATGCCATGAAATGGTCATGCCAAAACTTGGCTATTCACATCTACCTAACCAAGCAACCTGGACACTTGGTGCAACCATAAACTTTCAGTCATGTTCTGCTCATCCACTGTCCTCTACAGGAATATGGTTAGAATCTTGACTCAATGGGCTTTCCATAGAGTCCAAAAACACCTAAAACAGAGTTCGGACGAAGAAGTTATGGCCTTCCGAAATTGGAGGCCATGACCATTGTGTCCCCCCGGGAATTAGTGTGTTTGTGCACTTTGAATGAATTTCTGAGTCCCAATGGGTCGGAATTTGGATTGACCTATTTCAATGAGGATTGTTTTCCTATCAGTCTAGTTTACTTAGCAATTTGAATCACTCAATTCGGATGAGTGATGGTCAAGTTATATCCAAAATACAGTCATGGAGTCTTAAAAACATATGAAAAAAGCGCCTAAGCACTTAGCTCGCTTTGAATGCATTTTGAGTCCAAATGGATTGAGATTTGGATAGACCTATTTCAATGAGGATTGTTATCTATCAGTATAGTTTACTTAGCAATTTGAATCCTTCCAATTCGGATGAGTGATGGCGGGTTATGGCCAAATCACGATTATGAAGTCGTAAAAACATATGAGCTTGCTGGGTATAACTCCACTTTGAATGCATTTGAGTCCGAATGGGTTGGAATTTGGATTGACCTTATTTCAATGAGGATTGTTGTCCTATCAGTCTAGTTTACTTATCAATTTGAATCACTCAATTCGGATGAGTGATGGCTAAGTTATGGCTAAAATACAGTCATGAGGTCGGAGAAAACAAACTGGACAGCATCTCCCTTTATACACCCATGCCCTTCGACCGAAATTAACATGAGTAGAAGAAAAACCCTACCTCAAATGGTGTGATTTCCCGGGACACCGCCTTTTCTCGATTTCCATGAAAACCCGAACCTTGGACCTTGGCAGAATATGGTGATTCTGGTATCCACGTGTAGCCCTCGTCGCGTATATCAACTTTAATTCTCGACCTAACGAGATCCGACCGACGAAATCCCGTGAATCGAAGAGAGAATATCACTTTTCTCTCTCTCTCTTACTCTCTCTCTCTTACGGTTTGGCTGAGACCAAATGAGAGCATTAGATATTTTTGGGATGATGAGTGTGGACCGCATTGGCCCAGCGTCGCTTCCGTGTGTCACACTTCTAGCCAGTTCCGTTTTAAACTCTAAACAATTTATTTCATCCGGTTTGGTTCCATCTATCTTAAATGAAAAATTCTTTAAATATTTAGCATTTTGAGTTTTCTAAAAATCTCATTTTCGAGTCCACTCGACGTCCATGCCTTGAATTCGTGAAAATCCAGCATCTTGGGAATTGACAAAATTTGTTTGGGTAACTAGATTTTGCGAGGCGAATTCAACGGTGAAGTCCGTTTCATCGTAGAGATCTAGAAAATTTTCAGATTTTCTATGGTAAATTACCAGTTTTGCCAACACCCCGAGGAAAAATTGCATTTCACCCCTTAACATAATTCGTTTTAATCTATTTAAACCTTCTTTGGACTCAATACATTATTATGAACATTTTTTATTTTTTATTTTTGGGGCTTGTTTTTTTCAAAATTACCATTCATTTGGTAGTTTTAGTCAAATACCTAAGCGTCAACGAAATTTACTATTCATGAAAGCGTAAATTCGGGGTCTTACAATTCACTCCTCCTTATAAAATTTCATCCCTCGAAATTTAAAATATCATCTTTTAGTAAAATAGGTGTGGATGCGAGTTTGCGGCGTCAGTCTTCACGTTCCCATGTTGCTCTCTGTAGTGATTCATCCACGACACCTTCGTTAAAGGAATCCACTTTGTTCCGAAGAACTTGATCCTTTCGATCAACAATCTGAACTGGTCTTTCCTCATAAGTCAAGTCTTCTTTCAATTCAACCGGTTGATCTCTTAGCACATGTGAAGGATCTGCTATATACTTTCGAAGCATAGAAACATAGAAAGACCTGATGTATTAGGCCCGGTCGGGTGACAACCTCAGTAGATGCGCTACCTCCCCAATTCTTTCCACAATCTCATAAGGTCCCATATAGCGGGGACTTAACTTCCCTTTCTTTCGGTGCAGCACCCGCTCGGGGTGATATCCTCATAAATACGATCCACCACGAAATTCGGATCTCACGGCGATGCAGGTGAAGTCGCCTGATCTCTTTTACATCTGACTCAACTGACTACTCAATTGAGTCACTATTTTTCATAGGTAGGAAATGGGATGATTTCGTCAATCTATCAGCGATCACCACCTTGTCGTCCACTTAACCACTCGGCAGCAGCGACGGTCTCTGACAGAAATCCATGGCGTTTTCTCCCGACCTTTGAGGGATGAAGAGGCGCAAAGGCCTGGTCTTTGATGCTTTCGACCTTGACTGGCGATGTGGGAACATATGGAGACAAACTTTTGCAACATCTTTCTTCATACCCCTCCACCATTAGTGTTCTTTCAAGGTATGATACATTTAATTAGCTGGGATGCATCGCATATGCGAGAGAAAAGTGAGCCTCTTCATAATTTCTTTCTTTAATTCTCCCGACCGGTACACATAATCGTGACCCATCATCGTATACCATCTGCTCATCTGAAATACTGATACCTTGAGACTACGCACCCCTTTTCAACTTAATCACGGTGGGATCTTAAGTACGTAGCTCCATTATCACAATCTATCGATCTGGGACCAGACATAGAAATGTATGCGCTCAGTATCGATCGACTCTAGTCTCACACCTAAAGACATAATTCCATGTCACAGGGAGGTACTCTGACCTTTAAATTGAGATATAGAACCCGTAAAATTTCCTGCGGGGCATGACTCTACATTGGCCTTTCGGGAAGGTGCTAGTGGTACACTCATAATCCTTAATGAGCTTGACCCATACTCCCTGCATCTAGTATTTAATTCATACATTGTGAATAAATACGAGGTTCTTGTGATCTGTAAAGTGCGCATGGAACCCCATATAAGTAATGCCTCCATGTCAGGTAGAGCAAAGACTACAACGGCCATTTCCCAGGTCGTGTGTCGGATAGTGCGCTCATTGCTTTATTCGATTGTCTCGAAGCATATGCTATAAATTTCATGTTGCATTAACACACACCACTAAGCCCTTCTTGGATGCATCACAATCTGCTATTATATCCATCACATACGATGGAAGTGCTGAAGCGAAATTTGAGGTCAATTTAGTTTTTAGTTCATCGAAGCTTTGTGACATGCCTCACGACCATACAAACTTTTCTTCTTTCCTTGTCAAATTTTAGTCAAGGCCTTCTTGAAAGCCCCTCCACAAACTTTCAATAGTACCCTGCCAAACCCAAAAAACTTCGTATCTCAGTCACATTCGTAGGTGGTTTCCAGTTCACAATTGCCTCAATCTTTTGAGGATCAATAGAAATCCCCTCTGCTGAAATCACATGTCCTAGAAAGGCAACACTATCTAACGGAAGCGCATTTCGAGTTGGCATAAGCGATTTTCCCTCGGGAATCTGCCAAAACAACTCTCAGGATATCCTCATGATCTTCCCTTCTTTGAATGAGATCAAAATGTCATATTAAATGAATACTATAACAAGTGATCTAAATAAAATTTGAAAGATCCTATTCATAAGCTCCATAAAAGCAGTGGGCATTAGTTAGTCCAAATGGCATGACTAAGAACTACGTAATGCCCATACGAGTGTTCTAAAAATTTGTCTTCGGGAACATCCTCGGCCCAGGATTTTTAATTGATGGTAACTTGACCTCGGATCAATTTTTAAAATACCCTCACTCCTATGGTGATCAAAAGATCATCAATCCCGAGTAGACGGATATTGATTTAAATATTGTCACTTTATTCAACTCTCTGTAATCAATACGTCTCAAACTTCCATCCTTTTTCTTCACAAACGAGCGGGGCTCCCCAGTGAAATATGACTGATGACACCTCACAGCTCTTCCATTTGTACTTTCCAATTCTCTTCTAAGGACCCGTCTGTGGGTGCCTTAGAGATTGGTTACGTCGAGGGGCGATTCAATCGAAAATGATCTCTCTATGCGGAGGTATACGGAAGAGAGATCCTGCGGATATCGTCAGGAGATTCTCACGACTGCGGAATGTCTTCAGTCGACTACCACTATCCTGCCTCAGTAACATTATAATTGCCCACGATATGACTTAAGAGACATCTTTACTAGCCTTCATAGGTACGTCGCCAATACTGTGGTAGTGTCTTGACCCATAGAACACAACCTGTGCGCCACAGTGCCATGGGGAACCCTATTCTTTCTATATGATCATTGGCAGCATGATGTCTAGATAGCCGTCACATACCTAAGGATAACATCGAAATCATGGATGTCTAATAATATCAAGTCGCCGAGAAACTCACGGCCTCAAATAATCACCACGCTATCCATATAAACACTCTGTGGCGTAGCGATCACAATAGGAAAGAATACCCTGTGCAGTCTATAGGTTAGGACTCCACATTAACATTTGAAATAAACCCATAGAAATAAAGGAAATGTGTAGCTCCAGGTTTTATAAGAATATGAGCATCACGATTGGCCCGAAATCATATCCTGACCTTGGGAGGCAGTATGGTATCTGTGGGTAGCATAAATACCTTGGGCTGGGTCATAGGTCGGCTGAGTCCTACGGGTGACTGACACACACTAGTGCACTAGGTCTCTTAGGAGTGGGCCTCTAGGGTGCCCCCTACGATCTGACCTCTGCAATTTGAAAATGGCCTCTGTATTGGTGCCATTGTAGCCGACCCACTGAGGCATGCTTGTGGACATTCCTGCAAAATCATCTCTTGTCCCACATCTATAACAAACATCGGTACCCCATCTGCACTCCCTCTATGAAACCTTCCACACTTACTGCATTGTTGTCTTGGGGTCGAAAGAAGTTCCAGTCAGTGGTTTGCGGGCTCTGAAATTGCAGATTTAACACCTCGACTGTTTACCAGCATTACCCATGGTGGTTTCTTCCTTTCTTTGACTTTTCTTTGGATCCACCTTGAGTTCATTAGATCCATCTCTTTGTATACGAGACCTGTGCGATACGAGGGCTAATCGAACTCTCATCGTGTGGCCTGACCTGTCCCATCACGAGTATGATGACCTTAAATAGCTGACCTCTTTCTGAGGCCACTACAAACCTCTGCTTTTTCTGCCTCTGTGGTCTCAAAATAAAGGAACATGTTGCACTAGTTCAAGAGCTTCTTTTCATGTCTGTCGCGACATGATCCTTGCTCGAAACTTGAAAAATCTTCAATTTTCTGATCTTTATAAGCAGTGGGGTGAGAATTTCTCTAAACTCCTCTTTGTGAGTCAGGACACCCTCTGAAATCGTCTGTCTTGCCTTCCACCATTCAAGTGTTACGTCTCTCCAATAGGAAAGCATAATATGTCCTGCATAACCATTGAGGCATCCATAACATTGAACACCCTCTCATTACCCTCTAGCCAGACCACCTTTTCGGGATCCCTATTCCAAAGTCACTTGTTTCTTGCCCACATTTTCCTTGCCCTGCAATGGACATTTGTTGGTTCACGGGGCTGTGAAGTATTGTGGCTAAAATCTGGGCTCATCTGATCAAGCGGTATATTCAATCAGGCGGCTTTGGAGGGACGTGATGGTCTTTGCGTGGAGAGCTCTGAAGGCAGAAGGTGGGTGGGAACATAACAGAATTTCATCTATATGTTCTCGGCTGGAGCGAACAACTGAGAACTCTCACCTCTTGGATGGACCGGCCTCGACGAGCGCATTTTACGTAACATTTAAATATATCATATGTTATAAGTTTATATGACATTAAATTATTAAAATAACTCGTGCACCTTCCAAATAAAACATTAAAATCATTTAGGACGTGGAGACATTTAAAGAAATACCAAAACATTTTCAAAACCTTGGGCCTCATTACATGTTGAAGGGACCCAACGGGGTTTTCCTTTTCTAACTCGGGGACCCTCGTACTCTATGATTTGGAGAAAAACCTTTCATTTATTGCAAAAGCACTTTTTAAAGTGAATCAAAGTCAGAGCAGACCATTTATCTGATTACGTTTTTCATTAAAATCTTATGAAACATGGTGGGACAAAAATTTTTTTTCTTTTTAAACATTAAACCCTTTATAGAAAATCGGGCAGAGTTTCCTCTATTTTTCGGACATGTCCAAATTTACAACACCTGTAATAAAACAATTTAATTAACTCCACATCCAACAATGGGACATCAAGTCCACCACAACCAATTTCAAATCAAACTTTAAAATTATTTTTTGAACACTATGGATATATAAACAATATTTTAAAGCTTCTGCCACATTACAAAATAAGATTGCTAAGTAGTTATTTACAACAAAAACTATACATTGTCAAAAGGTGGTTGTCACATGGCGGAGTGTCCTGCTTGGGAGGATGCTCGGCCTGCGTCAGTCTCTTATACAGAAAACAATTATAAAACATTTGGAAAAGGGTGAGCTAAAGGAGCTGGAGTGAGGAGTACGGGTTCATGGAAAAATAATGTTTTGAGATATAGTTCCAAATACAATGTGAAACAATTTGTATAGAATCTCATTTCCATAAACATTTACTTTGCATTCTTTTCCTTTCTATTCAAATACAACGTGTAAAACAATTGTATAGAATCTCATTTCTAACATTTTACTTTACTTTCTTTTTCATATAGTTCAATACAATGTGTAAACAATTGTATCAACATATCTTTTCAATATACTTTCTTTTCACTTTTGAATCCGTCATGTCATTGGAACCGCATCTTTGTTAACTTATAAGTAGTCCATGAAAGAACCTCAGGAAAGCGATCTTACGATCTGATGGCTGAACTCAGAAATCGTACCCTGCAGATTAACCATAGTTGTATGAAGGAACCTACGGGGAAACAATCTTGATCGTGATGTGAGAACCTTGATCATCGTGCCTTTGGCACTTATTGCAAACTACCGCGGAGCCAAATCACATTATCACGTTGGTAAACTTTTAGTACTTTGCGTGTGGCAATATGCATCACTGCTTCCTTCCCTCTGAAAACAAATCCTAACCCTTTCCCATGTACCATGCCAGCGTAAAGTACTTTGTATTAGAGCTTTCCTTTAACCTTTATCTTTGTAACATAGGGTAACCATGGTTAAAATATTTTCATATAAACATGTATATATAAAATATACATTCATAAACATTTCATTTCATATGGAAACCACAAATCATACTTTATAAAACTATGAAACCATAATCATTTTCATATTTTCTCAGCATAATTTAAAGTCAAAACCATATTTTTTCATTTGAACATTTATAACATAGATATGAAAACATATACATTAGTAAACATTAATATATATATATATATATATATATATATATATATATATATATATATATATATATATATATATATATATATATATATATATATTCATAAACATTTACATTTTCCTCACCTTAGTTATTTAAGCCCTTTTCTTCCTTTAACAAAACTTTCCACCTCTACCCTTAGTAAAAGCTTATCACATACCTCCATGCAAATGCATTTATCCATATCCATTGCTTTGTCCATGCATGTCTTGTTCAATTAAACCAGCATTAACTATCTTATACTTTCCCATGACCTTGACATTTAATCTAGCTAAGTGATTAAAATCAATTGAACTCAACACTCTTTGTTCTCATGATTTTCTTATGCTAACTCATGGAAATTACTACCCCCATACAATAGCCCACGATGACATGCCATGAAGCTGAGGTGGCGCCCGAAGCAGGCTATTCACATGGAACCAACAAGCAACCTGGACCTTGGGGGCAACCATAAACTTTCAGTCCATATTTCTGTTCATCCACTGTCCTACTCCCTGAAATAACTGGTTATAATCTTTCTTGACTCAGTGGGCTTTTTCCCTGAGTCCAAAAAGCATAAACGGGTTTGGTGGAATAAGTTATGGCCTTAGAGAGTGGGGCTGCTTGACCCATGTGTCCCAAGGTCGTGTCTTGGTGCACTTTGAATGACATTCTGTGATTGATAGTTGGAATTTTGGATTGACCTATTTAAATGAGGATTGTTCTCCTATCATTCTAGTTTATAGCAATTTGGATCACTCAGTTCGGATGAGTGATGGTGATTATGTCAAAAATAAGATCATGGTCTCTTAAAAATATAGCAAAAGAAGCACGCATGAACATATTCGCTTTGAATGCATTTTTGAATCAGTAGATTTGAATTTTGATGAACTATTTCAGCGGATTGTTGTCCTATCGTTTCTGATTACAATTTAAATCGCCTCATGGATTGAGGTGATGCAAGTAGTATATCGCGAAAATACGGTCATGAGTCGGAAGAGCATAACAAAAAAAAAGCGCCTTAACATAGCTACTTTGAATGCATTTTTGATTAAATGATTCATAATTTGGTTGACCTATTTCAATGAGGATTGTTGTCACATCAGTCTAGTTTACTTAGAAATTTGAATCTCGGTCGGATGAGTGATGGCCAAGTTATGTAAAAATACAGGTCATGGGGTCGGAGGAAGAGCTCGGATAGCATCTCCCTTTAATACATCCATGCCCTTCGTAAAAATTAGCAGTGAAGAAAAACCCTACCTCGAATGGTGTGATTTCGAGACCACTTAGCTTTTCACGGTTTTTCGTGAAAACCGAGACAGCGGACCTTGGCGGAGTCTGGTGATTAAAGGTATTATAGTAACCTCTTGGCGTGAATCGGCTAATTCACCGATCTAACGGATGACCAAACGAAATCCGTGAATGTTGAGAGAGAAAGATGCGTTTTCCTCTGCCTCTCTCTCTTACTCTCTCTCTTACGGTTTGGCTGAGAGCATTAGATATTTTTTGGGATATTTATAGTGTGGACACGTGGCCCACGTCACGCCACGTGTCACACTTATTGATTCAGATTTTAAATCTAAACAATTTATTTAGTGATTGCAGGTTCGTCTATCTTAATGGAAATTCTTTAAATATTGAAAATTTTCGGGATTTTTCTAAAAATCTAGTTTTTAGGAATCACTAGACAATAGTCGCCTCGAATTTCGAGTGAAAGTAAACGTCTCGAGTGATGAGAGTGAACTAGGTAACTAGATTTGAAGCAGGAATTCAACGGTGAAGTCTAGTTTCATTGTCGAGATCTAGAAAAATTTGATTTTAAATGTAAAGTGCAGTTTTGCCATTTTAATTGCATTTTCACCATAACATAATTCGTTTTAATCTATTTAAACTTCTTTGGACTCAATACATTATTATGAGCCAGCTTTTATTTTTTTATTTTTCGAGGGCTTGTTTTTTTTGAAAATTACTATTCATTATTTGTTTCTGATCAAAATATCTAGCGTCAGCAATTTACTATTCATGAAGCCCCGTAAATTCGAGGTCTTACAATGTTCCACTCATTTGATTAGCTGAGAGTCTATTGGTTCTTTCTTATATAATTTCCTCTTTCAAGGGAAATATTGAATTTTGTTTTACAGGTCTGAGTGGCAATATTAGTATATACCAAGTTTAGGCCCCCTCTTTTCCCCTTCTCTTTTGTTTCTTTGGGGTTATAGCATGGTATTATTTGTTCAATGTGATATTGTGTTGGTGATCAAGAATTTGATTTTTTTTTGTTAATGAAAATTAATCATTGATGTTGGTTGGTTTTTTATATAGTAATAATTCAAAATGTTGAAACTAGTAGGGCTAATGGGACTGACCTCATACAAAGACAACACTTTATTGATCTGTCTTAAAGAGGCAAATAAGGGATTTAGTTCAAATGGAGGTTTAAAGTCTAAGGCTTGACCTCAAATTGTTGAAGAGTTGGAGAAGTTAATTAGAAAACGCTACACATTGAAACAACTTAAAAATGAGTGGGATTACATGAAAAAACAATACCTCATCTAGAGTAAATTGATGATCATGACTAGACATGATTACAACTTTGTAACCAAAACTTTTGATTGGCCAAATGAAAAATGGAAAAATATTTACAGGTAGTTCTAATGGAGTTAAGTGAATCTTTAAAATAATTGTCTTATATATGTATGCATGACTAATATATTGTTTATCTTGTTACTTTTTTACAATATCTGATCAAGAATTCATGCAACAATTTTGAGACCAAATTTCAAATGAACTATTTAAGTATTTATTCTTGTCATTTCGACTTTTATTATTGCACAAAAATCGATGTTTAAATATTAGTTTTAATTATAATGTCTTTAAATATTTGAAGATTTGTGCTTAAGTTGTTATATTTTTTTCTTTGATATTTGAAAATATGCATTTGAATTGTTATTTTTGTCTTTAGTTTAATTTCAGTCTCATCAATCCATTTTTTTAATTATTAATTATATATATATTATTTTAATTATATAAAATGATCAATATAATATTATTTTTATGTGGTAATAATAAATTTTATTAATATATTAAGATATTATACATATATTATAGAAATATTTTCATTTATTATAATAATAAATTTAAACAAATTGCTTACCCAGTATAAATTGGAATATTAATTTTAAGTATATAAAAAATAAATAACTTAATACTTAATAGAAATACAATATTAAAAAAATGAACAACTTCATGCTTAATACATTAAGCCATATTCAGTATTCATATAAATAAAATTTATAATCAACAATTCAACATATAGTGAAAAACAACACCCTAAAGCGAGCGATCTTTAAGTTTTTTCCTTCAAAACAATCCAACAAATGCTTAAAAGTGCAATCCTTGAAACCCTTTGTTAAGAAAATAATAGAGTCGCTTTTTTGTATGGAAGAATGAGACATGTATGGTGATGTTCAAAGATATGGATGATGACTGATGATGCGTTTTCTTAGAAGCCCGGCTGGAGCGTATCGAGGTCGTTAGGCGGGAAGTGGATTCTTCTTTGAGGCGTCAGAGGATCTGGGTGTCGAAATTTGGAGTAAGATTATTGCGATCTTTGTGATCTGCGAGCTACGGACGTGGTATTCCTGCAAAAACAAAGAAAGAAGGGGTCGGCGGGGCTTGGCTCGTGATTTCAGATCACCTAAGTTAGTTCAACTCTGAGAGAAAAGATGGAGCGCAGGAGCTAAAGTGTTGCGTATGTTTGCGTACCTTTATTTTGATGGGGTGGCCTTGTATTTATAGTAGATGTTCTGATTGGATGGTGATTAGGATTCTTCCTATTGGATGGGATATTTTCTTGATATGGTTGATTATGGATATAGAAAGTCGCATTTCACATTTGGAATTATTTCTCTCCACACTAATTGGTGGGATCTGTTTGTGGTATGTAATATTGTGAATTATCTTATTTTCCTAACTGGTAAGATTTAGTTAGATTTGCTGGATAATATATTATTGGGGTATTCTATTTCCCTTATCTATGGGATTTGGCTTGGTTTGCAGAACATGGCTTTCTTGATTACCCATGTCGACCTTTGAGCTAAAGCGAGTGGGCCTTCATCCTTCCATCTGGGCTGGCGTCAAAGGCGGGTCTTGATGGGCATGCCTCTCCTTTGGGGTTTAGCGAGTGGCTGGGCCCGTTACAAACCATGTCGGTTGCTGACCCTTGTGTACGGCGTGTAGGCGGTATGGCACATTTTCTAATTATCGGATGCAATTTCCGTGCGCTGAGAATTTGGGTTAGTTAAGGCTTGATCGGCGAGTCATCGTCTTCCTGCGTGTGTGACTCTTTGGTTTCGCTTATTTCTCCTACTGCTCATTTCCTTATGTTTCTTTCGCAGTCCTCCTCTGTCTTGTGTGCCACAATCTGCGACCTCTTAACCCTTAAGCGAGTCAGTACTTCATTTTCCATTTGTTCTCTTATGGAAACCTTTTTGTGTAGAGTCCTTTTAGGCGTTTTCTGAGATAAGCTGGCTGTTTTATTCACGGGACCATTTGCGTCTTTATCTCTTTGGTTTCTTTTTGACTGGTACGACGAGGCGCTAGGGTTAAGTTGACCAAGTTTCGTTTTCCTTATTTGCTTTCATCATGGGTCCGGGTCGCTCTTCTTCTCTGCGTATAGGCGGTGACTCTTGGTGTTGCGGCCCGGATGGCGGTGTCTCGTTTCGTTGGTCGGGGTTGAACTGAGATGCCCAGGCGCCTCCTTTTCCTTGGGCTGGAGTAAGGGAAAGAAGTAGACCTAATTAAATACCTTGGGGGTCGGAAGATACCTAAGATCCCAGCCGTTCGGCATGCTTTAAGCGTGGGGCTAGCAGGTCGATTTTTCATATGGAGGCCATAACACCAGCGTTGCAGGCCTCCCCTTTGGCGCTGAGTGTGGTCCACGACGTTTTGACCCTCTATGTGGTTTGGGTGCTAGAATGGTGTGCTTCTTTGAAGTGGCTTTCGATAATGCTCTTCGCTTTCCTCTGCATCCCTTCATAAAAGGGGTTTTGCAACACTTCAATGTTTGTCCTTCTCAACTTGCGCCCAATGGTTGGGGTATTTTGGTTGAGATAATAGTTTCTTTAGGGACAAAGGGGCTCGATGTCCCCCGGTGTAGCTTTATCGCTATCTTTTAGCCCGAGGAGATCGTAGGGCTTCTATTTTCGGTGTGGAAGGGACGCTACTTCTTTGTTGAGTGGTGCGTGGTGGGAATATGACCCTCTTGACAAGGACGACACCCTGGGCGTTCCGGTGGCTTGACCACACCCGAAAATCTTCGTGAGTGTTCGCTCTGTTTTTGGTATAACTTGTGTGAGGTCATTGGGTATTTCTGATTCTGCATTGTCTACATGCTTCTCAGGTGCTCGAATCGATCTCAACGCTGAAGATGACGTCATAGCGCTGGCGTTGGCTGAGTGTCCTCCTCGTCCTTACGCGGAGCTGATCAAGTCGGATATTCTTGCCCGCCAGGCTGAAGTGCGCTCGCTCTGGCGCTTTGAGGCCTTGGCCCCCTTCCACCATGAGTCTCTCCCCGTTGGTCGCTTCCATTTTGCGAGCCCACACAGGAGAGCTTCGGCTCGGTTAGACGGCGTAGTCGGAAGCCGGAGTGTAGACGGAAAACCCCTAGGCTCGGCGAGAGAAAGATCGGCCGGCTTTGGCGGGTTCAAAGTGAGGCGTCTTCGCTCTTCTTCGTCTACCCACGTCCAAATCGGGCTAGCGTCGCCTGGCCAAGGTTCCCCCAGTCTTGAGTTCGCAGCCAGTGCAGGTGCAACTGCCGAGCGAAGATCCCTCGGGTAAGGCCGTTGAAGCGGTAGTTGGCGATAATGCCCGTCCTTTGTTTGGAATCGCCCCTACGAAGAGTGTTGACCACCTTCTTGAGAGGCGGAAGGAATTGAAGAAGGACTCGAAGCGGCGGGGATGGCGACTCTTTGCTTCTCGGCCGTCGAACTTGGTGGTGCGGTCTGATCATTCTTAAGGATTCGAGGCCTCGAGAGGTCGAGAGTGCGTTGCCCAGTTGATGAGGCTTGGCTCTATCTCTCGAAAGTCGATCTGTAAGTTCCCATATACGGTCTTATCGATTTCATTACGAGTTGAGTATTAGCCTCGTGTTGGGCGCGATTTTCGTTGGATGTGGCGGTGGCCACTCATTTGAAGGGTTTGGCGATGACTAAATGAGGCCGTGTTAAAAGCGCGGGGTTCTGAGGCGAAGTCTTCCCTTACCTTTGAGGTGGACTAAGGCTGCGAGGATCGGGTCTGTATGGCTGGGGAGGCGAAATCAAATCGATTTAGGCAGCATACCATGTCGTAGTGCCACTGGCCAGAAGGTAGAGAAAGATAAAATCCAGAAACTGACTTGACGGTAGTAGGAAGGCGGAAGCCGGAGGTTCGAGTGAGTGAGTTGTCGCGGTGACTTGATAGAGGCCAGGATGGGACGCGATGCACTTGATATGAGCTTCAAATGGTTAGGGATGAGCTTCTTATCCGGGACGGTGAGGAGTTTAAGAGGAATACGTCTTGTGCGATGATGAAGCCCGCGATAAAGGCGGCCCATTCTTTGGGCCGGGGCTTGTCGTGGGGCTTAGGCGATCGACTCGTGGAGCGCTTTGTGAGTCTTGGAGTGGGCTAGCGTGGGGACCTTCATCGATCAAATGCTTTGGTTGCTCAGCGGGACGAAGTTCTGGGGAAGATTGAGGACGAAGCGATTGCACCAGTGGGCTTACGGGTGGCTCGCTTTTGTGAGAAGAGTACGCTAGCGCTTATCCGGGTTTGGATTTCAACCGCTTCCTAAGCGACAATGAGCGAGTCTTTCTTCGCGGATCATACGGAGAACCGGATACCCCCTCTTTGAGGCTCACTCCTTCTTGATGTATAATCTTAGCATTATAGACATATGTAGCCTTTTTCTTAATGAATATTCATTTTTTACTTTATCACTTTCGTCTTTATTTGTGCATTTCGCGCTATTCTTCATGATCCGTATCAATTTCTTGGATGTGGCCTAGCAGCGTCAGGAGTTGGATAGGCGATGGGATGTAGAGTTGAAAAGTTGAGCCCTTGATGGGCGCGAGAGGCTTCATGGGTTTTCTTGCACAGGCTAAGCCGGACTTTTAGAGTGCATGGCCCCCAGTGAGATGGTCGGGTGGTCAAAGAGGCGGGCATTGGGCTCCTACGGTCTTGCAGGGCCTTGCGGGCTGAATAGCCTGAGCTGATCTGAGTCTTAGGCTGCATGGCCTGTGCAGAGTAGTCGAACTCATCAAAGTGAGCTACTGGGCTCCGGGCGTTGAGGCCTTGTTGGCGATCCAGCCTGAGCTGATCTGACTCCTAGGCTGCGTGGCCTGTGCAGAGTAGTCGAGCTCGTCAAAGTGAGCTACAGGCTCCGGGCGCTAAGGCCTTGGTGGCGATCCAGCCTGAGCTGATCTGACTCCTAGGCTGCGTGGCCTGTGCAGAGTAGTCGAGCTCGTCAAAGTGAGCTGCTGGGCTCCGGGCGCTGAGGCCTTGTTGGCGATCTAGCCTGAGCTGATCTGACTCTTAGGCTGCGTGGCCTGTGCAGAGTAGTCGAGCTCGTCAAAGTGAGCTACTGGGCTCTGGGCGCTGAGGCCTTGTTGGCGATCCAGCCTGAGCGGTCGTCCTGGGCTGCGTGGCACAGTGGGAGTAGTCGGGCCTGGTCCGGTGACTGCGGGCTCGGCCCGAGGCCTTGTTTGCGATCGGCTGGTGATGCAGACTCTTGAGGTTGTGTGGCTGTGTAGAGTAGTCGAGCTCGTCTAAGTGAGATGTTGGGCTCCGGGCGCTGAGGCCTTGTTGGCGATCCGGCTGGTGATATGACTCTTAGGGCTGCGTGGCACGTCACGAGTGGTCGAGCTCGTCGGAGTGAGCTCTTTGGACTCCCGGGCGTAGAGGCCTTGTTAGGCGATCCCGGCTGAGATGATCGACTCTTGGGTTGTATTGGCTGTGCGAGTGGTGAGCTGTGGTGAAATTGCTGAACCAGTGGCTGTTGGCGATCGGCTGGCGATCGACTCTAGTGCGGCGCTGTCTTGATGGTGGTGATCAAAACAGACTCTTTGCGTGTAGCCATTCGACTGATTTTCTTGGAAAGGTGCGAGCGTCTTTAATGCTGATTTATGGAGAATTTGAAAGCGATTGTGAATTCAGGGCTTTGGCCTTCTTATAAATAGCGGGCCTGTTATATGTGGGTTTATACTTTGGATACGCACTCTTGTAGTGCGTGGCCCGAATGCGAGATGAAGCGTCGGCTTGATCGTCATGGGATTTTGAAGATGCAGTTCGATTTTGTTGGACTTACTTGTGGGAGTTGTGTTTTCCCTAGTTCCCCTTTGTAAGTCATGTTATTCCTAGCCGTGCTAGGGAATGTGTCCGAGGAGGCGGTACATTTCTTGTGCGCTTTCTCTAACCTGTTCTTCTTTCTCTTCCTCCTTCCGTCTCTTTCTTCTTCTCCTTCATTCTCTCTTCCTTCCTTCTTGCTTTTTCCACATCTCATTCTTCCACTTTTTTTCTTTCTTCTTATTCCATACGATTCTCCTCTTTCACCTGAAACTCTTTCCATCCTTTTTCTTTTTCTCCTCTTTTCCACCTACGTTTTCCTTTCTCTTTCTTCACGAAGTTTCTTTTTTTTTTTTTTTTTTTTTTTGAGGCTACTTGTACTATGTATCTCTCGAAGATGTGGCGGGATGTATATGGTCTCTAAATTTGAATGTAATCGATTGGAATAAGAAAGAACTTTTCTTTATGACTATGAACTTTCTCATTACGTTGCATGTAATTTTTCGAGCATTATATGCGAAATTTGTTTGAGGCGTCCCCAGCAAAAAAACCGTTAAGCGGTCGAATCATTATCGTGATAAATCTTCATTTAAGATTACAACCCAGTCTACTTGATAAAAAGCGTTTAAGGTGCTCACGCATTCCAAGTATGGTGTAAAAAATTTTCTCTCCTGCAATGCGGAGCTCATAATTGCACAGCTGATGACGGGATATGATGTAGGGGCCCTTCCGAGTTGGGGCTAGTTTTCCATCTTATTTGGATTCTTCGCTGGCTTTGGCGGCTTCTTAGCCCAGGGTCACTGGCATGTGAAACCTATGTTTGATCTTTTAGTTGTAATACCTCGCTGTCTTCCTCTGGTAATCCTCCGTGCACCTTAGAACCTGCTCACGTTTTTCATCTAGGAGGTCCAAATTTAGGTGGAGATCCTCGTCGTTGTGTTCTGATGAGCTTAAAAGTCATCCATTTTTGGTCCATTTTTCTGATCTATTTTTATCTAAACAAGACCGATTTATGTGCAGAATTATGGAATAACTAGCAAGTTGTTAAATGTGTAAGAAGAATTCAAGAAAAGAAGAATATTTGCGAAAGAGAGCGAGAAGGTGGATGGCGTTAATGAGATAATTGGCTGAAGCAAGTTACAGCCGAAAAGGCGCCGCAGGCAAGGGCATGATATCGTAAAGCAGCGGCCAATCGAAAATGCATATCCAGGTTGCAACAGTAAAACTCCAGTCGGAAAAGAAGCTTACTTGAAAAACAAGGCGGGCTGAGAGTTAAAGAAACTCAGGTGAAAGCTGACGAAATGAAGACTTAGATGTCGCGACATCGAATCTTGTCGCGGTATCGACGATGATACGAAGCGATCATGGCGACGATGGTATCCAGCGACAGCGATGTGAAGAGAGAGTCGTGACATCCTTTGAATAGATCAAGCTTTATTACAGTATCGGGAAACTTGGAAGAAATTAGATCGAGTCGCGACATGAGACTTGCTGGATTGAAGGTTAAAGCTCAGCCAAAAGCGTCTTCGTGACAAAGAGGCGATGTCAGCGACATGAAACACTGTTTAAGCCTCAGAGACTAAAGGCGATGTGGCGACAAGAGATCGATATCGACACTACGGCGAGACCAGTTCAAAACGCGAGCAACAAGGCGAGGAATTATGACGAGGTGATGTCGACATCGAGGAAGCGGTGATGGAAAGATACAGAAGTGGCGTGAATTGGAAGCATCGCGGTGATCGATTAATCGCGTGTAGGTTGTTGTTGCGACATAAGAAAACTCTGTTGAAATCTACAAGAATAGGAGGCTGCTTTGTCGCGGCGGTATATTGAGAAACGATTTGAAACCTGCGGATCCTTAAGGCGATGTCATGACGAGATTGATGTCGCGACATCCGAAACGGATAGAGAACGCGGAATACTTGATGATGTCGCGGCGTGAGATCGATGTCGCGACATGGATGATGTTGCGACAAAGGGAGTTGAAATTCGGGACACGAACATTAACATGGGCGGGCTGCGGAAATCCACAAAGGCGCATTGGAATTGGGGCGAAGAACACATAAAACTCTGCTGACTATCGAGGAAGAGGCGTGGCAGCGGCCCACGGGCGAGAGGTTTGGATAGTTGAAGGCTCATTTTCTTTATTTTTAGTTTTCTTTTCTTTCCTTTTCTTTTATTTTCTTTATGGATAGATTAGATTAGATTTATCGTTCTAGTTTTCTTTTATTTTTACGGAATTGGATATTATGGTTTGAGCTAAAAATTTGAATGCGAAATTCAATTCTTTTCAAATTACTGCACGGAATGTTGAAGTTAGGACAAATATACGGAATTCGGCTTATCTAGTTTCGAGAAATACGGTTATTCTTATGATCGGAGGAATCGCTTGGTGTGTAGTCGAGTAATTGAGGAACTGACTTCCATTAAGGAGAATCTTATTATGAAGTATCTTTCCTATTGAAGGACGGGAGGACAGACATGACGATGTTTGACCTTTGATGATGGTTCCATATCAAATGTTCATTGTTTGTTTCAGGAAGGTCTCTGGTGTATGGTGTAAATCTTCAGGAGTTATGATATTTTGAAGGTATATTAACTTTGCTATTAGAGATCTAATGAGCTGTGAGTTTACTTGATAAATCCTCTTCTCATGAAATCAAGAAGCAGTTGAATGAGTTATCAATTTAAACAAGCGAGAGAGTTCACCTCAATTCGAATAGTGTAGTAATCCCATGTTAGGCGAGATCTAATCGAGGAGAGGGTGTCTGTTTTAATTTGGAGGAAGAGTAACACGGAAGTTGTATATCCTTGTAATAGATAACTTGGGAGCTAAGATGTACAGTCCATAAAATGGGTATGAAGTATTGCAAAGAAAAATACCAAATTAGGAAGTCCTGTTAAAAAGTAGTTATCTAATTCCACTGTATTCGAGAGAATGGTCGAAATTAGATAATGAAATGTGAAGTGTGGAGAGATCCGGTGACCCCAATGCGCCTTAAGACGGAATTTTGAAATGCGAAATTCCACAGTAAAATTTACAAGTTGACGAGGAATTGATACTTCACAATAGCATTGATCTTAATGCGTTCTCTAGCGATAATTATTCGATTTCTATTCATTTTCTAACTATTAATTATTCTTTAATTCTTTATATTCAAGTTTATTGTTCATTTAGGTTATTTCCCTTTGATTCGTTTAATTTTCCGGCTACCTTAATGCGGATCTTACTATCGTTAGTAGTCCCGAATAGTATGGAAATTGAGTAGTCGGGGTAGTTGATTTAAAATTCTTGAGATCTGCATGGGATCGATATGGTTTTAAATCCATTTATTACTTGTCGACACATTGCACTTGCGAGAATATCGGACGAAACCAAGCGTTAATGGTTACTCTAGAGGAGATTTTTGGTTTATGCCAGTATAATGTCAACAAGTTTATGGCAAGATTGCGGGGATTAGATAATAAGTCCTTGGTAATTTTGTTATAAAGCTGGTATAATCATCTCGTTGGTCTCCGCCTTGACAAGCTTAGTAGCATCATTGCCGAGTTGAATTTAATAGTCCTTGGTAATAACGTCATAAAATTGTACATGTGTTTCGGTCCGATCAACATGTTTCACTATCGCTAACTCGATCCTTGGGGACTTTAATCAGACCTCGGCAGAGACTCTTTGCTTGAGTGCGAATCTTTGAGGCGAATAGGTTTCCCCGGGTTCTTTGACTCTGCGTTGTCACAGCTAGGCTACAGCACCTCGGGGGAAATTCTACCTGGCACTCTTGATCTTTAACGGTCTTCAAGCGGCCTTAAAGAGTTACGATGGTGACTTTAGGCACGACCATTAGGCTGGGATGTCTTTGGAGGCGGTAATATTCTGGTCAGGGCTCGGCACGAAATCCCCGAACTTGAGCGTTGTCAAATTGCTTTCCATTGTCGTCTAGGCTCTTGGACCTGCCATATGATGGCTCGCCACACAAAATTGCGTATCCTTGTTACGTGATTGTAAGCGAGGTTGGCTTAAACACTTGGTGAAGTAATCTCTTTGCCAGCGATGATGAATTTATTGGCCCTTCCCGAGGCGAAGGTCAGTATGTCCAAACCCACTTTGTTGGAAGGCCGGGGTCTTGTAATTGATGTCAAGGGCTCGATGGGAGGCGTGAGTCTTGGCACTGACCTGGCGAATCTGCATTTCTGACCGGTCGATGGGCGTCTCACGAGTATTATTGGGCGATGGTATCCTTGTCTTGGGGACCTTTCACCTTCAATGCCCGAGCTCAGATATGATTTCGCATACACCTTCATGTACTTCCCTTATGCGCGTCGGTGTCTTTTCAGCGATGCGCAAGGATGAGTGTGAAGAAGCCTCGCTTGTACAGGCTTCCCTTATGATTAGTGAACTTTGGGTGACCTGCGTCCTTACTTTAGCTACTTCTTTAGTTCGTCGGGTGAGCGTCGAATCTATTATGTAATCCCAAGTGGGGTCCATCATTTCATTTCGGACCAGACTTGCTGCAGAGCAACTTCCCACGTCGCTAGAGATCTATAAGAAGGTTTGCGAGGTATTCGACGGTGTTGACTGAGGTCTTCTGTGAGGCATGCTAGTTTTGCTAAGGCATCGAAGCTTGGGAGTTCTCTGCTCTGGGGATATGTTTGCTGGACCCGGCCTGAGGAACTTTTTTCAATAAATCACGTACCTTTTGAGGTACCGGATCATTCTTAGCTTTTGGCCTCGTGGGTATCTTCTATTTGTCTTCTTACCGGTTGGAGTGTGCAGACCTGACTGGTCAATTTCTAGTGAATGGGCGAGGTTAAGGCATGCTATGACGGCCTCATATTCGGCCTCGTTGTTGGAGGCTTGGAATCCGAATCTAAGCACATACTCAATGTCTATTCCCTCGGGAGGTGGGTTAGCGGGATCAGCTTCCTTGTGCGTTGTGGCCCAGTGCGCAAAGTTTCCGGATGGGTAGACGGTCGATTGGTTGGGTGTTCTCGGTAGGCCCTGCTGAGGTGAATTCCATGACGAAATCTGCTAAGACTTGCCCTTTTATTGCGGTTTTCGGCTTATATCTGATGTCGAACTCGCTCAGCTCTATGGCCACTTCGTAGCCTTCTAAGGTCTACGGTTTATGTCTGACACTTAGCCCGTTGGATATTCAGTTGGACCTTCTATGGTATGAGCTTGGAAGTAAGGGCTGAGCTTCCGAGCTGCGGTTACTAGTGCTAAGATTAATTTCTCCATCCTCGGGTATCTCTCTTCCGCTCCTCTCAGAGCATGACTGCAATAGTAAATTGGGTGTTGCACTCGGTCTTTGTCTCTGACTAGAGACGTGACGGTGAAGTCGTCAGCTAAGTATAGGTGAGCTCCCCTCGATGGGGCTTACCGAATGGGAGGGAGCACTCAATTATGTTTGAGTCATGAGAGCGGCTTTCTTCACACTTACGTATCCCATTGAAGGCCTTCTTCAAAACTTGGAAGAAAGTGACATTTATCACTAACCACGGATCTGAATCGGCTTAAAGCGACAATCCTTCTGTCGGGCGATTGGACCTCCTTTATGCACGAGGAGCAGCGGCATGTAGAAACTCTGACCTTTGGCACATGCAGGTTTACTCAATTCCTCGGTGGTTGATTATGAAACACAAGATTTCCGTGCATTCAGAGCACATTAGGTTGGATTCGGTTTCATGTTGTACTTCCTCCCGGGATCTTGGAACGCCTCGGACCCGGATGGTATGTGGGCTAAGCGATGAAAGTGGATTTGCCGGCATATCATCTATATACCCCACCCTCCATAGTCGTTCTATCACGCTTACGGAACATCTTGTTCACCTGACCTGCGGTAGGTAGCTCCTGCGTTCTTGAGTCCCAGGCATCCCACCACGATATGATGGGTTCACATACAGCGTGAGCGAATGAGGTCTTTTCTTGTGCGGGTATGCTGATGCAGTTTATGTAGGAGGCATCCATCGCGAGGAGTTCATGGCCGGTAGCATCTGTGATAGGAGTCGATTCGCGAGAGGGCGTCCTTGGGCACGCTACTGTTGATGTCGGTGAATGCGTGAGTGGCCACTTGTCGTTGCTTTTGGCCAGTGCAGTTGTGACCATTCGAGGATGTTCGCTCTGCGCCCCATTGCTCCACTTTGGAGGTTGTCGACCTCCTGTTGATGTTTTGTCGGGCGAAGATCCTTCTCTTTTGTTTTACTTGCTTGAAAGACGGATGGCGTTCGACTATGGGTAGTGTGTAGAGATTGATTCTCCATATTTACTTTTGCTTCCATCTTTGAAGAGGCGTCTTTTATTTACTGTCTCGAAATTAGGTGAAAGGAATGTTTGAGATCTTGCTTGTTGGGCGATCTGGCAGTCATTAAGATCAAATCATCAGCTAATACAGTTCAACTCTTCAGGGCTTAGGTCGGGTGAATAATTAGATCACGCGTTCGAGGCTCATGCAGGGATATGTTATCGACCAGTTTTGCTTCATGGATCTTTGAGTAGCATTCCACGGCCCTCGTTGGTCTCCTCGAACCATTCACTGATAAAAACATGGTAGGAAACTTAATCATCATGTGATAGCGAAGAGAATGGCTTTTGTACATTAAGGGAGGGTGCGCCTAACAACGTATTATAAGCGAGATGGGGGCGTCTGTGAGGAATCTTCTTTGTCGTCGTTGCTGGAATGGGGATCTCCCCGAGGTGAGTACTAAGCTGTGAGCCCCGAGGATGCCACCTTTTCTCAGGAGAATCCTCGCGGATGGGTGCTGCTTGGGTTCCATCTCCTTCAATGCCCATCTTATCGAAGGTCGGCGAATGATGTCAAGCGAACTTCCATTGTCAACTAGGACTGATGGACGTTTGTTGGCCACAAGCCTTCCGAATTACCAAGGGAGTCGTCATGGGGGTCTTGGCATCCCTCAAGTGATCACAGTCGAGAGAAAGTTATGGATGTGTCGGTAGAAGTGGTTGGACACGGCTTGTACTTCCGCTATCTCTGTGACGTCTTTGCCTGAATGGGCCTTCTGGTATTTGAATTCCCCTCCCCCTACAAATCCTCCTGATATCACGTGGATTTCTCCTAAAGGTTGTTGGTGCTGAGTTATTGTCTATCGAGGTGGTGGTAGTGGGTTCTTGAGCGAGCTTGGCTTTGAGCACGGTCACGGCGATTTTCAAAGAAGTACATGAATGCGTCCCGGAGAGATACCGGGCGTGTCGTGCTCTATTCCTTCTTAAGTTGTATCTGGAGTCATTTCGTGTGGTGCGTGGCTCCTGTGGGACTTCGCAATATACGGTGTTGTCTCTTGTGAGGCGGGAATTACAGCTTCATTTGAGTTGGCCACCTCGGGAAATACTCGTTTCGTACCCTTGCGGGACACAGTGATGCGAGTAGATTAAGGGGTGGCAGCGAGGCGAATAAAGTCGTTGTCTTCGGGTTGCGGTGGAGCGAAGCGATCTCGAGGTTCCACGCCTTTTGGGACCAGTTCTCCATCTTTTGGAGACCATTCGATCGCTTTGTCTTTTGGGCCGTCCTCATTGCTTGTCTGTCAGCTTTTTCTTTATGGTGGAAGAGCTACTGCTCTTGGATATGAGGCTTCTTCACCATTAATATACTTCTCGCTTTTCGCGACACCTCGATACCATGCTTTCTTGGGGATTTTGAGATGGAAAACATCGAGTCTTCCCATTTGCACCCCTAAACCGGCAATGAATCACGTTGATCATTGAACTTCTCGTCGATATATCTACCTTTAGAGACTCGGCATTGAATCTGCGGACATACGACCTCGGGCTTTCACTTGCAGAGCTGCAGCGTGGGTGAGATGATAACTTAGCTTCATGCGTCGACTGATGAAGTGAGAGGCGACGATGGATAGCTCTGCGAATGAGGAGATTGGCGACGGTGGAAGCATTAAACAGGCGAGAGCTAGGCCTTTTAATGTGATAGCGAAAGCTACGCATCGCCTTAGGATCTTGATACCACACATGCGACTCATTTGGTTTTGTAAGTGTTGAGATGATAGATTGGATCCACGGCGCATCGAATGCTTCAGCCTTGTGGCATCCCAAATTTTGTTGGAAGAGGAAGTGAAGCACCTGGTACATGAAGTGGCGGTTTGTTGTACCAAAGGTGTCCATAAATAATCGGGAGGCGTCCTCTTACCACACCTCCTTCCTGCAGGTGAGCTCTTCTTGGGGCTCTTGAACCTGCAGCTCCCATGATAGTTCTCCTGCTCCTTCAAGCGAGGGTAGGCGTAGTTCTTCGTTCGCAACATGCCCTCCGAGTGTTGCTTAGTTGCCCTCCTCTCTAGGGGCCAATTGTGGTTCGTGCCTGCTGGTTAGGCTAGACTGCATACATTTGGCACCTCGGGGGAATGTCGAAGTTATGTTGCCCTTCATGAGGAGGAAAGTTGTGACCTTCACATTGTTTTGTCGGTGTATCGTGGGCGTTGTCTGCTGGTGAGTTCTCTAACTCCCTTATTAGGCGTTGGTTGGTGAGGCGGAGTGCCTTCACCTCGTTCGTGTTGGCTTGCATCGCTTCCTAGCAGCGCCCGGTGATTATATTGTCGCGTCACTGGCGGATCCTATCCTTAGCGGATTGACGTTGCTCACGCGTATTCCGGGTTGTCGCCGATGGCGAAATCGATCTTTATTTATCAGAGCCATCGTTCCATAAACGGCGCCAGTGATGATATTTCCAACGCCGAGCGAGTGGGCGTGCTCCGAAGTCGTTGGCCGGACTGGGTTCTTCTTGAGCGTCCGTAGGATCCCCAGGTAGATTGAAATTTAAGTAAAATTGTTGCGATCGCCCCAGTCTGCGAGCTCTGGGCGATGGTATTCCTCTTCAAAAACAAGAAAAAGAAGGGGGGGTCGTGAGAACTTGCGGGTAGGCTATTCTGTTCGTCGAGTTCTTCTTGAAGAAAGATGGATTAACCAGAGGGAGTAAGTGTTGCGTATGTTCTGTCGGCTTTGTAGATGGGGTAGCTTGTATTTATAGTAGATGTTACAGGTTGGATGGTGATTAAGTTAACTAACATTGGATGTGATATTTTCTTGATATCGGATTTGATTATGGATATAGAAAGTCATTCTGTTTGGAATTATTTCTCTCCTAATTGGTGGGATCTTTGTTGATATTTGTAATATTGTAGATTATCTTATTTTCTGCTTGGTAAGATTTAGTTAGATTTATTTGAATATGTGTGGGGGTTGTGTTCCCTTATCTATAGGATTTGGCTTGGTTTGCGGGAACATGGGAACTTCTTGGTCACATGTCGACGCTGGAGCGGTAGTGGGTCATATCAGCCATCTTGAAATTTGGTGTCAAAAAGGCTGAGATCTTTGATGGGCGTACCTCTCCTTTGGGGTTTAGCGAGTGGGCACTGCAGGCATTTTCAAACTATCAAACAATTGGCTTTCAATCATTAGTGTTATAATGAGTTTAAAAGAGAGTTGGGTTTGCAAAAGAGGCGTTTGGCATATTAAGCATCAAAATAACATTTTTAACATTAAAATTGGCAACACTTTCATCAAGACTAGTGTTAAAGCAATGTATATAGGTTGTCAAAAAAAAAAAAAAAAAAACCAATGTATACATATTTTATAATGTTAGTAATTTTCAAATTGACCTGGAATCCTTCCTAGATAATGCCTTGTAATACAGAATTATTTTCAAGATGTGAATAAAAATTATTATATCATCTAAATAAATATAATAATCTAGATTTAAAATAGTACTTATATTCTTTTAATTTATTTTCAAAAATACACGAATATTAATTTATTATTAAAGATGTGAGATAATAAATATCAATGTTTTTTGCATTCCCGACCAAAGAATACATGATTTGATTGATAAGTACAAAATCCATATGAATTGGAAAAATACCAAGTATTCTCTCAACTCAAAATTTCTAAAATTTCAAATTTACATTTTCTTTTTAAGAATCTAGTTCAAATCCATCTTCTAACTTCAAAACTATCATTTTAAAGTTAATAACTCCAAAATTTATACCATAAAACTCAAATTTCTCGCATCAAATTCAATTTTAAATCATAATTAAATTTAATTTTAGTTTATAGAATCAAATTTGTGTTTCAGAACTAAAAATATGATACAATTCTTAAAACTTAAAATTTACTTTTTATTTAATGAAATAATTAATTTTTAATTTAGAATTTAATTCAGATTTTATAAAATTTTAATTCAAAAATTTCTATAAACTTGACAACTATTATATTTAATTTTAAACTTAAAATTCTTTTTTCTAAAACCTAAAAAATTGAAATTTTTTTTATTCATAACACAATTTATTTATCAATTCTTAAAATTTAATTAAAGCTACATTATCATATTGGACGACCTCAACAATCTAAGGGTCGGATTAAGTTTATAGATATCGAAACCTAGAATTGCTAAGAAAATTAAAATACATATATTTTATAAAAAAAATTGTTTAGGATATAAATGCAAAAAGTCCCAAAAGTTCATATATTAAACTTTAGTAAGATATAAATGTAAAGTTCAAAAGGATTCATGATTTAAATTTTAATTTTCCTAAAATAAATAGTTTTTTGATATATGATATTTAGGGTGATTTGATTAAATGACATTTTGAAAATAAAATTTGAAATCAAACCTTCACCTATTTTTTGCTTGATTTTGACAAAAATATCACCGTTTTAACATAAAAATAATCTCTTACTCAGTAAATACATGAAATAAAGAAGAGTATTTTTTCTTCAAAATAAGTTATTTTCAAGAAAAAACATAAAACATGTTTTTTTAAATGAGTGCAAAATATTAGATTACAAATTTAATGTTATTTGATATATTTAAACCAAATATTTCTAATGCTATTGCTACCATGGACCTACTGCACTCATGGCTAAAACCAAGGCCATTCCACTGCCGGCCCAAGCCCGCCCCATAACGCCAAGGCAAATTGAAATCACACCGCTGCAGACGTGGATCCTGAATCCTTAGCCGCAGCAATCGTCTTCCGCCGCTGGTTGCCGTCGGCTACCTCCTTCTGGCTCCCTTCTTCATTCTCAATTTGCCTCTTTTTAATTTAGAGATGGTCGGGAGAAAAGCAAAGTAATCAAATACTCCACAAATTCCAAGTTCATTAAGGAAGATGGTGACTGTTGCAGAATCTGCACTCTGTCTGTTCGACCTTTTGTCTCAATCAAGTCTCTCTGCGCAATGTTCTTGGGATTACGTCAATCCCTTGACTCATCCTATGGTAAAAATGGTTTTTTTGGGTGGCGAAACCCAGTTCAGAGATTTGGCCCAATGCGGGGGCAGATCATGCATATATCAAGTGGAGGAAGAAGACCCAAGAAGAAAATCTACCATAGAGTTCATCAACTTGATAGAGTCATGGTTGCAGAAAGCCTCGCTTGATTCTGCAGCAAGTCCATCATCCAGAGCCAGAAGCACCAGTCCCTGCTTCTGAGGGACCTCGAAAAACACGTGGGTTTTGTTCATAAATGGAATTTCATGGCTGTCATTGAGAAGTATCCTACAATATTCCGTGTCAATGGTGGTAATAGAACACCCCCTTCTGTTGAGCTCACTGAAAAGGCCAAAAGGATTGCTGATGAAGAAGCTGAAGCTAGTGAGCAAATGGAGTCCATTTTGGTTGAGAATCTCAGGAAGCTTTTGATGATGTCTGTTGATTGCCGTGTGCCGCTTGAAAAGATTGAATTTATCGAATCTGAACTTGGTTTGCCCCAGGACTTCAAGGGGACATTGATTCCAAAGTACCCGCAATTTTTTTCAGTGAAGAATTTCAATGGGGTTTATCTTCAATTGGAGAAAATTGGGATTCTTCACTTGCAGTCACTGCCCGCGAGAAAAGGATAGCACGTGAAAGAGTACTAGACTCTGTTGGGCATGTCAAAAAGGCTAGAATATCCAAAGATGGTAACTTCTCTGGCCCATATGCTTTTCTCATGAGTTACCCTTCTGGGTTTAGACCAAACATGAGTTATCTCGAAGAAGTCCAAAGATGGCAGAAAATGGAGTTCCCTTCTCCATACTTGAATGCAAGGAGATTTGAAGCTGCAGATCCAAAAGCTCGGAAGCGAGTTATAGCAGTGCTTCATGAGCTCCTCAGTTTGACTATGGAGAAGAGGATGACTTCTGCACAGTTGGATGCATTCCATTCTGAGTTTCTGTTGCCTGCTAGATTACTGCTTTTTGTTTGATTAAGCATCCTTAGTATCTTTTATATCACAAACAAAGGTGCGAAGAGTACGGTATTTCTTAAAGAAGCTTATGATGGCTCAAGTTTGATAGAAAAATCTCCTCTTCTCAGATTTAATGATAAATTTATAGCACTTAGTGGTAGAAGAGATGTCAACTTCTGCAATGGAATTTCTTCATAACATGTGTAACATCAGATTGTGATTGAGTAATGTTTGTTATGAAATAGAGATGCTTCAAGTAGTAGTGTCATTAGATACATCCTTGTTATGATTCTAAACACACTGGAATTCCTGCTCCTTATATTTCATATCATTAGAGTGGAATATGATTGTTTTGACCCCATGTTATTCAAGCTCAAGTCTACCCATTGGTGGATTAGGCAACATAATAAAAAGTGTCTATGATCAGAAGGATGGTGAAACTCAAGGGAAATGTAAGAGAACATAGAAGACCTATTTCTGGTTAAACTTGATTGACAATAGGTCAATATCTTTATGCTTTTTTATAAGATTTTATACTTATTGCAAATTGTTTTATTGGGCTGTTGATGGATATGAGGACTTGGATATCAATATTGCCCATATTGTTGAACTATGCATGTGAGGTGTTTTTTCATGAAAACCAAGTATGGTTTCACCCTGAATTCAATTATGAAAATCCTTTTTGGTTTAATGTATCAAAGGTAGTTTGACCAACTCAAGTTGTATTATGAGCTCCTTACAGATTCATTTCGAAACTCAAAAGAACTTTGAATGAACAGAAAACTTTAATCATGATGCAACAAAACAAGAACCAAAAATCACAATGGCCAAGTCACATGACGTCCACTTACAAAGTACAAGAGTAACTACTATAAGAATTAGATTTACTGAGGAAAAATGATTCACATATGTACCATGTTGAGGTCAATTTATCTTTGACCACTGCTTCTTCATCTGGTGGAGCCTGGGTCTTATTAAGAATTTCAAACTACCTGCTCATTTATCTACCAACTGTTAAGGATCCTTGCTCTATTTTATGGCGATTGATTTTTGAGATTACCTAGAGACATGTAATATTCTCATTATAATAGAACAACTCTATGTGGCAATGAGGCTACACTGGCATGTAAAAGCCATTCTGGTATATCTTCATCTCGGTCTCTCTCTCTCTTTGGAAGAAAGAAACAATGCCAATTGACTTCTGAGGGTTTTGTTGGCCCTGTTCTTTTTGGTGCTGGCAACAAAGTCTGGTAAAGTTCCCATTTCCCATTTGAGTTTTCACTTTTAAATAACTTGATACTCTTTACAAGTTCAGTACAAGCCTAGATGCTTTGCTGCATGGGAAACTGGCTAGAACTGCAGAGGTGAATTTTTTATTTTAAAACATTGAATTATTGGACTATTTGTTGATAAAATTCAGTAAGTAAGGCAGGGAAAATAATGCAGGATGATGTGCCTCAGGTATTGGGTTTCAACTTTCAACTTTCAAGTAAAGAATGAAAGGCATATTCTTTTTATTTTGATCGCTGTCTTTGCAAAATAAGCTTGAGTTATTGTGCATGAGTTTAGAAAAAAATGAGATGAGAATAAAAAAAGAGGGAAAAAAATAAAGAGATTCAGATCCTCTTTTGATGAAACGATTATTGCAGAAAATTAATGAAAAGAGATGGATGGGGAGAGGAAATTTTTTTTTTCATTTACTTTCGATCACTGAGTTATATTGTACAAAACTATGTGAAGCATGGAAAGAAAAAGAAGGAAAAAGCCTCTTATGATCCTCATAATGTTCTTTCTTTGCTTTTTTGAGTCTGTGCCAGGCTGTTATTCTTTCTCTATTCTCATGCATTTTCATTTTCTTTTAAATTCAGGATCCTCATGACTCACTGCTACCATGTATGAATGACTAAGAATATAAAGCAAAAGTGTGGAAGAAAAGGTTCTGCTTGCCCTAACAATATTCATGGAAAAATGATGGCTTCTTTGTACTAGAAAGTTTTTCCACTGAAGCAGCATTGTTGTTTAGGCCAATTTCTAGTTCTAAGTTCCAGAATGTTCCTATGCACTTCTTCTAACGTTCCATGTTCACAAAACAGCTTTGAATACCCTTGAGGATCTAAGTCTATATGATGTGCAGTCTACATCTAGTGATTATTCTGAGTAAGATCATATTGATGGCACTTCCATTGGCCCTTTGACATACTGGGTGCTTTAGTCATGTGTAGCTTTGAAAGCATAGTAGGAGGTCAGAAAATTATTCACATTAGCTTTTCAATGAATTACCTGAATGTAGAGGTTGATCACAGGGCAAAATGGGTTATTCTATGCATTTTGTACAACATTCTTTCTGTTTCTATCATCCAGTTAACTTACATCATGACTTGAAAAACCTTTTTTTTTCTTTCTAATATGCATGGAGGCTTCATCTACATCATACTATGATCTTGAATCTTGTTGTATTGAAACTGGGTTTGTTCATTAGAATTTGCTAGTTTGAAGATAAACCAAATTTAAAAAATATGGTTGATAACCTTCATATCATTTAGATGTTTATTGTGTTTAGTAGGGTGCTTAAGACCTTCTTATAATGAGGGGACTAATATGAACTTGTTTGTTGCAGTTTAGATTGATTACAATAAATTCATTTATTTTTTCATTGTGGGTTGTCCAGTCAGTAACCTTTTTTTCCTTCTTCCATAGCAAGTGAAGAAGAAACAAATCACTTAGGATTGAATAATTTGATATTATATCAGCCCACAATGGCCGATCTCCATGATATATTTTGGATAACACACATGAAAGATCACAACTATGATGGACATTAAAACTGGTGCCTAATGATATCCTCTTTCTTTACTGTTTATACTTATTACTCGATGCTATTATTCCATTTTTTTGGCTACTCTACTTAAAATTAGATCAGAGTTTGTTAGAATACATGATATAAATTGTGGACTCAAATCCTATAAACCTAAACTTTCAGAAAAATCGGTGGTTCAAGCTTGTAGTGTTAGAGCCTGTTTGGTGATCATATGTTTGGATCCCAATTCTTTAAATTCCCAAAGGGTTAATTCCTTGTTTGCCTGCGGTTCTGCACGTCTCTCCATGTGAAGGAGGGTATTAGTTCAACAGTTCAATGACCCCAATGGCTTTGTGAATCTCTGTATGCTAGGTAATCATTTCTTTTCTTAATCCCATATATTTAAACTGCTGAAAACCTCATGGGGACTTATTTGTCAGATTGTGATTCCTTCTTGTTGCTCCAAATATCCAGTTCGTGAGCTTGGAAAGAAATGACCCCAATGGCTTTACAGGAATCTCTGTATGCTTTCTTGATCCCATATGTTTAAACTGCTGAAAAAGTCATGGGGACTTATTTGTCATATTGTGATTCTTTCTTGTTGCTCCCACTATCCAGTGCGTTACATGCAGGGGAACTGGTGATATTGGCATAATAAGCGATTTTGCTTTTGGAATGGGCTCCCGTTTCATCTAGGACAACTAACAGGTCCTAGTTTCCCTTTGTATTCCAAAGTATATCCACGTAACTTTACAGCATTCCAAGCTTATCAATTTCATAAATACATTCACCAGCTAGGCATGCTTAAATTGGTCTACCCCTTCCACTAATTATTTTGAACAAACACATGCTCTGTTCTTATTGTTAGCATGCTAATATCGAGGAACTTGGGTCAGTCATTACAACATAGGTCTATGAATGGATAGATTTAAAATAGGGCAGTGTTGGGGTTGTGAACAAATATGTAATCATCCATGCAGCTTGTCCCTTTAACCGTTATTTAGTATCCACGCAGCTATGGGGTCTGACTTGATTTTCTAAGTTTGGTCTTGACAAATTCAAATTGGTACCATGTATTCCCTGTGGGACTGTTCTATTGAAATGATCTTTCAGAGACTGGTGGTATGTGCTTGTGTATATGTTGAGTATTGCCTATAGTAAGTGCTAAGAATTGTTCTTTTGTCGTTTGTCTTGTTGTTGACTGCATAAATTTCAATAAACCGTTAACTCCTCTGAACCTACTTCAAGAATCAGAGCTTTTAGCTCTGCGATGACAAAAGCTTAATGCTCATGAGTCAGAACATAGAGCTAGCGGCTTAGAATCTAACTGCACTGAAACATATGTATAACGATAAAGCATGGAAAGTTGAGGCTGAAAATCCATTCACCTCTTATATAAACTAGTTGTCTTTGTATGGAGTCGATGCTGTGGAAAATTATCATCTAGACAGATTGCCAAGGGATAGACATATGCATGGGTTGTTGGTGCTTGTTGAAAAGAAGATGAGCCTTCTACACAAGTGGTGAGATGGTTGTGAGATATCCTAAGTTCAATTAATAAGATTTGAAAACACGCTGCCAGAAAAGAATTTTGTCCTACAAAGGTTTGTGATCCTTTATCCTTGGTTCCTATTTTGTCATGAAGAATTGTTATATTACCTTCCTGGAAATTGAGTAGACTTTCCTTGACAACATTCTTTTTTCCCGTTCCCTGACTGATGTAGTATGTAAGAGAGCAGCCTTAGAGCCCAAGTTATTCTTGACAAATTAGTACAACATACCCGTTCCTCAGTCTATTTTGTCTTTACTCAGGATGCTTAGATTATTGTTAAATTGATGCTTAGATTATTGATAAGCAAACATAATGATTCCCATGTGTGCTTTTTTTGTTTTTTGGTCTTTGAATTTCTTGCATCTTATTTCACTGCTCAGAAAATACCGCAGGCCTTTTTTTTTTCTTTTTTGATTTTGGAAGGCTGGTGCTGCAGCTGGGTGGAGCCGTTGTGAATAACTTCATGAAAAGGAAACTTGGTTTGCAATTTTATACGGAATATTTCTTGCCAATTGCTTAACAGCTGTTTATATTCATAAACCAAGATTGGTCAAAGTACGAGGATTTATCAGGAAAAATCATCAAAATTCCAATTAGAATCAGTCCTTATTTTCTTCAAGCTATTTTGTATAGACAGTTCAAGATTACAGATCAAGAACCCAGGAAATACAGAAAATACGAAAAAAGAGTGAAGCAATGATATGAGATGTCAACCATCATTGATAATCTTTTTGACTGCAGATACATCCATTCTAGCTGATTCTTGCCTGACCCAGTTCACAACCCTCTCAGCCTCCTTACTAATCCTCCTCACTCCTTCATCCCGCTACCTTCATCATCCGATCTTGTTCTTCAACGAAAACAGTTTACATCCTCCATGTTTGATAAAGAAACCTCAGGACTGCTCTTCCTCTTCTTTCTGTCACTTTTCTTGAAGAGTACCAAAAACAGCACACTTGTCTTGGTGAGACTGAGACCCCATATGCAGAATCCTTCTTTGATTTTTGCTGAGTTCTGAAAGGGGTTTGGTAGTATTGAATAGTGAAGAGGGCATTAATTTTGAAGAGACTAGCAGCATGTTGATTGGTGGTAAGGTCATAATCTACACAGTAGTTATGTTTTTTGTTTTTTAATTCTCTTAAATTGCTTGATGATGAGTTGTTTGGGACCCATTTTCTTCTGTCTCAGGTTTGAAAATAGAAGATGGAGTCCAAGAGGACTGTGCGGTTGGCTAAGAGTTGGTGGCAGATAACATCAGCAACCCAATTGAAATTTAAAAAAAAAAAAAAATCTTTATGAAATTTAAAAAAAAAAAAAAATCTTTATGAAATTTAAAATTTTATTATAGAATGAACACAAATATAGAGCTGTATTTAGAGGCTCTAGGATCTCAAAACAAATTATAATTGCTGCAAAATAAGGCTTTTATCTTTCTTTTTTCATGATTACATTTAAGAAATTTTGTTTCCTCCTTTTCATCCTTCAAAATCTTTAAATAAATAAACATTCATTTAGAAGTTGCTTAAGAAAGAAAATGCGGCCCAGGCTACATGTGATAAGTCTTCGACGTTTGAAGTCGATCACGTATGAAAGGGAGGGTCGATTAGATTGCGATAATAATAATTTTATTATAATGTAAGCCAAGTATTTAGCTAAAAAATCTAAAGATCTAGTCAACTGTACCCAAAGTATTTTCTGAAAGAGGAATTCCAGATGGTATGTACTTGAAAAAGAAAATGAAAGAAAACACCAGAAAACACACACCCAAAGAGAAGGCTGAAGCCCTCAATGAAATAGTTAAATTATTCCCAACTCTTTTACATGATGTCCAGTTACTCATTTTCTTTTTTATCAACAAATTGTGGATGAAGTGTAATAGGGCTAGAGTAGAGTCTTAAAGAAAAATATAAATCTTCTACTTGAAAGTATTTTGGTTTTAAAATTAACCCTGTTTTGAAGAGAATGTTTATTCCTAGAAAAAAGCATATATAGATCTATTTTAACTAATAAAATCTTTGAGATAAGGTGTCTGAAATGGCTCTTCTTTTGTTTATATGTCTGCTGTAACTTTTAAATTTTTTTAAAGTATAAGAAATAATAAGATGTTTTATTTTTTATAACTTCATCTTGCCTCTACCATTAGAAAATAATACATATGAACAACACTATAAAATCCTTTGATATTAGGATTTAACTTGATTGTGAGCTTTTTTAAATTGAAAATAAAAGTTTAAAAAGCTGAAAATAAGGCAATAGAGAGAAATGTAAAACCTCAGGGACATTTACACACCTTATCACTAAATCTTAATACAGTAATAAATGAGATGATCTAAATATTTATTTATTTGTTGAAGTCTTGTAACTGATTCACACGAAGGTATTACAGCAAAAAGAACCTCTTAGTATGCAATATGAATGAAAACTCTTTTACAAAGCATTCACACTATATATAACTTCCCAATTTCTGAATGTTCCAAACTGTATACTGTAACTTTAAATATATGTGAATTTAATATGATAATGGGCATTAATGAGCCGATTCTTATAAGCTTATTTGAACTTGTCATCATCCATCATCATCTTCAATGTCTGAGATATTCATTCTGCTGAAGCCTGCTTGGCCACTTCACAATTTTCTCAGCTTCTCATTTAGTTTCTCCTCCTCCTTCTGGCCTCCTTCAGAACTTTCCTCTGTGATTTCTCCGAGAAAATGCTCAAATCTGGTATAAGTTCATCCTTTTTGCTCCAGCTCCGATTTTCTTGCCTTTGGATAGACTTTTGAGGAGCACAGAAGCAACCAGTTTCTGAGGGCGATGGAGAATCCATAGAAGTCGGAGGAATCGAAAGAGGGAGAACAGAAAGCCTGAATTTGGGTTTCTCGAACTGCTCTTTTCTCGGTTGGAGTCTGGTGGATGTTGAAAATCATGTTGACCCTGTGAAATTCTCATCTGGGTGTTATTGTTTCGAAGGCGATAAAAATCACATCCATCTTCGACCCACTAAGTTCCCTCTCTCGATTTTCCTTCCACAGGCAGAAAATGTCATTTTCCTCAAACCTACCCCATTTTGTTGGAAGGCAGAGAAAACAACCTTTCCCATCTGGTTCCTCTTCCCTAGCGAAAACCCGACACTTCCCTTTGCTCTGCCACATGGGTTCTGTTTGGAAGGCGAGAAAACTTCGGATTCATCATCACGCCTAGCTAGTAGGTCTTCAGCTCAGTCCTCAAGCCAGACTTTTGGAGGAAGGAAGGATTTCAGTTTGCTGAATCGGGTCTCCTAGCTCAGTTGGGAGAACGGAATCAGAGAAGCCAGAGCAGTTGATGGCAGCAACCTGTTCCGAGAATTACGAGATCAGTGGCTTGGGAGATGATCTCTTCCACAGCCAGTTCGTCAGTGTCGGAGAGAAAAAAATCGCCATTGGAAAGAAAATAAGGTTTGGAGAGATGGGAGGGTGTAGCATGTTGCTTTTGGGGCATTTCTTTTGGAGTGTTGCTTCTTCCAAGGGATGTGTGCAACAGCTGAGAGCCTCCTTTTGCCGACATTTTCTTTGATTTTCAAGGGAATTTAGGACCTCTATGCGATTTTGTGCTTTTGGAACGTTGGCAAATCCTCCTGAAAAATGAAAATGAAAATAAGATTAAAAGGATGAATAATTGAAATATAGAGCTATCAATCCACGCTATCCAACCAGGCCGAGGGCAAAATCGGGTATGGTCGAGTATGGCCTAATTTATATTAGAATGTCATTTTGTTAGTCCAGCTTAGTCCTAATTTCGAGTTAATTGGGTTGAGTGGAATTTAAATATAAATTTAGAAATTTGTCGATTGACGATCAGGCGAATCGGGTATGGTCGAGTATGACCTAATTTATATTAGAATGTCATTTGTTAAGTCTGACTTAATCTAATTTGAGTTAATTGAGTTTAGTGCAGGCTTTAAATATAAATTTAGAGCTATCAATTTGAGCGATCCGACCAAATCGAGCCCACACTAGGCCAAAGGTAAAATTGAGCAGGATTGGACCTAGCCTAATTTTCATCCGGTTATCATTTTGTTAGCCCAATCTAACTCTAAGTTTGGGTTGACCTGATTAATTTAGTGGTGGAATTTAATTACCAACTTTGCTTTTGGAAGTAACATTTTAAGGAGATTTTTTAAAATATATTTTTATTTAACAACCAAACTAGAATGAGTTAACGTTTTAAGTGTAGGTTTATGTCTCTTTTAATTGAATAATATAAAAATAGAAAAATTTAATTTATATATATAAATATTTTAAATCTTATTAGAAAACCAATATTTTAAAAATATGATGATTAGTGAATTAGAAAAATTATAGAGTACAGTTCACTGGTGTGGTCCGAATTACATTTGAACCAGTTATGTCATAAACATATGGTTATATTTTAAAAAAATTTAAAGTTAATTTTTAAAATTTTAAAATATATAATTTAATATTTATAATGTTTTTTTTAAACAAATATTTATAATGTAATTAATTCATTTTTATATAATTGTATTAATATTTTAATTTCTAAGAACATAATATATAATATTTCAATATAAGAATTTATTCAAAAGGGAAAAGATAGTATAATTATCTTATATTTATATTCTTATTTGTATTTTTGGAAATAAGATATGTATAGCTATTGTTGTCATAAAATAACAAAAATCATGGTTTAGCGTAGTGGTAACTATAAGACTAACGTATGGTTTTGGTCCCGTGCTTTGATACCATACTTCTCCAAAGTTGTCTTTTTTAATTGAAACATTGAATTGGTGTCCCACTTTATATTCGACAGATATAAGTGGATGTGTTAGGTCACAATCCTTGGTGTTTGTGATTTCATTCAAACTCTAATACAATGTGTCTGTGATTTCATTCAAACTCTAATACAATGTGTCCGAATTCCTCCTAGAGGTCTTAGTGTGAGCAAAGCATGTAACGTCTTTAAAAATATCGTACCCAGTTTATAGCATGTTGAGGTATAAAATAAAGCCCAAATTATATTTTTTTCGATTGTTTAATGACTAAAAATGAAAAATGATAAAAATCCAAAAATTTTACAAGAGCCAAATAAATTTATTAAAAATGTCAAATGAGAACCCGATGGTTCTAAATGAGGAGTGTAATGTTAAAAATGTGAACAAAATTGAAATGAAAATGAAATGAAGTGTTAAAATGGAAAAAATGAGAAATGAGAATTAATGGAGTAACCAAACATGGCCTTAGCCATGTAATGGGATTAAAGACCAATTTTGGTCTTAGAAAACCATTTTCACATTTGGGCATTTCTGTTTTGAGAGAGAAAGAGAGAGACAGGGCTTGTGGAGAAAGGAGATTGGTGATTTTTCTCAAAGTAACCAAGAGCTTGAGGGATTAAGAGGAAGAATGGTGCTTGGTATTGAAGAATCAAAAGATTAAAGGTATGGAAACCAAACCCTAACTTTTCTTTTCTTGTGTTAGGTTGATGAAAACCCTAAAATTTTTGGATGAAAGTGTTTGTATTGGTTGTAAACAAGTTTTGGGGGTTTCTCTAAGCTGTGTTTGGTTGTTTTGATTGGTTTGTATTGGTTTTGAGAAATTTTTGTATAAATGAAATGGTGAGGTTTCAAAGGAGTTGTTAAATTTTTTTCAAAAACTCTGTTCTTGTTTTGGCTATAAGTTAAGTTATAATCATCCAAATGGAGTGATTCAAATTGGTAATGAACCATAAGAGCTAGATCTACAAATATATAGAAGGGGCTAGGAGCAAATTGTAGCTCTAAGGCTCCCAAATATGGGTTTAAAGGTGAGTTTCGAGTAGCTCACGGGTATGCTCTGTTTTGGGTGTAGTTGTGGTGTTTTGGCCATAAGTTGAGTTCCAATCATCCAAATTGGTGATTCAAGTATGGGTAAATTAGTTTCTAGGGGAATAGTTTACTTGAAGGAAGTATATGTAAATTGTAACCCTGAAAGTTCTCGAGAATCTGTCAAAGTGGAGCTATGTGCAGATTCTGTTTTTATAAGAGATAGAGTAGTCCTAGATGTAAATCTGTACTTGAGTTTTGGTGATCCAAATTGGATTATTCCAAATGGAGAAGAAACCTTATAACATAACTTCAAATGAGTGAAGGAAACATTACCAATTTATAGAGTTAAGACCGCAGAAATAAAAAATAACAGTAGGTGATCCAGTGAGTTGGGCATAGCGACTAGTTTGTCGTAAAAATCACGTAACTTGAGTTTGGGTGATCCAAATAAAAGAATATTAATTCCTACTGAAAATAGACTCATAGAGATATCATTTTATTAAAGGAAGCATGAGAAAAATATGGCTCATATGTCCCCATAAAATTTTGGAAGTGAAGGAGTATTAGGTAGACATCAACCCTAACCAAAAATCCTAGAATGCACAACTGATTTTTCTTTCTTGGGTTGTTCTTTAATTGTGACAGATTTATGATTGATGAGGAAGCGACCTGAGCGGGATTAAGGGATAGGAATCGGCGACAACCTTTTGAGTTTGTTCTTCAATCTCTCTCTTGTTTTCAAATTTGTGAAAGTTTGATCTAGACTTTTCTTTCATTGTTTCAAAATTGATTGTGAAATATTATGAAATATTGAAATAATTTATGATAAATTACATATTGATTTGAGACAACCGATTGTGAAATAAATTGCATATGAAAATTTGCATAAGTGTTGAAAAATAAATTATTGTATCCAAATGTATATACACTATTGTAAATTGCATTGAATGATTTGAAGGCCCTTAAAAGAATGTTAATCGTTAAATTCGAATTAAGGATATATTAGTATACCAATAAGGGTCAAATTAGCAGTACTGCGCCGAATGTAATGAAGTGTCACTCCGATCCGCAGCCTAACGAGACAATATCGGTAGTGTTCACGAAATTGATTTTTAATAATAGTGCGCTGCTTTGCGGGTATGTATGTTCTCGTCGTTTTATCTTGGCTTCAGTCTAGTGGGACCCGTCTTTGGTGATTCATTATCACATTGCATGAAAACATAGATTAAATTCGATGGGGCAAAATGATAATAAGATTGAAAAGTGCATGATTTATGATTTGAATGATTTAGTGCATATGAAATTGCATAACTTGAAATGACCAATGAATTGCAATTGAATGTAAATGAAATGAATATATATGTGTGTGTGTGTGTGTGTGTGTGTGTGTGTGTGTGTGTGTGTGTGTGTATGTGTGTGTGTGCGTGTGTATGTATTGTATTGCATTGTGGTCATTGGAAAAATGTACAAAAAAGCATTGCATGAATTGATTTAAGCGAAATGAAGAGGTGTATAGAACCCTTTAAACATGAAAATGCTTAGTGCGTTGTTTTGTCATGTGGTATTGTGAATAGGTCTGAAGTGAAGACCGCACAAGAACAGAGCCAATGTCAAAGCCATTCGGAGGAGAAGTAAAACTCTGCGCACGCATGCATGAAATTGACTTGACTCATTTTGTATAAAGTATCTTGTGAAAGTTAAACTCTAATTCTATTTTTTAAATGTTTTTGATATTGAAAACTCTGATAAATTTTGTAAATGATGGTACAAATGTGGGAGTTATCCCAGAAATGATTGGTCTTCCATAAAAAATGTTTAGTTTTTCACAAAAAATGTTTAATATATTTACGTATCACGATGGGTGTCGAAGTAAAGGCTCCGGCCAAATGCATTAATGAAATGGATTTGGCCATTTGTATAAACTACGATTTTATTTTGTAAATGTTTCGATATTGAAAGCTTCGTGCTCTTTGTAAATGATCGATTGAAAAGGGCATATAATGTCATATTGTACAAATGTGGGATTTATCCCAAAATGATGAAAGCCCTCTGCAAATGTTTTGATGTATATTATTATATAATCTATAGTATACAAAAAAAGAAAAAAAAACGTATTTGTATTCGAATCGGTAACGCTGGACTTTACATTTATTTTGGTATCAGAGCTACATATAATTTGTTAGAAAAAAAGGGGTGTTACATTTTATTTAGTGGTATCATAGCACAAGTAGCATAGAGCTACGGTATTGAAAACGTATTTGTATTTGTATTGGTGTTTGAATATATCTTAAAAGTAAAAGTATTGGTAGTGCAATGGACATTTCAAAGCATGTGCAATATAATTGCAATAAAGTAAAACCACATAATCTTTTATGTGGTTTGAGAACATCCTTATGTCCATGCCTCCACGAGGCTGTACCCAAATGCAAGGATTTTCATTGATCTAATTCAAAGTTTACAATTAGTCTTATGTGGTACGAGACTTCTTCTCTACTCACGACCCTTCTTAAAACTCAATCACTCATAGTGGAATTTAGAATGAACTCTCTCCATTCCCCTCTCAAAAGCATTGCACATCCATACCCACATTACATCAATATATGATAAAGAAAATAAAGAACATCGTCTTTCACACAAAGTGAAAGACTTTTAACGTGCAATACCTCAATCGAGTATCTACACTCCTCACTCTCTTAGCACGTTTGGACTTCACTAGTTATTCTTCAGAAGCTCACTCTGGGGAAATCGAGTGATGAGAACTTCCAATTTGGCAGATATATAGCCATACTAATCGGTCTTGGAAGTCTTGTGCAGTTCGGATCATTATCTAATATGAATCTAGTCATACCTTCCACATTTTCTTTTCTTTCCTTTAAGTTATCACACAGCGGAATTAGGAAACTTTATTTGCTCGACTATCCTTTTCGAATAAGTCTAAATTGTTTTTATAATTAGGTTTAACGACAGGTGTCAAGATCTTCTAAGATTTAATCTTTATCCTCTTGTCAAATAGATCTCAGGCTCATCGGTTACTTTCTCCTTAAGTTCCTTGGCCTCCAAGCTAGTAGATTGTCTTGCGTCCCATGTCAGTTCTACTCTTAGTCCTGACTCTCCGAGTCTCGCACGTCCTTGCACTATGGGACAACCTTAGTTCGAACTACTTCATGGTCCTACTAGGAACTTCACCTATATTTCATCAAATCTCCATTAACTTCGTTATCCGAAGTAGCTATTTTCTTGTAAAACCCTTGAGACGAAGATATGGACAATCTTAAACCCAACGTTCTCCCCCTTTGTTTATGTCTTTGGCAAAAACGCCTCTTGAAGAGTGAAACATAATAAGAAGATGCTCACTCTTGCTCCCCATTTTTTGCTAAAGGTAAGGTATATGCCTCGAAGGTTTGGACCGTAGGCGGGATGTACCTAGCAACCTGTAACGCCCCAAAAATATCCTCTAATTTTTATTATATATTTCGGGTATGAATTGAGCCAAACTTGGGTTTTTCCGACCGGAAATAAATCCAAGTGAAAAAGGGCAAATTTGGAAATGTGTAAATAAGGACCTAAGGGTCTAATGAGAATGAGCTTAAATGCCAAGTGAATTAAGTGATAAATAAAAGTGAAATGAAGAGTTAAAATGCCAAAAATGAGAAATGGATTTATTGAAGTGCCAAACATGGCCTTAGGAGAAATGAGTGATATTAGACCATATTGGTCTTAGAATGGCCATTGTTCCAAAAACGTTTTGAGAGTGAGGAGAGGAAAAATTTAGGGTTTATTGAAGATCAAAAAAGGTAGTGTGATTCTTCCCTTTTTTTGCTCAAGATCTTGCAAGAAGGAAGAAGAAGGAAGAAGCTAGAACTTCAAGTGAAAAGTGATTTGTAATTAAGCCCTAGAAATTTGTATTTGACATTTGGATTAGAAAAACCTAATCCATCCATGGGTTTTCTCATAGTTGGTTTAGGATAATTTGGATGTCAATAGAATTGATTCCCATGTTTAGTTTGGGTTTTGAGTGATTTTGGAGAAAATTGCAAAGAACAAGAAGAGCCCCGGGCCGTCGGGCCTTGACTGCGTGAAGGCACCTTTGCCCTGACGAAGGCTACCTCAGCGGCGGTAGGGTGAAACCTCACGAGTTCAGTGTAATTTGTGCTACGCCACAGCAAGCGCTTGTGTGGCGAGACTAGCCCATTCCTGAGAGGCAAAATTTTTCGGATTTTGTTCAAAAGCTCGGATTCGTTACACCAGTGCATTTAAGACCTAATAAATGATTAATGGGGGTTCAATTAAGAATGAAACTAAGTGAAAAACGTACCGTACCTCACCGCCTCGGCGAAGCGTATTCGTTAAGTGTGAGTAGTGCTAGTTTACTAAATGTGATGTGTGATTTGCTTGGGGCCGGTGAGGATCACCTAACCTAGGACTGAGATTGAAATTGAGGCAAAGAAGATAACGATTGGTTTGTTCTACCTTTTCTTATTCTCGTTTCAAATTTTGAAATGTTTGTTCTATCTTCTCCTATTCTTGTTTCAATATTTGAAAATGTTTGTTCTAAATGCATAAGACAAGCATATTGATTTGATTTAATTGATTGTGAAATGTTTGCATATGAAAATTGCATGATTATTGAAAATGAATTGTTTATACAAATATACGTATTGTACTGTATTTTGATATAACGGATTTGAACGCCCTTAATTGAATGTTAACCGTTTAATTCACATTAAGGATAGATTGATTTACTAATAAGGGTCAAATTAAACGTGTGCGAACAAATGTATGATGTGTCACTTGATCAGTAGCCCATCAGGAAACGGTATTGGTAGTGTTATTGATTGATTTTTAATAACCGATCGTTAGCCTAACGGGGCCGTCTTGTGTTATAAAACAAATGTTTATGCAGACGCAGCCAGTGGGACCATGCGAGTGATTAGATATCTGTTTGAACCACAGGTTAAATTCGTTGAGAAGAAGCTGAATTGATTTGAGATTGTGACATATTGATATTGAAAAGCATGATTTTAAATTGAAATAGAAAGAAACATTATGAAATGCATGAATTAGTTATAAATGAATTATAACATATAAAAGTGTATATTTAGGATGATAAATGAGCAAGTAAATGATTGTATGAAATAAGTATATGTATTGCATTGACGTGATCATCCAGATTTGAAAGTTTTGTTTAGCAAAATTGCATGCTTTGACTTAAACTGAAATTGCAGAATGGAATTGTATAGAACCACTAAGCATGAAAATGCTTAGCGTATTGTTTTTATCAATGCACAGGTATCAAGTGATTGTAGTGATTGACCCAAGGTCGAGGAGCTTAGAGTCATAAAGAAAGAATTACGGGTAATAACCGAACTTGTGTGCATTCCTCCCATTTCTTTTGAACATTGATATTTTGTAAAAGAATTTGAACTCGAACATCCATTTGTAAATCATTTTGAAAGGCTTAGAGCGCCTTCATTTTAAATGTATTTTCTTACAAATGTTATGGGCTATTGAATTTGTAAATGTTTATGGGCTCGCCCTAATTTGAAATCGCTTCCGCGTGTATTTGATCAATGATTTTGATAAAGTGATTGAGTGGTAGCGGAGTCCACAGGTTCTGTTCGAGATCAGCCAAGCGGGTCGGCCAGAACTCAGGAATTAGCCACATAAAGTGGTATTAGAGCCTAGGTTTACGTGTTTTTGGAAAAAGGCCCTAAACGATTTTGTAAAAGGATTTTGAAAATGGTATTTGACATACATTGCATTTGCATATAAAGGATGACATGACTCTGACGCGAATCTTGCTGGTCTTAATAGGATAAGCATGGAGAGTTCAACTCCCCTTAGGGTCGAGGATGACCAGGGAAATCGTCTTGATAGTCCTGCTAGTGTGGAAGGTGGACAAGCATCTCATGCTCCACCAATGAATTGACCAGAACAAGTGGAAGGAGGGTATTATGGGTATCCTCAAATAGTTGGCTCAGGCTTTGCAAAGAGCTGGGCAACCAACTACAATAGCTCCGCAGCGATCAGCCATTGAGAGAATGGCAAGGTATTGACCGAAAGACTTTCTTGGAAAGAAATAGGATGAGCCTTCTATGGCAGAGAATTGGCTTGAGGTGAATGCATTGCACGACAGAGAAGAGAAGTTAGAATGTGTGACCTCACTACTACAGGGATGAGGCTTATCAGTAGTGGGTCTTTGTGACCAGGACCGCACCACCAGAGAGAGTTACATGGGAGTTCTTCTTGGATGAGTTCAAGAAGCACTACATGGGTTGCATTTATTTGAGCAACATGAGACGGGAGTTTCATAATGTAAAGCAAAGACAGATGAGTGTGACCGAATATAAGAGAGAGTTCACCCTGTTGAGCAAGTATGCTCCCGAGATACTAGTAAGTGAGGAAGAAAAGTGCCGTAGGTTCGAAGGGCGGCATACTGACCATGTGGGCCATATCATAGGATTTTCCATGAGGATTTCTCGAAATCGTGACATGTACATTGAATGTGGAAGAGTGAAAGAGGAAAAAGAGAAAGATAAAAAAATGGGGAAAGAAGAATCCCGATCAGTCTAGTTTGCAACGACAATGAAAGGGAAGAAATTCAGGACCACGGGGTTCTAATCGTCCTATAGCTTTCGACTCTAGGTAGTAAGAATATTCTATCGACATCATCGATTCGCAAGGGAGTGCACACCCGGGAGGTGTAGAGACGAGGCTACTCCTCATTGCTCCGATTGTGGGAAAAATCATAAAGGAGAATGTTGGAGACTTACAGGTGCTTGTTTGATTTGTGGATCCAAAGAGCATAGAGCGAGAGATTGTTCTAAAGCTCGTTCATTTGCAGACCCTAGACAGGGGGCAATGTTTCATCGTACAGAAAGGCAACAAGAGTGTTGCATCGCGAGTGTTCCAGCAGGGACACATACTTTGGTGGGCATGATGCACGTGCTTCAGGTAGAAACGTTAGAGATCTGGGCGCCCGGATGTGATAGTCGGTAATTTCCAAATCTTTGACACTACTGTACATGCATTGATTGACCTCGGGTTAACCCAATCGTATATTTGTACTGACATACCTAGTTTGCGAAAATTACCAAGGAGTGAAACCGAGTATGACATCTTGGTGACGGACCCGCTCGGGCACAGTGTTATTGTGAATAGAGTGTATAGAAATTGCCTCGTCAGAGATACGAGTATGAATATCTTAGAGTTTGGTCGAATTATCCTTTAAGGAGTTTGATTTAGAGATGGATTGGTTTTTCCCGACCACGAGTGATGGTTGATTGTAAATGAAAAAGTGACCTTAAGAACCTTGAATGAGGATGAAGTAACTTTCATCAGTAGAGAGGTTGAATCCACCTCTCTAATGTATCATGACCTGCTGAAACGATAGTGCGGAAAGGATGTAGGAAGCCTATTTAGCTTATGTGATTGTCTCACGGAAAAGGCAAGGCCTAGTGTATCGATATCCTATCGTTCATGATGACTTCCGGGGGCTGTGTTTCGAAAGAGTTGCCGGGGATTGCCTCCACGGAGGAGATTAGGTTTGCTATCGATGTTGTACCAGTGCCACAAGCATCCATTACTGCTTGTACGAATGGCTCCGTTAGAGTTAAAGATTGAAATTGGTTGCAGAGCTGATAGAAAAGGTTATTCGACCAAGTGTATCACCATGGGGAGCTCCCATGCTTTTTGTTAAGAAGAAAGATGGTACACTTCGGTTATGTATTGATTATAGACAACTGAACAAGTTGACAGTAAAGAATAAGTATATGTTACCCAAGATTGATGATTTGTTTGACTAAATGAAAGGTGCAAGTATCTTTTCGAAGATTGACTTGCGATCTGGGTATCATCAGTTGAGAATTAAAGATGTGGATGTGCATAAAACGGCGTTTAGAACGCAATATGGACATTATAAGTTCCTTGTAATGCCGTTTGGTTTGACAAATGCTCCGGCGGCTTTCATGGACCTAATGAATCATGTTTTCCGACTGTATGTGGATTAGTTTATCGTAGTGTTCATAGACGACATACTTGTGTATTCAAATGATCGAGAAGATCACGACACACACCTTTGGGTAGTGTTAGAGACTTTGAGAAAAGAGCAGTTGTATGCGAAACTGAGCAAGTGTGAGTTTTAGTTAAATGAAGTGTCCTTTCTTGGGCACATTGTATCGAAAGAAGGAATCCGAGTGGATCCAAAGAAAATAGAAGTAGTTGTTGAATGGAAGCCACCAAGAAATGTTACGAGGAGGTGCGTAGTTTCTGGGGCGCGGAGGTTACGATAAGGTCGTTAAGGGGTTTTCTACTGGCTGCGATACGATGGCGAGATTGCTCAGAAAAATGTAAAGTATGAATGGAGTGAAAAGTAAAGTTTGATAAATTGAAAGCATTCTTAGTAGGCCTCACATTAAAGAATATGTGATCTTTGGTGATCACGTCACTAAATGGACTTGGATGTGTCTAATCTGAGGGCAAAGTGGTAGCCTATGATTCCAAGGCAGTTGAAGCCACATGAAAAGAACTACCCCACACATGATTTGGAATTAGCCGCAATTGCATTTGCGCTTATTTAAAAATTTGTTTCATTTACCTGATCATAAGATTCTTAAATATTTGCCTCGATAGGAGCTTAACTTGAGACAACGTAGATGGATGGAGTTCGCCAAAGATTATATGAATGTATGATTATTTATCATCGGGGAAAAGCCAATGTAGTGGTAGATCTTTGAGTAGAAAATCAATGCAAAGCGCCAGCGTTGAATGCCCATTGTCATTATCGAGACGATAGATACTTAGTAGTGGTAGAATTGATAGCAAGACCGAATATGTTGAACCAAGTGCTAGAAGCACAAAAGATAGATGAAAAGATTTTTGCCATAGTGAGTCAAATTGGAAATGGTAAAGAAACCAAGTTTACAGTGAACAAAAATGGAAGTTTGCATTATAAAGATCGGGTTTGTGTACCCGACGATAATGATTTGAGGAAAGCCATACTTGAAGAGGTACATAGTGGATCTTTGCTACCATCCATTAGCATGATGATGTCGAATTTGAAAATGTCATTTTGGTGGTCAGGAATGAAAAGAGAAATATCGAGTTTGTAACCAAGTGTTTTGGTGTGTTAAAGTAAGGTAGAGCATCAAGTTCGGTGGGATTATTCTTTCGCCTATTAGAATAGGGTGGAAATGGGACCGAATTATCATGGATTTTGTGGTTAGGTTACCATTAGCGGAGGAGAAGCATGACTTTCAGTTGGGTCGTAGTAGGCCAGATTGACCAGTCAACTCACTTCCTACGGTGAGCAGAGTATTAAACCTGATAAGCTAAGCGAGCTATATATCGAAATAGTTCGGTTACATGGGATTCTTGTATCCATTATTTCAGACCGAGATCCAAGGTTTACTTCGAGATTTTGGGGAAAATTGCAAGAGGCCTTGATGATTCGTGCCACAGTAGGGTTTACTTAGAATCAACAATATTTATAACCTAGGTTCCTACTGTCATAGCAAAGCTACTGCAGTATAGCGTGTAACACCCCGAAATATACCCTAGTCGTTTTCGACATGTATAGGGTATTTTGTAAGCCTAATTTGAATGTTTCGTGAGTTAAATGCGAAACATGGAAGCAGAGACAGGAGGATTCTGAGAACTTAAGGACAATTTTGTAATTGGTCCAAAAAGGGGCTTAAAAGTCCTAATGTGAAAAGACTAGAGGCCAAAATACCATAAAAGGAAATTGAACTATAAATGGCCAAGAATTGAAGGACTATTTGGCAAATAAAGAAAGTTAACCCAAAAATGGGTTTTATTTAGAGACGAGCTGTGGCCTTATCAAATCCATAGGATTTAAAGACTAATTTGGTCTCAAATTGGGAGAGAACCATAGAAGAAGAAAGAAGGGGAAAGAGAGGGAAGAAAGAGAAGAGAAGGAAGAAGGAGGATTCAAGCGAATCAAGCCAAAAAAGGTATGGAAACTCACCTTGATTATGAATTCTATGAGATTTGGCAGTTATCTTTGGGTTTGTATGATGATTATCTTGCCTCAGACTGAGGTTTTGCTAGGGTTTTCATCTTAACTTGATAATGATGTGAAATGGGTGGGTAAAACCCGTATGGCCTGAAGCTCATGAAATCCTCTCTTTGAGGGGATTGAATTCATGGTTAATTGAGAGTAATTGAATTAGGGTTTAGAATAAATCCTAACAAATCCTTGAGTTTGATTTGTGTAGGAGTTATAACCCATATTGGAATGGGTTTTGAAGTAATTCATGGAAAGGTTTTGAAAGAAGATAAGAATTGAAAGATGATTTGAGTATAAAAGAGATTCCAAGGTGAATTGGGAATGATTTTGATGTGTGTAGGAAGTATAGGAGTGATCCATGGATGAAAGTGCATGAAAATGGAGAAAACACACATTTTGGGCACTTTTCGGTGAGAAGTGCTCTTAGGTACACTTTGAACACTATGCCCGGTACACTTTGTGATCTGGCCATTTTTGGCCCAGTAATACCATTACACTTTAGGGGTAATGCCCAGAATTTTTACCTATTTGCATTCAGTTTCAACCGGTTTTTCGTATTTTGGCCATAGCTTCCTCATTTCTTATCGCAGATTTGAGTGATTCATGTGACTCACGTAAATAGACTTCAAGGAAAACCAAACTTAAAGAGAAGGCATCGCCAGAATTCTGATCCTAAGTGTCTAAAATTCACTCCAAAGTGGGGCCATGTGCAAGAAAATTCTGATTCCATCTTTGAAAGACATGGAGTAGTCAGGTTGTTCGGACGTAACTTGAGTCCGTGCTCGGTGGGTGATTCAGTTGAAATAGAACCCTTAGCACCTTAGCTTTAAAGGAATACAAAGAGATACGCTGCCAAATATTGAGACAAGGCCTTTGGAAAATAAATATTTCAAATTGTCCCTCGGTAAAATCGGTCGCCAGGCTAGTTGGCATGAAAATGCCATAACTTGAAGTTTGGACGATCAGGTGGATTGATTCCATTTCTGGGTAAAGTAGATTCAGAGAATAAGAATACATGATTAAGGTGTGATTACATGCTCATCATACCTTACCGGTATATGGAATACGATGTGTAGACACATAATGTGGCTAAGAATGCTATTATAAGATAGTAAATTCTTGAACTCATATAATTGTAAAACCACCTAAGACCCGGTTATTAAATGACAGTACGCTCTTGTCTGGGAATAGTGCCGTTACTCACGGTAGTGCTTACCTCTGTCGGCTAATTGCCCGGTACTCCACGATTAGTGCTCTAAATCGTTAGTACTTGATTACTCACGGTAGTGCTCGGAACACTCTTGATTACAGTGCCCGGTACTCACGATTGGTGCTCGGCACTCTGATTAGTGCCGGTACTCGATTGGTGCTCACGACCTCGTTCACGATTGGTGCTCGGCGCTACGATACGATTAGTGCTTCCAGCACTCCTGTCTACGTTAAGTGCTACGACACTCACATCACGACTAGTGCTCACGGCGCCGGTATTGTATAGTATCTTTTGGTACTAATTGTCTTGTGTCTACTCATTAGTATTCTTGGTCTAGGTAGTCAAACGGTTATATAGTAGGACCATGAATAAAGAATAAGAGTAAAGATCTGAATGTACCTGTATGCGTGCATGAGTACTGAGGTACTCTTGTATCACGATTAATTTATGGCTATCACGGGTACTCAGAGTATCAGGAAAATAAGTCATGTAGTGCTACGGGTACTCACAATAGCGAAGATAAGTTAAAGTAGTACCTACGGGTACTCACAGTATCGATAAGTTACGTGCAGACCAGAGTTAGTGAGTACTGCGGGTACTCTTTGTCTCGATTAAGCTCTGTGGTACCTACGGGTACTCCTGTATTTGAAAATGTTAGTGCCTACGGGTACTCCTGTATTTAATTAAGTTACATTACGTCTCGATTTAGTTACGTATTTTTATGGGTACTCATCTCCCGACAACCTTGTCTCACGATTAGCTTCGTGTCTACGATTAAGTCACAGTGACCTCACGGGTACTCCACGATCGATAAAGTTGGTGAGTACCTACGGTACTCACGTATTTGACTAAGTTTTGTAGTACCTACGGGTACTCTGTGTCTGAATAAAGTTACGTCTGTACACGAATAAGTCTGTAGTACTAAGAGTACTCTTGTATCTGAATAAGTTGCATTTTACGATTAAGTTACGTCTCACGATTTAGTTACCTTGTTTCTACGGTACTCTTGTATCCCGAATAAGTTTTGTTTTACGATTAAGAAGTCTGTCTACAGTTGGTTTGTCATTTCTTCCCAGATGCTCTGCCTCTGATCAGTCCTAACCCGATCAAATCCATCTCAGCACCCAGATTCTATCAGCTACCTCAGGTGCTCTGTAACCGATAATTATCTAAGTAAGTCTCTCTTACCGTTATGGGTACTCACGGACACTCTGAATCCCCAGTGGGTTCATGATGCAAATGGCGCCTACTTTGGGTACTCTGTCTTTGATTAAGATCTGGTACTACGGTACTCTGATATCTGAATAAGTACAAACTCTGTAGTACCCACGAGTACTTCCGTATCAGTAATATAAGTACAAGTTTTGTAGTACCTATGAGTACTCACAAATGACCGTCGATAAGTATAAATCCAGTGTGTGCCAAACCAATTTTGTCGTATAATGAATACATGTAGTACCTACGGTACTTTTGTACTAGAACAGCTGCCATAAGATCCAGTAAAAGACCAAGTACATGTTAAAGTAATACCGATTATAAGATCCGTAAGACAATGCGTGTTAAAGTAATACCAAAATAGATCAGTAAAACGAATAAAACTGCAATACCCGATTACCTGCGTTAAAATTGTCTGTGATACCTACGGGTATCAGGAACAAATATAAACTCAGTAGTTTTAAAGAATAAGTTGTAACTCTACGGGAGTCGAATGAAATAAACTTGTTAAGTCTTTGGATCGGAAACTGTAACTCTAGAGATCAGGAATGAACATAAATGCATTATAAGTGTAAGTTACGCATAAAGTAACTCATGCTCCTGAGAGTCCCAATAAGTATAAGTCATTAGTACCTATGGGTACTCTGTATCGATAAAAAAAACAGTATAAGTCTAAGTAGTACCTAAGGGTACTCGTATCGATAAAATAAGTATATGTATCATTATGATGCATACTTAGGTATGGACTAATGTCCATACGACATGTATCTGTATAAGTGTTGTTAGACTTATGGTACTCTGTGGTGTGCTACTCCAGAATAAGTGTAAACTCAGTAGTATAAGTATAAGCCTATGGTATAAGCATAGATCACGTAAAATATGGGAGTTTGAAATAGATATAAATTACCGATCGTGCATAAGGACCTCTCTGAATAAGCATAAGCTCTTGTAACTCCTACGGGAGATCACGAGTAAGTATAAGATCGAATGTGATAGTATAAGTCTAAATAAGCATAAGTCTGTATAGAAGCCTAAGTAATAAGTTCATTATGTGAATGCTGAATATTCGATACACATTCTTGTATACGTGTATGTTTTAATATAAGAAATGTTTCCATTGCTTAAGTAAAAAACAGCACGGGTTTTAATCGGAGTGTGAGTACCGGGGAGAAGACATCACGAAGACTTCCGCATCTTCTTTGACTGACACACGGAAGGAGTTCACTACATGTAGGTTACATTATACGATTTGCAATGTAAAAGTTCGAGTTTGTATATGTAAATGGGACTCAGTTATATGTGTCTAGATTTTGATGGACACCCTTTCAGGTGGTAGTTCTTTTGATATGATTTTGAATTATTATAAGTTGTGGGCCATACCCACAGGTACCAGTTCGGTTTAAAAAAAAAAAAAAAAAATCAGGTCAAGAGTCCCAGTCCTGAGTCTCGCGTCTCGGAAACCGGTTCGGATCCGCCAATTGGGTCGGGCCGGGATTCGGGGCGTGACATAGCGGTTATAGGGTCGAACTCAGGGATGGGTTTTCTTCGCACAAATTACTAACAGTGAAGGCCATAATTGGTGAATTCAATTTGGATTTTAGGATTTTGTGAAAACAGGGGAGTTGGATGGTTCTTGATTAAAAATAAAATAAGTAAAGAAAATTGTAAGTAAATTCCTTGGTCATTGGTCATTGGGCTGGGGTCTGGGGCAGCGGGGTTCTCGGGGTCTTTTCACCTCGCGTTGGGAGGGATGACCTATAGTCATCTCTAAGCCCAGGTTCTTCATGTAGCTGTGGCGACCACTAAATAATTATCTTTTCAGAAAAATTGGCATTTGCCTCCCGCTAATGGTCTCGGACCCGTTGAATAACATCTTATGATTCACTTTCCAACAGCTAATAATGATAACTAATGAATGTCAACGTATGCAACAATAAGCATACAATGAATCCTAAAGCATACCAAGTAATATTCTGATGGGCAAGAAGGGATCGAACTAAAATTTGGGAAAATAAAAATATCCTTGAATCGCCTTTCAATAACCCATAGATGATAACTAACGGATGTCAATGGATCTACCAATAAGCATCCAATGAAACCAAAAGCTTATCAAATACTAATCATTCAAAGCAACCCGGAGGTATTAAAGCCTACGTTTGATTGAAACCATACATGGTAGAAAATACCTCCTTTAAAACATGGAAAAACCCTCAGTTGCCTTCGATCCCCTGCCTAGTGGCCTTCCACTCTAAGGAAAAAGGGTTTTAGTTGCTCATCCTCTGAGTTGTCATCCTCGGAGGGTGTTTGGCAGCTGAGAAAGTGGAAAAGAAAATGAAAGAAAAGGGAGCAGAGAAGAGCAGAAGCGGGAGAGCTGAAAGCTTCTCCCGTCACTTTATTCTTTAAGTGATGTCCTGTATAAAGCATCACTGAGGCTTAAATAGGTGCTCAGTGTATAAGAAATTACAAAAGAAACAAAAATAAAAAGCCACTACAAGGGACAAACTTGGAAGAAACAAAAATTGGAACAAAAAGGCACAAATTCAACGGGCAGCAGGAATTCAACAGGGCACAGGATGAATAGTGTCGTCGAAACCAGATACGTCGCCATTTTCCTTGCATTTTCTGCTTTCTTTCATGGTTTCGATGCAGCGATGCGAGCTTGACTCGAATTCTTCATGCTTGGATCCACTCAACAATTTTGGCACTATTAGCTCCTTAGCGCAAAATTTGCCACAAAATGCGATCGATGGGAATAATAGGGACCTTAATGTGTAAATTGGGTTAATTATGCTGAATTAGTACATAAAAAATGCTCAAAACATGTAATAAACGGGGGTTAAAATAACACTTTTTGATCACTAATCACACCCCCCAACCTACACATTGCTAGTCCCTTGCTTGATGAAGAAAGAAAGAAAGAGAGCACTCTGAAACAAAATCAAAATTATGTTCACAAAAATGCTATTTCAAAAAGGTTGTGAATGAGTAATGCCTAACCCTAAGTAAGAATCATCGAACCCTTGTCCAATAACCATCTTGAGAGAATGAATGCCATACAAAATTGTGTATCAAAAGAGCCTCCATCTCGATGAATTTGATTCTTGCCACAGTAGGGTGATTCGAAATCAAAAAAATTTGTATCCTAAATTCCTCCTCACGCCGTAGCAAAGCTCTTTATGATATAAGCTGATTCTAAAGTCGAACACAAGGATGAGTTTTCTTCGAACAAATGATTCTGATGAGGTTCAAAATGGTGAATTTGGTTTTGGATTTTGGGGTTTTGGTAAAAGCAGGGAGTTGATGATTTAAAACTGAAAATAAAACAAGTTAAAATGTAAATAGAAGTCCTTGATGAGTCCTTTGAGGTTGAGTTCTACGAGGTCGAGAGGTCCTTGGGGTTATTTCCTCGCGTTGGGGAGGATGACCTATAGTCATCTCCCGAACCGGATCTTCATTTAGCTATAAAACCTAACCTAAAATATTTATCCTTTTGAAAAATGGCATCTATTGGCCATCAGTGGTCACTGACAGTGAAGAATAAGTCTCCTGAACTCCCCTTGGAAATGGGTCATAGGAGCTAATGAATCTCGGTGGATCTAACAATAAGCATCCTTGAACCTAAACTTACCAAATAATAGTCATTGAGGAGATTGAAGGGATAAAAACCTATAGTTGAAAGGGAACACGGTAATGACGGTGGATACTTGCGTGAAGAGCAGAGGACCTCCATTGGCCTCAGATCACCCGGCAACCTTACGCTTCAAGGAGGAGGTTTTAGCCGCTTATCCTCGGGTTGCTCTCATCCTCGGAGGGTGTTTAGCGACCAGGAAATAGAAGAAAATGAAAAGAAAAGGGAGGCCGACGAGAGAAAAAATGCAGGAGAAATTTGGCTCTCCCCAAAAGTGTGCGAAGTGGCGTCTCTTAAGGGCAGGCGAGGCATATAGTGCTCGACGAGAAATTACAAACAAACCAAAACAAAAGCTAATACAAGGTGAAATAGAAATTAACCAAAACGGGATTAGTTTGTACACAAAAGCGGCAAAAGCGAGGAGAATTTCCTTATAAACAAAATTTTCGCTACATAAGCTGAAATTTCGCTATGATAGCGAATTCAGTATGCGAAAATTTACTTCAACAACTTGTTCATCATTGTTCCATTGCTCCACATTTTTCTCTTCTTTTATATATTATTTTCTCTTGCTTTGATATTCTTCATTCATTGCACAATTGGTAGAAAACCATATGGGAATTGATGGAAATCAAAACTTTTCATTATGATTGGATTGACACAACAATTTGGCTTCCAATTCTTGCAAAAACTATAAAAGCGACCCCGAGGAATACGTCAAGAGGGAAGTACAATAGGGACAGAACATATTAAGTGGGTTAATTAGAATGATTAGTACACAAAAGCACTCAAAACCTATAAAAAATAGGACCAAAATAGCACTTTTGGGCACTAATCACACCCCAACCTACATTGCTAGTCCCTTAGTAATGCAAGAAGAAGAACAAGCAAATAGCAAAAATGGTAGCTCGAAAAAGTTGTGAAAATGTGGAAGCAACCCATGTGAGAATCAAAACTTAGCTACGATAACTATCTCGAGAGAATGAACGCCATACAGAGCTGAATATCAAAAGAGTTTCCTTCTCGATGACTCAACCAGGAACTTCCACCAAAATCTAAGTGTTTGTTTGATCAGTTCTCAACAATAAACTGCTAAACTGCACTCTCCCCCCAACCAAGCTATCGCCACCTAGACACTGAACCAAACCTAAATAGATCAGACTCCACTTTTTATCCACAACTTTTTTGCTGTAGGTAATGTCAGGGTTCGACTTCACTAAAGTCCTCGTAACGGATAACCACCTACTCCCAACCAAGTAGTTTAGGGAATCAAGTCATGAGATCTTCACCAATAAACTCTAGGTTTCACTCCCGCACTTCGACGATTTAACCTCCAAGATTCATAACTGCCAATCTCACTATCTAAATTCATAGCGTAAACTAAATCGGTGGCTCTAACCTGGTTAGTGGCACTGTGCTTTAAAGGCTTTAATTTAAACCCCCAGACTTTGTTTGTTTCAAGGCAGTTGTAAATTTTCTTCTTTTCTTTTCACTTCTTTATTTTGGAAGATACATCGTCTATTCTAGGGTCCTTAACCTATTAAAGGTGGTCAATGAAACTAGGGTAGGTTATTGCAAGGCTTAGGAGGCTAGGCAGTTTTTCAGGTTATTGAAGAAACCTGATGTGCACAGTGTGTGGTTAGCTAAAGGTGGAAGAAAAAGGGTCGAAAGCAACAAGAGTTCAATTGATCATCCACTCAACTAGGCATGGAACCAATCTAACATCAATAGAATGACAAAGTTTCACTCAAACCATGTGTTAGGCAAAAAAAAAAAAAAAGGGTGCGCTTTGAACAAAATAAGCCGTATAGTATAACAACTTCATGAGAAAAATTAAGAAGCCACCGAACATCAAGCAAATGGGCTTTGCTCAAATAGTAACAAAACATAAATGCAAAGCCATTTCTTCGCTAACTTCCCAACCAAATGTCCCATTGTCCGCAATGGGGCTCGGATTGGTTAGGGAATAGTGGCTTTGATGAGATCGTTGTTGGATAGGAGACTCGTGGCGTTTCTTTCCATCGACACTTATTCAATCTCGCTTCGGGGCTTCAAATGAACAAGTTAGAAGAAGAAAGAGAGAAAAAAGTGACTAGTTAGAGAATTTGTACTCACCTTCATAAAATTTCAAAATTGTTCTGCGGTTACATTTAGATTCTACACTCTCTAAGCTTTCCAACGGTACCAAAAAATGCTTCAAAACGGAGTTCTAGATGAGTAAGAGAAACATAATAAATTAGAGGCAAAATGTAGGGAGCGAAAATTTGTCATAGAATAAAATTTCGCAGAAGGAATTTTTTTATTTTATATAAACTAATAATAATAAATAAAACAAATTTTTTTTATTTTTTATTTTTTAAAATTTTTTTTATGTTTTTTTTAATTTTTATAATTTTTTAATTTTTAATTTTTATTTTATTTATTTATTTATTATTATTTCTTATTTTTTGAGAAAAATAAAATAAAATAAGTAAATAAATATATATGTTATATATATATATATATATATATATATATATATATATATATATATATATATATATTTTTATTTATTTTTGTCTTATATGGAATATCCAGAGTTAACAATTACTTACATAGCGAAATTGCTATGTAACGAAATTCCATTGGCGAAAATTGTTGATATTTTAAGTAAAATTTCCTCGCTATTCTAGCGAAATTTCCTCACGCCTCGTTGTCGATCTTCATTCGGCTTCAAATTTTCAATACACAAACAAAATTAATATAAGAAAATTCAAGAAAAATTGCGTAAAAGTGAAAACAAGCTAGAACAAAGATTAATCTTGAAAATTAGAGAAAATCTAAGAATAAAATTATAGAAATCCAACAAAATAAAATAAAATAAAATAAAACAAGAAAATCAAAACAAAAGTGGGGGAGACTGAGCCCCCAATCTCAGACTTTGAGGTCAGCTTGGAACAGCGTGAGTTTAGAAATGTCAGTTCGGTGTTCCAACCGAACCAAGACCGAACCACCCGCTATGCCATGCAATATGGGCAAAATGTCAGGTCTTTGATGTAGTGGCAAGGTACGAACAAAGGCCACTAATTTTCCGATGTTTCAGAAGACAAGAGTAGCAACAGGGCCTTCCAAGGCATTTAGCTGGCTTAGCCGCAGGGAAGGCGTAATATACACTAGCAAAGGGGCTATTTTGGGTCATAAAGGGCACAGATATCTAATTTATAGATGGTGAGGGTAAGCCTTGGTGTTTCTTCCCCGTTTCTTTCCTACTCTCCCTCGGTCTCTGCTGCACTCCGAGCTTGACCGGTTCCCGCATCAATTCTCCCGGGTCGCCACCCACTCTCCTCTAGGAGCCCTTCTGATGACCATGCCAATGGTGAGCCTTGAAATAGCTCCTAGGTTGTTTAATTTCGAACATGTCATTCTCATAAATTATCTGAATTTTTGGCTCAAAGAGCCTCCACATTATCAATTCCTTTGATTCAAGTGCATTAATCATCTCTCGCTTCCCACAAAGTCACCCACTCAGCTTAGAGGTTCAAGATGGCTTCTTCCATTAGAGAGGCTGATCTGTGGATGTGGAGGGGGGTGCATACTGTAGGTGAGGAATTTGTGTGGTTCCAACTAGGTCAAGAATCTTCATATGGTGCAATTTCTTGGGAATCATGTAGAGGTGCACTCATCCATGGAGGGTTTCTATAGTCCCTCATGGACTAGATGGGCTGGATTCTCCTAACTGTTGTTGATTTTGCCATGGAAAGTGTTCGTAATCCTCATGGACATATATGCACCATGGTTTCCTAACTGCATTGCCTTTCATGCAGTTCCATTTGATCACAGCCAATTTTCCCCACGTAACTCGTATCGAATCGCTTGCCTTCTCGTAATTTTTAACTAACGAAAATGGAATCCTTCGAAGAAAGCAAGGTGGCACCAAAAAACAAATTACAACCCTTTTTTTTTTTCACAAAGGAATCAACAAAAACTGATAAAGTAATGTAAAAGAAATTCACCACAGTTTTGTGGATAGGATCACAAGTGTTCCACAAATGTCAATGCACTTAGCACCATCCCCGCAACGACGTCATTGGATTCGCGCCATAGTAGGGTGATCCGAAATCAACAAAATTTGTATCCTAAATTTTCTTCCTACTGTCAGAGCAAAGCTATCAAGAAGATAACGGCCTAGGCCTAAATTACGTGATGGTTTTTTCAGACAAAATGGTTTACAAAGTGAGGTTCAAAATTATGAATTTGGTTTGATTTTAAGTTTTGCAAAAACAGTAGGAGTCAATGGCTTAAAACTCCAAATAAAAACAAGTTTAAAATGTAAAGAGAACTCCATGAATAGGTACCAATATTCATAGGCCACCAGAGATCCTCTGTTATTTCCTCTGGGAGATGACCTATGTCATCTCCTGAACTGGATCTTCATTTAGCTATAAACCTAACCTAAAAATATTTATCCTTTGAAAATGGCACTATCGCCAATGCGGTCATCGATCAAGAATAAGTCTCCCGACTCCCTTTCAACGGGTCATAGAAGGTAAACTAATGAATCTCAAGGATCTAACAATAAGATCCACCTAACCTCAAAAGCTACCAAATAACAGCCATTCAAGGAGAATTAAGGGATAAAACCCACAGCTAGGAAAGTGGTAAACATATGGATGATAAAGTGATAATTACATATTATCAGGTGACTCAGATACTTCCAGATTCACCCAAAGAACCTTCTGGGCTTGCTGAGGAAGGGAGGCAGTAGCAGCCATCCTTCTCGAGCTGTCATCCCTGAGGGTGCTCGCATCAGGAAAATAGAAAAGAAAATGAAAGAAAAGGGAACAAAGAGAGGTATGAGAGTCAAAGCTCCCAAAAAATTTATCAGAGAAGTGATGTTCCCCATAGTGAACTGACGAATCCTATAGTGCTCAGAGTAAGGGAAATTACAAAACAAACTTAAACAAAAGCCATTACAAGGGTAGAAATGAAATTAACCAAACGGGGTCGTTAATTAAACGGTAAGAGCAGAGAATTTTCGCTTATAAACAAATTTTCGCTACATAAATAAATTTCATATGATAGCAAAAATTCCACAGAGCAAAATTTGCTTCAAAGACCGTCAACATCGTTCCATTGTCTCTGCTACTATTCACGCTACACTATTCCATTTTTCTCGGCTTTGATATTCTTCGTATTCCCGCTTGTTGAAATTGGTGAAAAACCATATGAAATTGATGGAAATCAACCCGATTGTTATGATTGATTGATACGACGATTTGGCTTCCAATTCTGCAAAACTACAAAAAAACAAATGAATTAATGTATACAATAGGGACCCGAACATGTCAATTGAGTTAATTAGAATGATTAGGTACACAAAAGCACTCAAACCTATAAAAATAGTGGTTCAAAAATAGCACTTTGTATAATGACCACTTGAAAGACTAACTGAATTTCAAGCATCGTTCCACCCGCACGAATGTACAATCGTGAGAGAGTGATCCGCATTCCGAAGATATGTTAAGGAGTTGTGTGATCGACCACGCAGGGTAGTCGGGATCGACACATTCCTTTAGTCAATTTCCAGGTACAATAACGCTTCCAATCAATGATTGGAATGGTGCCTTACGAGGCTTTATATGGAAGAAAAATGTAGAACATTGTTGTGTCGACGCAAATTGAGTGAAAAGAAAGTGATTGGCCTCGACTTGATACAAGAGATTGAAGAAAAAGTGAAAATGATTAGAGAAAGATTGAAGTGGCCACCGATAGACAGAAGTCATATGCCGACATGAAAAGAAAATATATTCGATATGAGATCGGGGAGAAAGTGTTTTTGAAAGTATCACCTTGGAAAAAGGTGATGAGATTTGGGAAAAAGGGCAAGTTGAGCCCTAGATTTTATTGGTCTATAATGGCAATTGAAAAGTGGGTCCAAAGAGTGATACCGCTTGGCAATACCTTCGACTTCTGGAAAAGATCCACATGTTTTCATGTTTCGGCTGTCGAGGTGGTACCGATCAACCCATCGCACGTAGTCTCTTTAGAGACAATTGAGCTTAGACCGGATTTGACATATGAAGAAGAGCCAAGAGGAGATCTCGCCTCTGGGAAGTGGGGCTGAACTGCGAACAAGAAGATTCCGCTAGTCATAGTATTGTGGAGAAACCACAAGACCAAGGAAGCCACTTGGGAAAGTGAAGAAACGATGTGGCAACAATATCTGCAACTTTTTATCCAAGGTAACTTTAGACTAGTTTTGGTGTAGGGAGAGTTAACGCCCAAAAAATACCTTATAATTTTTATTATATATTCCTGGCTATGAATTGAGCCAAACTCGTTTTTCTCCGAAAAATTGATAAATTGTTAAATCATGAAATGAAGTGAAATGGAGACATAAGGATTAAATATTATATGCTAATATGAAAACACTGAACCCTAAATTAAACCTGTTGAAAAGGGCATATTCGAAATGTAGTAACAGGACTCAGGGTCTAATGAGAATGAGCTTAAAATGCCAAGTGAATTAAATGATAAATGAAAGGAAATGAGAGTTAAAATGCCAAAATGAGAAATGGATTTATTGAAGTGCCAAACATAGCCTAGGAGAAATGAGGATATTAGACCATATCGGGTCTTAGAATGACCATTGTGCCAAAAAACGTTTTCGAGAGTGAGGAGAGGAAAAGCTAGGGTTTCGTGTGTGAAGATCAAAAGATTGTGATTCTTCCCTTTGCTCAAGATCCTGCAAGAAGGAAGCAAAGTAAAGAGCTGGTGGCTTCAAGTGCAAGGATTTAGATCAATCCATCCATGGGTTTGTCTAAGGTTGGTTTGATGGTATTTGATGTCATTGAGTGTATTCCCATGTTTAGTTTGGGTTTTTGAGTGATTTTTGGAGAAAATCGCAAAGAGGAGCAAATAAGGAAAACTGTAATTGGCTCACGCAGCTGAAGGGCACTGCGCTGCGAGGCCGAGGGCCAAAAAGGCCACCCGACTACTGCCATGATTAAAGGCACTGCTTCATGAGTAAAAACTCTTGGATTTTGTCTCGAAGCCTCGTATTCGTACACCGACTATTTAGGAACCCTAATAAATGATTAATGGGGGTTCAAATAAGAATGAAACTAAGTGAAAAATGTATCGCACTCGCCACCCGCGATATTCGATAAGCGTGATTAGGTGCTAGTTCACTAAATGTGATGTGTGTGATTTGCTAGGATCTGAGATCAATTGATCTAGGACCGATTGAAGATAAGGCAAAAGAAAGATAAAGATTGGCCTGGTTTCTACCTTTCTTATTCTCGCTTCAAAATTTTGAAATGTTTGTTCTATCTTTCTCTCCTATTCTGTTTCAATCTTTGAAAATGTTTGTTTTAAACGATAAGACAAGATATTGATTTGATTTAATTAGATTGTGAAATGTTTGTATATGAAAATTTGCATGATTATTGAAAATGAACCTGCTTATACAAATGTACATATTGTATTGTATTTTGATATAACGGATTTGAACGCCCTTAATTGAATGTTAACCGTTTAATTCACATTAAGAATAGATTGGTATACTAATAAGGGTCAAATTAGCAGTATTGCGAACAAATGTATTGATGTGTCACTTCGATCCGTAGGCCCAAATGACAAGATTGGTAGTGTTCATCGATGATTTTAATAAATCTAATAGTAGTCTAACGGACCGTATCAGCAAAAAAGTTTTTATATCGTCAGAAATTCAGGATCAAGTAAGGCCTGATTTCGATATCCTCGTGATAATCGAAAAACACAGGTTAAATTTGTTAAGGAAGAACCGAATTGATTTGAGGATTGTGACATATTGATATTGAAAAGCATGATTGAAAATTGAAATGAAAAGATATCAGGAAATGTATGAATTAAGCTATAAAATGAATTATAACATATGAAAGTGTATATTTGGGATGATAAATGAACCGTAAATGATTGTATATGAAATAAGTATATGTATTGCATTGACCTTGATCATCCAAAAAGATTTGAAAGTTTTTTTTAGAAAAATTGCATGCTTTGACTTAAACTGAAATTGCAGAATGAAATTGTATAGAACCACTAAGCATGAAAATGCTTAGCGTTGTGAGACCGAAAATCCGGGGAGCTTCCTAAGGAAGGATAAATGGTACTCGTCAAAATTAGAAATTTTCAGATCTCGGATGACGAAACGGATCACCATGTAATCGCTCAAATCTAGCTACCACGCTGACTCGGCCGACTCAGACAGTCGGAATTTCACGCTTTTCTAGGCACGATAGGGCTGTATGACACTCTGGCACGCTTTGGTACAAGAGGCGCCAATGTCCAAACAGGCAGATGCAGCTTAACTTGAGCTTATGTGGGTCATAGGTGAACATGCAGGCGTGATGCTAATAGAGGGAAATTCGTGGTTGATAAGAGGATTAGGTGTAATCCTCTCAACCAGAAATGGAGCATGTGGTACTGAAAGACTTTTCTCTTGTCCCAATCTTGACCTCAAATGATTGGGAGAGGAAGAGAGAGGAAAGTGTGAGATTTTTAGAGAGAAGCTCTCTACCTCTCTTTAGAGCCTTCAAGTATCGTGACAAAGGAAGCCCATTTATATAAGAAGGTAAGTCGGTTTCTACCACGACCACACATTTAATAGAGTTTACAATCAGAAAGGTAGGTTTTTCTCCCACTTCGTTTTACTGCTTCAAGAGCTATGTACGGATGGAGATTGCTGAGGCCTCTGAGGTCGGCTCGGTCTAAGATTGATTTAGTAAAGAAATCCCTACAGTAGATTTTGGACAAAGATAATTGGATCAAGCCAGGTGGATTGCAGGGATGTTGTGTTGTTGCCATGAGTGAATAACATGCTGATTTTGATTAGTGGGCAGTTCCAAGATGAACTGCCGGATTATGCCTTAGCCCATGTGAGCTAATCTTATGTTATTGTTGCAACTCAATAAATACGACGTATATGGGATTTAATTTTGTTAATATATGTAATGGTTGTATATATTAGCATGTGTTGAATGTTTGTCGCAGGCCACATTGCACTTAGGTGGGAGTAACCTGCTAGGGAAATTCCACTACTGGTCTTTGCTCACTCCCGGGCCGTGGGACCCTTTTCGTGCAATCGAAGATGCATTGAGGATGGACGATCCGGTTTAGAGGCGTAAGAAACTACTAAGATGGCCCTCTTGTATTTTATAAAATTTGCACAAGACCCAAATAGATAAATTGCAATCAAAGATAATTGTAAATAAACTATTTTAGATAAATATTGGTTTTATGAGTATTGGTTTGCGAGCCAAGAGGCATTTATACTCAGTATGGGTCTCGTGGATACGAGACAAATAGATGTTCCTACTGTCGATCGGCAGTAAACAACTGACACTCGGTTCGGGGCGCCACAAGTGTAATGTTTATCAATGCATGTGTATTTGAGATTGATAGTGATTGAAAAGCGGACCCAACTTTGAGGAGCCTAGAAGTTTAGTGAAAGAATTAAGTGGAGTATGCTCTATTACGCATTCACTCCATTTCTTTCAACATTGATATTTTGTAAAAGAATTTGAACTCTTAAAATCCATTTTGTAAACCATTTGAAAAGGCTTCGAATGCCTTCATTGTAAATGCATTTTGTTAAATAAAAGATATAATATTGAATTTAGAATATTATAGGCTCATTTCTAAATTGAAATTGCTTCTGCGCTTATTTGATCAATGATTTTGATAAAGTGAGTGAGTGGTAATCAAGTATCCCCGGTTTCCTGCTCTGATCCGCCAACCGGTTCTGACCAGGTCAGGGTTTCCAGCACAACCGGTGAGGACTCTAATTGTTACAAGATCTCTTTACAACCTCAGGATGATCAAGAGATTCATACATGGAGGCATCCGGCTTTGGTGAAGATGTCACTATTTGATACTTAGTGGTTGTATGACGAAGAGATTAATGATTTCATTTCTCAATCAAACTCAAGAGGTGATGTCTTATATCTATGTGCTTGGTTCTAATCGAACTAGATTATTTGAGATATTGATAACACTATGTTATCATAATAGAGTGTTAGTATTTAGACTTATTTTAAGCATATTTTTCATCTAAATGAGCTTATGTGCATATGTTACCAACCGCTATGTCCTCGCCTCTACTGCGGAAAGGATATTACTTCTATTTTCTTCTATCAAACTAAGACACAAAGGTTGTTGCCTAAGAAGAAACAACCACCAAAATTATGCTTATCTTTCTCGAAGTTTCAAATCTAATCAAAGATCACATTATCCTACCAGGCTAGTTGTAGTGTCTCTAAAATTCACTATAGTATAATGTTCGGCTAACATATTTATGATCTCTCTTAACTCGCTTAAGATGATCATCCTGGGACTTGCTTATATCTCTCACTTAACTCCTATCCCATAACATAAGCTGAAGGCTTTGCTGTTGTGGCACAAATGCTTCCCAATCATGCTCTATAGAGAGTTTGATCAACACTATTCCCTGCTCCATCTTTCACAATCTTGTCAGCTGGTCCTATCAGTCCTTCATGCCTGTTATACCAAGACCGAACTTGCTGACTAGGTTCCCGACATATTTTGCAAACTTAAAATTTTGCAAACTCCCCCAAACTTAAAATTTTGCTTGTCCTCAAGCAAAGAAAAAAAAGAATTGTTTGTCCTCAAACAAAAAAAAGACATTTTTCTGTTTTGTTTTACAGCCTTGATTCTGCATTTCTAATCTAGAATTAACAAAATATAACTGTTAGTTCAAATTTCGCCGCTGCAAAACAGCTACGGTATACTTCTATCACAAAATTCTTGATAAACTAATGCATTTAAACAATTTATTTATCAAGTCTTGTTCTGTGTGTGTGCAGGTCACAAATTCCTCAACTTTGACTTGAATTTAGCAAATCTTCCTCGGAAGCTCTCTTAAACTGCTTATTAAAGTCCCATACGCCTTGTTTTTCTTATTGATCTCCACTAATGTAGGTAACTTCAACCTTCTGAATCAACGAGGTCTTTCAAGCTTGTAATATTGGGCTTAGGTAATTGCGTAGATAAATGGAGAATTTAGGTTGTAAATTACCCAGACCTTTTTCTCTCTTCTTCGCCTTTCTTCCTTATAGCTCTCTAATTAACTTCTAGCTTCATGTTTGGGACATCTCTTTGATCTCTTCAATTCAGAACTGTATGCCCCCTATTTTTCACTTGTAATTTCACTGGGGAATTTTTCTTTTGTTTGTCACCATTTAAGGATAGTGCAATGTTTTAACTTTTTAAGCTTTCTAAATACTCTCTTAGCTTAACTTTTAAGGTGGCTCTATACTAGGATGGCATTAGGGCAATTAGGTGCTGAAACAATCCCAAGAACTTAATTGTTCAAGAGAGTTATAGGGCCACAAGATAAAACTTATCCCTTATGTTTTTTCTCTATTGCATTTTCTGGCTTTTGTCTTTTTCTTTCATTCCCTTTTGAGTTCTTTCAAAACATATACCCCCCCAAACTTCATTTCTTACTTCCTTCCTGGATTCCTGCAATCATAGGTTTTAATTGAGGATTGATTTTTAGAATGGGTTGGGGTTTCATTGGTTATTTTTGAAAATAAGCTTGTTGGTTCAATTGAACTAAGGATATGTGATCAAGATATAAGTAGGGATGGCTAGAATGGCTCAAACTATCCAAGAATGGCCTGTATCATCTCCTGTTGGTTGTTTTACCTAAGATTTCGCCTCAATCATTAATCAAACAAGTTCTAGGACTGTGACTCTAAATCTCGACTCTGCAAATTCATCTTGACTTGTAGCTTGTGTTTATAGGTAAGAGTTGACCGATGTGTATTATTTCTTCAAGACTTGAATTTATTCACTGCCTAGACATTATTTTACTCACATTTCCTTGCTCAAGACTAACCACTTTCTAATTTTTGTAACTACAATCGAATCTAAACAGGTAATGTAATATACCCCACCTAGCCATTATTCATGATTCTACTCTTTCCGAACAATTCAACTCAATGTACTATTAATTCGATTCCTAAACGTTAAATAAACTAGCACAAACAAAATTCAACATCATGATTAAATCCAATTTGTGTCAATAAGAATCTTATTCAAATATCAAAAGGATTTCATTATTGTCCGAACTATTTACCATAAACATTTTCACTAAGTTCATCCCGCCTCTAAAATCCTATCTTTCTCCGTAAGTTTGCATCCCCGCTTCAAAATTCGTTCTCCAGACTCGAGCTCCGAATGAGCGATTCTATTAACAAGGTCGTGCAACAAATCGGGGGCCGTCTAACCTTTTCTTTGGAGTTTCTTGCTGATGGATTCTAACTAATCCATATTCCCTTCCATCAACCGCTCTTCCGGATGAAGCCACGCTTATGGAACAAAACAAAGTGGAACTGGTTTGTTTTCCGACTCCACTCATTCCATAAAACAAAGGTTTTCACCTTCTCATGCTTCCTTTCTGCCTATTCTTCCTTCCTTCATTCTTCTCGCTTTGTTTCGAATTCCTTGTTCTTCCATCCCTTTTATAGTGAAGTGTGTCTCTTGGGAAAAACAAAGTCATTTATGATTTCCTTCAATTTTCAATGGGAAGATTAAAATGAGATTCATCGATTAATGTCCCTTCTTATATTTTCAATCCAGATTTTGGCTTTTCCTGGAGAATTTGGAACGTTTTTCTTGAATGCCTTAATTTTCCTCTGGTTATGCTCTTTGAATCTGAGAATATTCTATTGGGACGATTAACTGTAAGATGGATTTCTGCTTTCTCAGATTTATTACTATTTATTCGCATAACTTGAAAAAATTTGGGTGAATTGTAGTTCCACTTGACCTTCAATGAAACTAAGACACCGGGTTTACTGCCTTGACATTGCCTTGAAGTTAATACATTAACTAATGGGCAATAAAGTCTAGATATTAGCTACTGAAGTCAATAAGTATCGGATTTCTAAGTTGTGACCCAAAAATTGAACCATGACGTAGAATGTTCTTTTTATTTCGCTTATGACTAAATTTCATCAATTCGGGCTTTCTTTCCACTTATTATTCTTCATTCTTCACATCCTTATCAACCTTCTCAGAACCCGTAAGGTTATGTCCTTTCAAAACAATAAACAATCCAAATTACAAAGAATATCACAATGCTCAATGTCACTCAAGAAAACTCAATTTATTTTTATCATGCAGAAGTTGACATGTATTATTTCATTCAATAGTTGTTTTCCATGCAAGATAAAATAAATTCCTCAACTTGCAATCATGCTACTCAAATATAAATCCTAACAATTATTTCAACTCAAATGCAATTAAAATAAAAAGATAGAGAAAGGAATGAGACTCCCTTTATTCCAAATGTGGTTATATCACCGGTCTCGAATGTGATTTGCAGATTCTTCTTTCGTGCAGCCTTCATTCTTTCCACACCGCTTTCGCTTTTAGCTTTTATAGTTGACTTCCTTCATTCAACTAATGTATCAATGCATCCAAATTTCGCTCTATGGTTGACAATTTGTCCATCACATTCCTTTGCTCTCTTCAAATTCGCTTATTTCTCCCCGAAATTAAATGAGCTAATGTTGTATCTGCCAGAAGATCTTTCCTAATAAAGACATGTTCTCACTTTCCCATGTTTGAATTAGTAATTTCCTTCTTGTCTGCAGGGAAGTGATGGGAGTAAAGAATTTTGTCGGAAGAGTTTCCTTACGCCTGTGTTAATGCATTCATATGGTAGGAGTTAAACCATACGCAAACCCATATCTCGTAGAAAGAGAATGGGAACAATCAGAGTTTAATAACTTCTCGTCTACACCATTCAATTTAATTGAATTTATATTCTTTAAATCGCCTTGCGTCTATTGATTTCAAGTGATGACCAAATGTAACTGGCTCCGTTGGACCATGGTTATCAAAGGCCAGGTTTGAGTTCAAAATCGTGAGCATTGATCACGTCAGTTTCATTGCTAAATATTTATCAGAGATGAACAATCGCAATTCTGGCAGTGTCATGCCTTTGAGGTCTTTGGTCGCACATTCCCGTTGGCTATACTGCCTAACTTTATCCGTCATGCATAGGCTGAGCTGCTTTCCAAATCAAAGTACACCTCGATCAATAGGATTAAATTTCTAATCAACAAACATTTTCAATGTGGTTTGTTGAAGGTCGCATCAAAAGAGTCACCGCTTGAAACTCTATTTTTGCTCTTTTCTTTAAAATTGTCCAAATTAGTAGCTCTTCTTTCATCCTCGAATACATTGATTACTAACCTTCGATCTGCAAGAACGGCGCCATAAAACTTGTTGAGTTAATTAAAACACATGTACAAATTTATGACACTATTACCAAAGGACTATTGTCTAATCCCCGGCAACGGCGCCATAAAACTTGTTGAGACCAAAACGTGTTGCACATTTATGCATTAGTTATGCATGCAAGATTATGATGTTATTACCAAAGGACTATTGTCTAACCTTACAACGCGCCATAAAACTTAACAGACCAAAACGTGTTGCACATTTATGCATTAGTTATGCATGTAAGATTATGACGTTATTACCAAAGGACTATTATCTAATCACTGCAAGAATCGCGCCATAAAAACTTGTTAACATTATACTATATAAACCACCAATCTCTTTAGAGTAAATCATTTTTCAAAGTTGGTTTTGTCTCGAGATTTAGCATTAATGACAAAGACAATGATGAATGGAGTGTTATCATTGTGAGATCTGTAATTTAATTGACTACACGATTTATTTATATCATTGACTGATAAATGAAAGGGTAGGGATCCAAAGATTAAGGTGCGCTGGAAAATTAAACGAACAAGAGGAAATTAACCTAACTATCCAACATACCGGAAAATAAAGATTAAAGAATAAAGAATTTCATAAAAGAACCTAATAATCAATAGTTATCCTCAGAGACACATCATAGAAATGCTGATAGTGAACTATCGATTCTCGTAGTTACTCCCGATGTACCCTCGACACTCCTGGGGCTTAAAATTCGTCCACATGCCAGTGCACCGATCTCTCCACACTCCATACTCATTATCTAATCTATGACCCGATTCTCGAATACAGGAATTAGATAACTACTTTAAAAAGGGACTTCAACTGATATTTTTCTTTTCAATACTTCATACCCATTTTATGGACTCGGTGAAACCTAGCCCTGCCATCTGGGTCACAAGCGATACAACTTCCGCATCGCTTCTCCTCGAAATTAGAATAGATCAACCTTCCTTTGATTAGATCACACGCAACACGGGATTAGTCTCACTATCCGAATCGAGGTAGAACTCTTTGTTTGTTTAAATAGATAACTTCCATTCAACTCGCCGATTTCAAGTGAGAAGAGGATTTATCTAAGTGAATCCATAAAGCTCAAAGATCCCATTAGCAAAGTTAGTATACCTTTCAAAGAAATGTACATTACTCTCGTGAATGTCTTCCCGTGTCACCAGAGGACCTCCTTGAAATCGAGCAATGACGCAAATCTTAACTGCATAAGAAACCGATATTCGCATCCCAAGACAATAAACCCAAAACCGTAAGTAAATTCATTAATCGAAATTAACAAGCCTGTGAAACAATCTACAGAAAGATAAATTCGACTCATCATGTTCACTTAATGGAAGCCGGATTCTCACCATCGAATCACACGATACAAAGATTCCTCCGATCATAAGAATGACCGCAATTGAAACCGAAACAATCGAATTCCGTAAATTTGTCCGAACTTCAAATATTTCGTAGTAATTTGAAAATAAATGAATTGTGATTCAAATGCCAAAATTTCAAACGGAGAATATCCAGATTCGTGAAATACAACGAAAATACGACATGATCTCGCTCGAAAAAGTCTAAATGAAAAATTAAGAAAAAATAAAAGAAAAAGAAAAATAAGAAATAAATCGAGCTTTCAGCTATCCGCACTTTCGCCTGTGGGCCGCTTAAGTCGCTTAAATGAGTTGATAGTCGCAGTATTTATAGGTTCTCAATTGGGCCCTAATCCCATAGACCGGCCAGGATTTTAAAGTAACTGTGCCCAAGTCACTCGCTCGCCGCGACTTCAGCTCCTTTGTCAGACATCATCGATGCTCGCGACATCAACTTCACGCCGCGACATCAACTTACTCCATGTTACCTTTGATTTGGTCATTCGCGATGTCGCGACTTAGTATCTTGTCGCATCTCTCTCACCGCCGTCATTCCCACTGTTTCCCGATGTCGCGACGCCTATATCTCTGGTCGCGACTTCGTTTCAAGTCATCCGCAGCCTTAATCGATCTTCTGATGTCGCTGGTTATCAATCTCCCCGTCGCACATCGCCTTAAGAAACCGTAGCTTTCCAATCGGTCGCCTGCCGTCGCTGACATCGATTGATGTCGCCACACGCGCATGACTCGCCTTCGACGAAGTCGTACTCGGCGTCACGACATCGATATCTTGTCGCGACTCACTTTATGAAACTTCAACCTTCAATCGAAAGCAAGTCCTATGTCGCTGATTTACCCGCGTCAACATCGCCTTCCGCTTTCGCGCCTTCATTTGATGGCTTTTACGTCGGACTTCATTTCTCTGGTCGTGACATCGCTCATTTCCTTCGCTTTCATCCGATGGCGTTCCCGATGCTCACTATCAATCTCTTGTCCCGGCATCTTGTCACGCTCTTGCATTTCAATCGGTCTTTGATGTCGCGGACTTCAAATTTCACGCGATATTATCATCAATGCCGACATCAATCGTCGTGATACCACATGTCGACATCAACTTACCGTCGCGACATCGACTCTAAGTCTTAGTCACTCAGTCCAAACCTCTCATAGCTTGGGTGTTATTGCGTTTCGTTGTCACACCTTCATCCTCGCCACGACATCAATTGCTGTCGCGAGACTGCACGCCGCTGCCACGCCGCTCTCTTTGTAGTCTGATTAATCTTTCACTGGCCGACCAGACTTATCGTCGCTACCGCATCAAATTCCTTTAATTCTTTGGTGTCACGACTCAGAATTTGATCGTGTCAACTCCCAAATCGCATCAATGAATCAGCCGCTCTTTTCATTTCGCTTCCGCCATCTCGACCGCACTTTCTTCCACTTATCATTGCATTTTTCACTTCTTCTCTTCCCGCTAATAACAATTGGGTGAGCTCTTCTTCATATCAGACACACTATTCATTTCTAGATGAAAATAGAACAGAAAAATGGACTAAAAAGAGATGACTTTTAAGCTCATCATTATACCAAGACCGAACTTGCTGACTAGGTTCCCGACATATTTTGCATGTGAGATAAAGCTCCTTGAGTTGGTTTATCATACTTGAAGACCTAGGAAGTATGTAAGCTCTCTGACCAAGCTCATCTCGAACTTTGTGCTCATGTGTCTTACAAACTACTCCACCAAGTGTTGGGATGTGAAGCTAAATACTATGTCATCCACATAGATTTGAACGACATTGACCTTCTTTTGACTTCTTCGAATGAAGAGAGTACAATCTACTCCCCCTTGCGTGTATCCTCCTTTGAGGAGGTATTCAGTAAGTCTCTCATACCAAGCTCTTAGGGGCTTGTTTTATTCCATAGAGAGCCTTTTTCAATCTGTAATGTGATCACAGTGAAAAGAATCTTCAAACCATTTAGGTTTAGCAACAAACACTTCTTCATGTAGATACCCATTCAAGAAGACACTCTTGACATCCATTTAAGAGAGTTTGAACTTGAGTGTACAAGCAAATGGCATCAGTAGACGAATTGAATCTAGGCGAGCTACTGGGGCAAATTTCTCATTGAAATCTACTCCTTCCACTTGAGTGTATCCTTGAGCAACTAGACGAGTTTTGTTTCTAGTAATGTTTTCGTCTTCATTTGTCTTGTTTTTGTAGATCCACTTGGTCCTAATCATATTTTCATGTTGGGACTTTGGAACAAAATCCTAAACTTCATTTCATTTGAATTGTGATAGTTCTTCCTGCATAGCCTGGATTAAGAACTCATCATTCAAAGCCTCTATATAATATTTTTAGCTCAATTGTAGAGGTGTAACAACCAAGGCTAAGGCCCATCATTTCTTGGTAGTTCACCATGGGAACTCCCCATGTCCGAACACTCGCTTTTGGGTATCCTATGATATCAGTGATAGGATGGTTCTTGCGAATCTTCATGGAGGGTTCTCAAGCTTGAATGTCTGTGTGGCCGGCACTGTCTTGGTCATCCTGTTGTTGTAGTGCATCCTCTATTGTCCAGACATCCGCTATGACTGGGTGCTCAACTTTTGGTATAGTTCGAACGATGGTGGAGGTTCCTAGCTTTGTCGGATTAAAAGTCCTAGAAGCAAATTTGTGAGTCTGGGAGTTACCTTTTGCCTAAGTGTTCAATCTTTTGAGGGTTCTTTCAAAATTTTTTGATAACAAGGCTAGTGATTCTGAGAACTCACTGCCTTCATCATTAGGTAGTTCTAAATCTACCTTTAGTCCCACAAGCTTCTTCCTTTCCTTGGACTCTTCGCTTAGTTCTATCTCAAAAGTTCGTACATAACCTATGAGTTCTTCAATTCCCATAATTTTTAAGTCTTTTACCTCTCTTATTGTTGTTGCCATGTTTGCAAACCTCGACGACAGGGATCTTAGTGGCTTTTTGACAAGTTTTTTTTTTTTTGAAATCTTTTCCCCAAGTGTGTAGGCTTTAAGACGATTCATTATGCTATTAACAATGAATAGTGTCGCATTTAATGTGTGGGTCACATAATTTTCCATTGAAGTTGCTGATATGCTCCTCCTCACTCATTCACAAGTCCTCGAAATTGGCTGTAAGAAGTTCTAACCTAGATTCATGCATTGCATTGGTTCCTTCAAAGGTAACACGAAGGATGTCCCATGCATCCTTGGCTACTTTGGGGATAAAGATCATTTTAAATTGAGTGCGATCAACACCATTGAAGATTCCATTCAAGACATGTGAGTGGATAAGGCATCTTCTTTAGGTGTTCACTTTATTTCACTTTTGGGACAGTTTTCCCTTCACCATCAGTCTTAGTAGGCGGTTTCCATCCTTGTAGGACCAATCTCCATGCCTTTTCATCAATTGACTTTATGAAGGTTCACATCCTTTCATTCTAGTAGCCATAGTTCATCTAATCAAGAAGAGGGGGACAACTGGTAGATCCACCTTCTTTCAACAAATCCATCTGTCACTCACGTACAAATGGTTAGAATAAACACATGTCTTACTTAGTAACTTATATTGACCCATTATGATACCAATTTTCATATATACGTGTGTGTTCTTGAACACAGTTTCTGATGTTGTGATTGTGTGAGAGTTCGAACATTAGTGTGGTGCACTCGAACTTCCCCTATGGGACCGTGTGTGTGTAGAGTAGGTATTAGGTATACCCATAAAAACATAAGCACACACAAACTTTTACATGGTTCAATAATTGCCTACGTCCACGGGGCATTGCCCAAATACAAGGATTTCCACTAATATGATTCAAGGCTTACAATTAGTCTTATGTGATATGAGACTCCCTTTCTACCCATGTCCCTTCTTGAAACCTAGCCACTCCTAGCGAAATTCAGAATGAACTCCCTTCATTCACTTCTTAACTGCATCGCACACCCATACCCATATTACATTGATAAGGTGAAGAAAATTTAAACATCATCTTTCACCAAAGGTGAAAGACTTTTAATGTGCAATACTCAACCGAGTATCTACACTCCACACTCTTCAACACGTCCAGACTTCGCTTATTCTTCTTCAAGCTTTACTCTTGAAATCCGTGAAGAGAACTTCCAACGCCTTGAATTTATAGCACTTGTGATTTAGTCTTAGAAGTCTTCATAGGGCTGGATCATTATCCTAATATGACTCCAAGTCTTACCTTCTATTTTCTGTGCTTGCCTTTAAGCTATCACAGCATAATAAGGAAACTTGCTGCTTAAGTATCCTATTTAGAATAGAAGCTTGATTTGTTTCTAATTCTGGTTTGATAGCTTAGATAATTAGATCTTCTTGATTTGATCTTTATCCACTTGTCTAAACAATCCCAAGCCTATCCCGTGCTCCCAAGTACCTTGGCATCCAAGCACCTAATCAATTGTAACTCTCACGCGTCTCCAAACCTAGCTCAAACTTCTTCGGTACAGCATGTCCTCTTTCGTGACCGAGGATCAGCCTCTATTCAAATTACTTCTTGGTTCTCCTAAGGACTTCATGATTAATCCATCAAATCTTTACTGCTTGGATCTAGTTAGCTTCATCTTTTTAGTGAACCTCGAGATGAAGATCTAGAGAACTTTAAACCTAATAGAAATGGAATATTAGAATTAGAAGTTTACGGTTATGGACCCACATTTTTGGTTGACGAACTTTCAAAAAATATTGATTTTGAAGATAGTTTGCATTCGTAACTTTTTATTTGTATATTTAAAAGGGAAAACAAAGTAAGAAAGAAAATCATAAATATCACTCTTGTAAAGGAAAAACAAGTGTGGGAAAAATAAGTTTAGATACATTGGTTAAGCTACCTATCAAGAAGGTAGCATAAAAATCTGTAGTACACCTCTAAATCCTTAAGATTAGGTCTCTAACTAATTAAGTTGAAGCAACTAGCCAATCCAAAAATTCTAAATATAGTCATCAAAGCTACAACAAAAGAATATCAAGTGAAAATAGTAAATGAAAAGTAAAGTCAAAATGGGGAATTAAGTTATACTTTAAGGTGCATAGGGAACACTACTAATAAAAAAGAAGATTAGTATAAGAATAAATATGAAATAAACATATAAAAATTTAAGAATGATGTCATAAAAAGGGGAATTAATTGTTTATTAAAAGGATATAATGGATGTGGGGAATCCTTCCTCAAGGAACCATCGAGACTTGGAAACATTTAGTGGAAACATTCTTAACAAAGTTTGTAACGCCCTGAAAATACCATAACAGTTTAATAACATGTTCAGGGTGTAAAATAAATTAAATTATATTTTTCCGGCGTTTAATTGACTAAAAACGAAAATTGATAAAAATCTAGAAATTTTATAGGCTAAAATAATTTAGTAAAATAAAATAAATGGGGACCTAAGGGTCCTAAATGAGAGTGTAATGTTAAAAATGTGAATAAAATGAAAATGAAATTAAAATGAAAGTGAAATGAAGGTTAAAAAGGCAAAATGAGAAATGGAATTAATGGAGAGCCAAACATGGCCTTAGCCATGTAATGGATCAAGACCATCTCTGGGTCTTAGAAAGCCATTTTCTACATTTGGGTATTTCCGTTTTGAGAGAGAAAGAGAGCTAGGCTTGTGGGGAGAAAGAAGATTGGTGATTTTTCTCAAAGTAAATCAAGAGTTTGAGAGATCAAGAGGAAGAAGGATGATTGGTATTGAAGAATCAGTATGACAAAGCAAAAGGAAAATCAAACCTAACTTTTTTTTTTCTTGTGTCATTGATGAAAACCCCAAAATTTTGGATGAGTGTTGTAGCTGGTTGTAAACAAGTTTTGCAGGTTGATCTAAGTTGTGTTGGAGTTGTTTGACTGTTGGTTGATTGGTTTTGAGAAATTTTGTATAAAGGAAATGTGTGAGGTTTCAAAGGAGTTGTCACAAATTGTTTTCAAAACCCTGCTCTGTTTTGGATATAGGTTAAGGTATAATCATCAAATGGAGGATTCCACTGGTGGTAGAGAACTAAGATTTGAGATACAAATTTATAGAAGGACTAGGAGCAAATTGTAGCCTCCCCAAGGCTCTAGAATATAGGTCAGGTGTGAGTTGGGGTAGCTACAAAGGTATGCCTGCTTTTGGTGTAGCTGTTTTTGGCCATAAGTCGAGTTTTACCATCCAAATTGAGTGATTCAAAAATTAAAAGTGAACGAATTCAAGGACAATTTCACTTGGGTATGTATGTAAATTGTAATCCCAAAGTGCCCATAAATCAAAGTGGAGCTATGTGCGTATTTATGTTTTGCAAATTAGAGAGTCTAGATGTAAAATGTAATAACTTGAGTTTTGGGTGATCCAAATTGATGATTCCAAATGGAGAAGAAACCTTATAACATAACTTCAAATGAGTGAAGGAAACATTACCAATTTATAGAGTTAAGACCCCAGAAATAAAAAATAATAGTAGGTGATCCAATGAGTTGGGCATATCAACTAGTTTGACATTAAAATGCCATAACTTGAGTTTGGGTGATCCAAATGAGATTATTCCAATTCCTACTAAAAATAGAATCATAAAGCTATCATTTTCTTGAAGGAATCATGAGAAAATATGGCCTTATGTCCCTAAAATTTCAAAGTGAAGGAGTATTAGTAGACATCAACCCCTACTTCAAAACTTAATGTAATAATGATTTTTCTTTCGGGTTGTTCTTTAATTGTGACATATTTGTGATGGATTAAGGGTTAGTGACGAGAAGCTTGACCTAAGAACGTAGATCTTGAGGACAGAATCAAGAGCAACAAATTTTATTTGCTCTTCAAATCTCTCTTGCTCTTAAATTTGTAAAGTTTGTTCACACTCTTCTTTCATAGTTTCAAAATTGATTGTAAGATATTGAAATGATTTATGATAAATTGAATATTGATTTGTTTTAAATTGATTTAGATAAACTGGACAGGAAATAAATTGCATACAGAAAATTTGTGCATGAGTGTTGAAAATAAATATTGTATCCAAATGTATATACACTATTGTAAATTATATTCGAATGATTTGAATGTTCTTTAAAAGAATGTTAACCGTTAAATTTTAGTTAAGTATAGATTAGATATACCCGATAAGGGTTAAATTAGCAAGACTACTGCTAAATAAATATATCATCCGATCCGTAGCCCAAATGCGAATTAAGATGGCAAAGTAATTAATAAATTGATTTAATATATTCAGTCAAATAACGACCGTGGCCGTGGTTATAAACCATTTTATATCAACCTCGCAAAACACGGGATCAGGTTTGATTCATATTTGTGATCAGTGCCATAGGTTAAATTCGATAAGGGCAAAATGATAATGAGATTGGAAAAGTACATGATTTGGTGATTTGAATGATTTAGTGTATATGAAATATATAACTTGAAATGATTTAATGAATGGTAAATTGAATGTAATGAATATATATATAGCATATATATATATATACATATATATATATATATATATATATATATATATATATATATATATATATGTATGTATGTATGTATGTATGTATTGTACTTCATCGGGTTGCTGAAAATGTACAAAAGCATTGTTTTATAAACATTGTAATGAAATGATTTAAACTCAAATGAAGAGAGAATTGTATAAAACCACTGCAGCATGTGAATGCTTAGTCATGTTTTTTATTACCGAGGCACGGTGAACAAGTACAAGGACAAGATCACAGTAGATTTAGAGTTAACGCAAAGCTTCGAGGTGTCAAGCAAAGATCTCGACCATGCATTCATGAAATGGATTCACCATTTTGTATAAACTTTATTTATTTTGTAAATGTTTTGATATCAAAACTCTGGGTATATTTTTGTAAATGATCCGATTGAAAAGGAATATAATGCCATTTTGTACAAATGTGGGATTTATCCCAAACAGACACTTATCGTAAATGTTTTGATGTGATATTATTATATTCTATAGTATACAAAAACAGATTTGTATTCGTATTTATGCTGACTTCATATATTATTTTGGTAATGAATATAATTAAATTAAAGAAAAGGGTGTTATATTACGGTATCGTATACACAAGAGTATAGAGCTACGTATTGAAATGTATTTGTATTTGTATTTCATTAGTGTTTGAATATATCTTAAAAGTAAAAGTATTGGTAGTGCAATGGACGCTACAATTATTTTGGTATCAGAGCACAAGTAGCATAGAGTTACGGTATTGAAAACGTATTTGTATTTGTATTCGTGTTTAAATATATCTTAAAAGTAAAAGTATTGGCAAAGGTAAATGGATTTGAGCAATTATTTTGTATCAAAGCATAAGTAAGTGATGTAGCTACGTATTGGAAAACGATTTTATTTGTATTGGTGTTTGAATATATCTTAAAAGTAAAAGTATTGGTAGTGCAATGCACGCTACAAAGTTTTTCCTTCCTCTACTCATATCTCAGCTTATAGTTGAAATTAGTCATTTTAGACAGAGAATCTAAGACGTTATTTTATGGTTGGGATAGATTCAAGGAATTATTAAGAAGATGCCCACAACACGGTTTTGAACTATCATCTCAAGTCCAGATCTTCTATAATGGAGTGACATATGCATCTAGGACTACTATTGATGCAATATCTGGAGGATCGATCACAAGAAAAATAGAATAAAAGGCACATTAGTTGTTCGAAGAACTAGCCAAGAACAACTATCAGGCCTCATCAAAGAGATCAATATGAAGAAAGCAATCAAGAGTGCTCAAACTTGATTAGTTTTTAGCTCTTGAAGATCAATTGACAGCTATATCAAAGAAGTCGAGTCAACATAAGCCTAAATGTCCTTCTATGTGAGATTCAACTTATAATATTCAGACTCAGAGCCTAGTAGTGACAAATCAAGTGTATCAAGTAGAAGATGCATAGTTTGTTGGGGGTAATAGAAGTTGTGTGTTCAAGCCCAACAACAATCTACCTTCACACTACAATTTGGGACTTTGAAATCATGAGAATTTATCTTATGGAAATGAAAGGAATTTCAAATAAGCTCCACAAAATTCTGGTGCACAATATGCACCATTGGGATTTTAAGGACATGGAGTTTCTGACTCCAACTTTCAAGGGAAAAAGCGTTCATCTTCTTTTGAAGACACTATTATAGCTTTATTTACCAATTCTAAAAAGAAAAGTGAGGCGCAAGATCATCGGATATCTAGCCTTGAATCTGAAATGACCAATTTAAAAAATAACCAAGCTAATATGAATGCATCAATGAAGAAATTTGAAAATCAAATAGAGCAGCTGGCCTATTCAATGAAGGAAAGTTCATTGAGGTATTTTCCAAATGATAAAGAAAAGAATACTAAAGAATGGATGTCTATCACTCTTAGGAGTGGAAAAGAGCTTGGAGATTCAAAAGTAGTTGAGAATGAAAAGCTGTGGACAATGAAAAAGTAGAAGTTAAGGTGGACAAGACAGAGGAGAAGGATAATGACAAGTTCATATCGGGAAGAATTCTGTTTCTTGATAACCCTCCCTTAATTGTCCCGCATATTCCATTTTCACAAAGATTCAAGAAGGCTAAGTTGGAGGGGTAGTTTGCTAAATTCTTAAATATGTTCAAGAAGCTTGAAGTGAACATACCCTTTGCGGATGCCTTAGCACAAATGCCTAATTATGTTAAATTCATGAAGGAGATTATGATCAACAAAAACAAGCTAGATGCCTATGGAAATGTTAGTTTATCAGAGAATTGTAATGCAATGATTTAGAGAAAGCTTCGAGAAAAGCTAAGGGATCTAGGTAGCTTCACCATTCCATGTTCTATTGGTGAACATCATTTCAAGAAAGCTTTATGTGACTTAGGAGCTAGTATCAACCTTATGCCTCTATCTATTGTGAAGAAGTTGAATTTGGTGAGCTAACCCCCACTACATTGTCTTTTCAGATAGTCAATCACTCAATGACTTATTCATAGGGTATTATTGAAGATGTTCTAGTAAAAGTTGATAAGTTTATCTTTCCAGTAAACTTTGTTGTTTTGGAGATGGAAGAAGATATGGAAGTTCCAATAATTTTAGGAAGACCATTTCTTGCCACCGGTTAAGCTTCAATTGATGTGAAGAATGGGGAGTTGGCATGAGAGTAGGTGATGAAGAAGTGAAGTTCAACCTTATTAAGAGTGTGAGATTTGCCGATGATGAAAAAGGGATTTTTATAAGGGTTGATAGCTTGATCCCCTCGGTTGTATTGTTTTGCATGATATGATTGAAAGAGACCCTTTAGAGAAATGTTTGACGAAATCACTTTCTCTAAATGACTTGGAGTTTGAGCATCAATCCACAATTCAAGAAATATCAAAGACTGTTCTTACTATTAATGAAAATGAAAGCATTGTTGTGGTTGAAGAAGAAAAGATGACACATAACGGGTTAGTACTTAAAGAGTTCCCTGAGAATCTTTGTTATGCATTTTTTGGGTGAAAATGACACAAAACCTGTGATCATATCTTCAGCTTTGAATGAGGACATGGAGACCAAGTTATTAGAGGTTCTTAAGAAGAACATGGAAGCTTTTGCATGGTCCATCGAAGATACTAAATGCATTAGTGATTTAGTTTGTATGCATAAGATTTTGATGGAAAATGAATACACACCTTCAGGTTAACATCAAAGGTGGTTGAATCCCACTAAGAAGTTGTAAAGAAAGAAGTTCTAAACTGGCTACATGTAGGGTTTATATATGCTATTTCTAATAGCTTTTGGGTTAGCCCAGTGCAAGTGGTTCCTAAGAAGGGTAGCATGATTGTGGTGAGAAACTATAAGAATGAGCTCATATCAACTCGTATTGTTACAAGATGGCAAGTGTGCATTGACTATAGGAAGCTCAATAAGGTCAAGAGGAAGGATCATTTCCCCTTGACCTTCTTAGACCAGATGTTGGATAGACTAGCGAGACATGCTTTCTATTGCTTTTTGGATAGATACACCGTATATAACCCTATTATTATTGCACAAGAAGATCAGGAGAAAACTACTTTCACATGTACCATATGGGACATTTTCTTTCTGAATGATGTCTTTAGGCTTATGCAATGCCCTTGTCATGTTTTCAGCGCTGCATAATAGTTATTTTTTCTGATTTGGTAGAAGACATTATGGAGATCTTCATGGATGATTTTTAATCTTTGGAGGCTCTTTTGATCATTGTCTTAAAAATTTGGAGCAAGTGTTGCAAAGATTCCAAAAGAAGAATCTTGTATTGAATTAGGAGAAATGTCATTTCATGGTTCTATAGGGCATAGTACTAGGGCACCATATTTCTTCAGAGGGACTTGAAGTTGACCATGCTAAGATATCTACTATTCAAACTCTCATGCCACCAACTACAACAAAGGGAGTGAGAAGCTTCCTTGGACATGCCAGGTTCTAGAAAAGATTTATAAAGGATTTTTCAAAGATTGCTAGACCCATGTGTAGATTGTTGAAAAAGGATACCACTTTTTATTTTGATGAAGCATGTATGAAGGCTTTTGAAGAGCTCAAATCTAGATTGGTTTCAGCGCCCATTATGATAGTGCTGGATTGGAATGAATTGCTTGAGATCATGTGTGATGCAAGTGACTTTGCTAATGAAGCAGTTTTAGATCAGAGGCATAATAAAGTTTTCAAAGCTATCTATTATGCGAGTTGAACATTGAATGAAGCCCAAGAAAACTACAGAACCACGAAGAAAGAGATGATAGCTGTGGTTTTCTCATGCGATAAGTTTAGACCTTACATTATAGGCTCTACAGTCTTTATTTACATGGATCATGTAGCTAGTTGGTATCTAGTGATGAAAAAGGATGCAAAACCAAGATTGATAAGATGGGCCTTACTTCTCCAAGAATTTGATGTGGAGATAAGAGACAAGAAGGGCAGTGAAAATGTGGTAGCTGACCACCCATCCCATCTTGAGAGTGCCATTGTTGAAAATGCCAAGGAGATCATTAATAATTTTCTAGGTAACAACTATGGCCATGAACAGTTCAATACCTTGGTATGCTAATTTTGTGAATTATTTGGCTTGCAATGAGCTTCCTCCCAAACTTAAGTCACACCAAAGAAAGAAATTTCTCCGTGATGTTATATCTTACCAATAGGATGGGCCTCTATTGTTTAGGAGGTGTGCATATCAAGAGATAAGAATATGAGTGCCACAAGAATAGTATGATGAGATCCTAACCAAATGTCACTCTTCACCTTATGGAGGACATTTTGGTGGAGAGAGGATAACTCAAAAGGTGCTATAATGCGGATTGTTTTAGCTCACTCTTTTCAAAGATTGCCATTGGTATGTGCAACAATGTGATAGATGCCAAAGACTTGGCAACATCACTACGAGAAATGAGATGCCATTAACCAATATCCTTGAAGTGGAAATATTCGACCTATGGGGCATAGATTTCATGGGTCCATTTCCTCATTCGTTCAAAAATTTTTATATCTTGCTAGTGGTGGACTATATATGAAAGTGTCACAGAGAGAAATAGGTCCTCAGATAACTGCTACCTACTAGTCTGTCCCAACACCTGTTTGAACACTTTGGTGCACAACACTGATCTTTGTCACCGAAGGGTTGGACATGTCATCTTCAGCAGCCTCGAGGATACTGTTATAGCCAAGGTAGTCCGTGCACCACAGTTTCGAGCTAGAACTTGGAAAAACGCTGCCCCAGCGCAATTAGGAAAATATGCAAGAGCGTCTCATAAAGTGTCCCAACATACTTCTACAACTAGAGTATTGGAGCTTGTTCACATGGACCTAATAGGTCCCATGTAGGTGGAGGGCATGGGTCCCATATATATATATATATGCGTTGATGACTACTCCAGATTCTCATGGACTAGCTTCCTTAGAGAGAAGTAAAAAACTTTCGGTGTATTTGAAGAACTATGGCTGAAACTCTCAAAAGAAGAAATGACCATTAGATCTTCACACAATTAGTCAATTGAAGGATTCAATCGAAATCCAAGCGTCCTAGACAACGCTCAAGTCATAGAATGCATAGAAAGTCATCCCGTCTTTGAGGATGTTTAGACGACCTCTAAAATGAAGCACTCAGTCACTGTAGATTTCAATCAATCCATGGAATGGAGCACTAAAACTTAGATCATACGAATGAGGAAGTCTATGTCACACAACCTAAGGGATTTGAAGATCCTCAGCATCCCAACAGATGGTCGAACGGTTCATTGAACATATGACCATTGAATTCGAAAACAACATGGTGGGAGAGCTGACATATTTTATTAGACTTCAAGTAAAGCAAACAAGCTTGAGTACCTTTGTATCTCATGCAAAGTATGTGACAAATCTAGTCAAAAGATTCGATCTAGATTCAACATGATAGGTAGCATGATAGATAGTCTACTATATATTACTGCTAGTCAACTAGACTTATGCTATAGTGTAGGGGTTTGTGCAAGGTACCAAGCAAATTCTAAGGAAAGTTATCTACTTGTAGTAAAGAAAATCATCAAGTATGTGAGTGGTACAATTGAACTTAGCCATTGGTACAGGCATGACACTACAACAAGCTTGGTAAGATACTGTGATGCTGATTAAGCTAGTAACACTAAGGACAGGATGAGCACTTCTAAAAGTTGTTTATTTCTTGGGAACAACCTAGTGTCATGGTTCAGCCGCAAACATAACTGTATATCACTCTCTACAATAGAGGTAGAGTATATAGCAATTGGAACTGGTGCACATAGTTAATTTGGATGAACAACATGCTTAAAGACTATGGTGTCTCAAAGGGCGTTCTAACTCTCTATTGTGACAATCTCAATGCAATCAACATTTTGAAGAATCCAGTGCAACACCCGAGAACAAAAGAACATAGACATTCGATATCATTATATCAGAAGCCATGTTGAGGATAGAATCATTCACTTGAGGCACATATCCACTAAGATTAAATTGGTAGACATATCCACCAAAAGTTTAGATACATCCAGGTTTGAGACACTTTGAACTTCCTTGGGACTATGTATTCTCACATATGTTTTGGAGAAATTAAAGAAAAAAAAAAGGGAATAAGGAAAGGAAGGTTGAACAATTTTCAAAAAAGGGAGGCAAATTCGAAATTTCAGTGACTCAAACAGTTTTGTCTGTTGCAATTATCTCGGTAGTTGAAAACGTCTCCAGAAAGGATTGTGAACTGGCACGTCTCTTCGGGTGGTCTAACGGCCTACATTAACGGGGGCATTTGTGTCCATTCTCAAGTTACCTTTCTCTCCTGACCAGGCCTATTTAAAGAGAAGAGAATCCATTTCTTAGGGCACAATGCATTTAGTGTTTTCCTTGAGAAAAAGCCTAAAAATCTCATCTTTTAGTTTTTTCTCTCGACTTCTCCAAAATCTCAACCCTGGTGATGACAAGGTCTGTTGGTTTAGAAAGAAGAAGGGTTAGAACCCGTGGTGTTGGGTCACAAAACCCTAATTGGTCTAAGGGCCCTCGTCAACAGATCCTATTGAGGTTGAACCCCTCTTAGCCAATCCGACAATGGCACTTTTTGCTTTCAAAGATCCAGTCGAAAAGGCTAGTTGTTTGGTATCACCATAATCTGAGACAAACCAACTTGAAACTACTCGAACACAGGCCAAGACAATTGCTGCTGGTGAAGGAGATTGCACCGTTCGAACAGAAGCTGAGACAACTGTTGCTGAATATAACCTCTTGCCATCGTCTAAGCCCAATGCTGCTATAAACACCCTTTCTTGGGTTCCGCGAAGGAGTGGCTACAGACACAACCGATTGCTCGTAGGCATTCTACTCATGTTTCCTCTATTTCCCAAAAGCCATGGCAATTCCAAGAAGAGGGTATGAACGACATCTGAGACTGGTAAGGCTTCTACTGTATTTTTCATATCTTCTGCTCATGCCAAGCTTTGGACTGCTATGACATAGAGGAATGTTGTTGCCAAGAGGACATTACATGCCTCAGACTCTGCCGGTTCTCCTCAAGAGTGACCTTTGGCAATTCTTTAGTGCAAAAAAAGGGAGTACACGAATAGAAAAGATATGTTGGTAAATGGTTGTACATGTTCTAGGTCCCAATAGATAAAGCCCAATCTTCGTCAATACCATTGGTGTTTATCTCTTGTCGATCTTGCATCCTCATGTTCTATTCTTCAAGTTTTATCGCTAAAGAAAGGCCAAATGGGGAGATTGTTTGGTGAAGATTGGCATTGTCATTAGGGCCTAAGTCTGTAGATCTTGAAGACCAAGTTTTCTTGAAGGTCAGATGAAGAATTTGAGGTTTCTTGAACACCATCTCTAGAGGCTGTTAGAACATCACTTGGAACGATAGTAAGATTCCAATTGGATTTGAACTTCCTTGAAGCTTAAATTCCATGGAGATAAAGCTAAAATAAAGATGGAATTATTTGAATACCAAAAGGCTCGTGAAGACTACAGATGAAGTCCTTTGGGAGTGAAATTAACCTATTTAATCTAAAATTTGATTTCAAGGACTCTTCTCTAAAGAGGATTTCTTAGTGCACAAGACTCCTATTATCACAGGAATATCGTCTGATTATAGGCAGAAAGTGGATAATATTATTATTCCAAATAAGATAATGATCCAGCATAATCAAGTCTTTCCAATCTGATAAGGAGATCGTAATAATGCTATATTGGTAAAATCTTAAACTTTCCAATATGATCAGAATATTGTGATACTGCTGTGTTGGCTAGATATGGAAAAAGTAAATATAAGATTTTCCGAATAAGATAAAGATCTAATGTTGCCAAGAGTCCTAAAATTCAAGTTTTATGAAGCCTATTAAAAGGAAACATGGGACGACCATATTGATCAATTCAACACAACTAAGTAGCACGAATTGCATATCAAAGGAGGCGTGTTGAAGGGTGCTGAGTGCAAATACTCACTGAATATTTGAAAGAAAAAAAAAATGAAAAACTTGTTTTGATTAAAAAAATTTCAATTTAAGATTATATTCCAATTAATATAATTATTGTTCTAGTCTTATTATTTAATAAAAAAAAAACACTTACATTTTATTATTTTAACATATAAATGCATTATTATCATTTTTTTTTCATTTTCATTCTCAATCCCGGTGTTATCAAACATTGGAATGGAAACAAATGATTATTTCAAATTGAAGTTCATAATTTTATCAAAACACTATAAGTTGAATAAAAGATTTATTTTCATTCCACAAAAAATATAGATGCATATGACGTATTCATTTCTATCTTCAATTCCCACAAACCAAACACTCCCTATAAGTGGGAGTTTGATGGACATATGAATTATTTCAAATGAATTAAACCATGTAATGGAATGAAATAATAGAAATATATTTAGATAAAATTAATCATAACAAATTTAAATAATAATAAAAGAAACAAAATATTTAAATTAAATAAAAACAACAAAATTATATTTAAAAGTCATTAAAGAACAACAACAACTTATAGGGAGAATTATGTTTTAGGGGTAAATGATATAAGTTTTGTAAGAGACAAATATACTCCTAAAAGATGCCTAAGAGATTCTTTTAAAAAATGAGGAATTTCTTATATGGTAATAACATAGAAAAAAACCCTAATTTTTTTTATTAAATATTATTCTCAAGAAACTTTTCCTTATTTTTTTTTAAATTTATATTTAAAAACGATAATGTGACGCTCCAAAACTCGGGGGTCCCGTTGACAACTAGTCAACCCACGAAATTCTTGTAGATTTAGGGTGACCCGATACAACATTGTTGTGTCCCATTTATAGGGATCCATATTTAAAATAGTGGAGCCTTGTCGGTATTCTTACCAATATGCACCTTCTTAGACAACAGAGACCGTAACCCATCCAAGGTCTCAACAGAAGTAGCAATGTCCACACAAGGTCCATGTCCATATCCCTAATATATCCCTTTACTGGGACCCATTCATTCACATTTAAATCTAAAATATGAAAATAAAACACTTAATTACAGTCCGTTAGAGTTTGATCATGACCCTTTTACCATAATTACATACCCGTATTTAGATTAAGAATCCTGGGTAAGACTTAGTTATAATTTCTATATGTTATTTTTTTACAATTTAACATCAAGGCCATACATCAGCCTCATTCATAATCACGGCCTCGTCGGAGCGTCGTCTTCCTGTACACTCCTTGTACCTGAAAGGGGGTCCCACAACGGGGTGAGCAATGCCCAATAGAGAAATTCTCCTAAGAGGGCTACTTTCCACCTAAGTGCTAATGCAATGGCACAAACACATCATACCACATTTCATACAGAAAATGCAATCCTACATGGAATATTTCATTTCATGAATGAGATGAGATTCCTTATGCACATAACCCGAGTCTTGACCGACTTCCTCACACGTAAATGCCAAGTGTGAAAAACTTGTCATTGGTGTTTCACCCAATGACTATTTTCTTTAAACAAATTTTTTTTGTTTTTAAAACTCAAGAAACATTGGAAAATCCTCCAATTAATGTTCATTTGATTTCATCAATTCTCGTGGTGTTATGCATTTAGGGCTATGCATTTTTCGCTGGTTTACACCACAGATGTCACAAGATCTTTTCACATTTTTACTGCCTTTCACCACGATGATCATGTCTAACCACGAATGAACTTTGGTCTTTCACCCTAGGGGGGGATATACCCTATCTTGCTCCGCCCAACACACGTATATCTTTTTTTTTTTTTTTCATGTTATTTAACCGTGAGTCTAAATTTTGGACGTTGTCCCATTTTCGAGCTCACCACACATTCACCAAGAATGGTGAATAACCATTACCATGCACACATACTCGACTCGACGCGATGTTACCGTGCATATGAAGGCAACATGCCATTTACGCCATAATATGTTATATGCATCATGGGAGCTACATTCAATATTTCCAAATCAAGATAATTATTACATATAATTTCATTAACTATCTATCCTAGCGTCAATACACTCAAATGGGAACAAGAGATAATATGATTTTTCCACAAACAGCTGGATATTCATTTTCGAGCAATACCACATAAATACAGTTCACAAAATCAAATAACAGTTCGGAAATTCAGTCCCGAACCAAACAAACAACATATTATTCATTTTTCCAGCAATGACTCAACAAAACCCGAAGACATAAGTCCTTGATAAAACCAAACCTTAAACATACCGAGACTTCAAATGGTCCCGGTAAATTTCATGATTCAGTCCCAAATCTTCGATTGAATCCTACAAATCGCTGCCTGTGTGGCTCTCCAATATTCAAATTTCAAAATCTTGGATCGATCCCACAAAATGGCTTTTCGTCTTCCAAGGTTTCAATGTCTGAACAAAACTCAGACCAACCCACATGTCATCACCTCCTAATATCTCAGTTATTCAATTCCAAAAACAGCTTGAATCAACTCACACTGTCTAATCAAGGAAAACTATAAATATTAATTTACCTTAGTGAGTCAACTGATAGAAAATCTCTTACCTTAGAGGCCTAACAAACTTCTGCTTGGAAACTTTTCATCGAGTTTCTGCTATGCGAACTCACTGGTTCTCAAAATCATCAAGTTTAATCATGAATGAAAATTTTTCCTTCTTCTTCCCTGTTTTCTTTCTACTATATGTCCACCTTCTTCTCCTTCTCTCATTTTTTCCTTTTCCTTCAATTATTTTTATCTCTAACTATGATTTAAGATAAAAACCAAAAGTTTCCCGCCTTCCTACACTATCTACATGTCCTTTTCCTATTTTTCTTTATGTTTATTTTCTCTTTCTTTCTTTCTTTTCTTTCTCCCTTCAGATTTGATTCTTCTTATTGTATCAATTGTTCGGGGTGCGGGGAAATCCCATGCTCTATGGCTCAATATGAGCTACTTATCCCAAGTGCTATGCGTCACTTGCTACACCATGGCTATCATGCACGCGTTCATCTCCTAAGGTTCCATGCAGGTCCATACGGGGTCATGCATGCGTCACCCGACACTGAGCGCCTCGAAACGTGAAATTCTCACCTCCTGCCTCGTAATCCGTCCCGTCTCTTAATCCGACGAAATCTCGCCCGATAACTAGATTTTGTGAGACGATTTTAACGGTGAAGTCCGCTTCATCCGGACCAAAATTCAGTGCTTCCAACCCACATTCATTTTAAAATTGTATTTTTCCCGGGTTTTACATTCTTCTCCCTTAACAGAATTTTGTCCTAGAAATTCACACACACTTGAACACACAAACACATGCATATGAAATATTTATTATAGTTGCTAATTTTAGATAACGCATCTTCATCCTCAAATAGGAAAGGATAGGTGGATCTGATTGCAGATCTCATATTCCTGTTGTTTATATCTTTGTTGTTACCAACACCTTCACTAGCCAGACGGTTCAGGTTTCCAGAAACCTGATCCTAGCTATCCATGATATGCACCAGTCCCTCCTCGAAATTGCCATTAGTATCAACAATAATCTCTCCCCAATCCATTACATGAGTTGGATCTGGAGTATATTTTTGGAGCATGGAGACATGGAACACCTCATGGACACCTGATAAACTCGGTGGTAGCGCTAACCAATATGCAATCGCACCACCCTCTGAGCATCTCAAGGCCCATACCTCGGCGCTAGCTTCCTTGCTTGCCGAATTTGACCACTCCTCTCTTAGGCATCACCTTCAAGAAGACATGATCACCCACCTCAAACTCTAAAGGTCGACGCCGTCTATCAGTGTAGCTCTTCTATCGGCTCTGAGCCGTAAGAAGACGCTTCCATATCAAGCTCACCTTCTCAGAGTTGTCTCTAATCAGATCCGGACCAGTGATGGAACTATTGCCCACCTATGTCCAACAAATCAAGGATTGACATAGCCTCTCATATAAAGCCTCGTATGGTGCCACCTATATACTCGCCTGATAACTGTTGTTGTAGGCGAATTCCACAAAGGGTAAATGCTCCTCCCAGCTACCCTTAAGATCTAGGACACATGTTTCGCGAGTGATGTCCAAAACTTGTATGGTCCCCGATCACGACCGTGATGCATGAAACGCAATGCTCATCGTCAACTGTGTCCCCATAGCCTTTTGGAAACTCTTCCAAAAGCAAAACGAAATCCTGATCTTTGTCCGACACTATGACATCAGCTCCAGCGTAGCCTGACACCCTCGAATATACAACTGATAGAATTCCTCTAATGTGAAGGTCATCCGCACCGCTAGAAAATGTGCTGACATAGTGAGTCGGTCCATAATCACCCACACTGCATCCTGCCTCCACGGTGTCCATGGCAAGTGGGTCACAAAATCGACTGTGGATATGCTCCCATCTTCCACTAGCCTACCCAATGGTCGAGTAGCCCTACTGGCTTCCAATGCTCAGCTTTTATCTGTTGATACGTGAGATACTGTCGTATTAAATTCCCTCTGGTCATGTCTCTCTTCATCCCGCCTAGTAATATTATGATAAAGATCGACATCTGTGGTCGCCTCGGACGACAAGAAATCGAGAGCATCAACTTCCCGAGGATCTCTTTCTCGTATCCAATCGGGGAACTACAATCGGTTCCTATACTAGTGTCTACTATATGTGATGACCCAGGCCTCTCACCCGTACATCTTCGTGTCACCGGATGCACAAGAATCGATATTTGAACTTCCTGAGGATCTTTCTTCGGGATTCTATTAACTGGGAACTACAACCCGTCCCATACCAAAGTCTACCATATGTGGATGACCAAATTTTCTCAATTGCATTTGACTATACCCACCCTGATGGACGATATCTCCGCGTCCTGCCCTTGGGACTTAATCACCCTACTCAGTAGGGATGGTATAGCCACCAAACTCCCTAACGCTCCCTGAGCCTGATCATTGTACTGCAATCTAAACTATCTCATAGTCTCGAGCATCTGCCACTCCCGAGAAGCTACACTAGCTAGTACTCCCCGTGACTTCCGACTGAGCGCATCATCCACGACATTTTTCTTACTAGGATGGTAATGCAAAGTGTAGTCATAATCCTCCAGATACTCCTTCCATCTGCTTTACCTCATGTTGAGGTCCCGCTGTGTGAAAATATACTTCAGACTTCAGCGCCTGGTACTAAACTTTCACCAGGTAGGTGCCAAATCTTTACAAAACAATGGCCGCCAACTCTAGGTCATGGTGGGTACTCGCCATGATTCTTAAATTGTCTGAACCATAAGCTATAACCTCCTGATCAGACTAAGACACATCCCAGCCCGTCCCAGAGGCATCACAAGACACTCAGACCTTGTCCCTGCTCCGGACTAATGTATTAGGAGTTGAAGTAAGCCTCCTTTTCAATTCCTAGAATGCCTTCTCACACAGGTCATTCCATTTAAACTTGACCCCTTTCCGGGTTAATCTAGTCATTGGTGCTACTAGCCAAGAGAAATCTTCAATGAACCTCCTATAGTACCCTACTAATCCTAAGAAACTGCATATCTCAAAGACTGACTTAGGCCTCTCCCAACTCATAACAGCCTCTACCTTCTCCGGTCTATAGGACACTGTCGACAAGACGTGGGCCTAAGACTTTCACCCTAGAAGCTGCCAAACTCGCACTCTACAAACTCGCATACAACCGATGTTCCCGAGGGCTTGAGAACGATCCTCAAGCACTCTGCCTTCAGACTGGAGATCACACGTCACAACAAAGACTACGACAAAATGATCCAAGTAGGGTTAGAATACCCTATGCGTGAGATCCATGAATATTGTTGGCCTATTCTTCAATCCGAAAGGCATCATTGTGAACTCGAAATGCCCATACCGTATCCTAAACGCTATCTTAGATATCACCTGACTAATCGATAGCAGGTCTTACTTTGGAGAGACTACTTTCAACCGATCAAACAAATTATCAACTTCGATAATGGATACCGATTCTTGATCGTGAACCCTGCTCAACTGGCTAATAGTCAATGCAATACAAAGAGTCTTGTCTTTTCTTTCTTAGTACAACCTGAGCACCCCATGGTGAAGTGCTCTACCTAATAAAAATCCTTGTCAAACAATTCCCGTAGTCGACCTCAGTTCCCCGCAACTCAACCTAGCCATCATATGAGGAGTCATAGAAATGGGCAATGTACCAGGGTGTAACTCAATGACAATGTCTACATCCCTGTGCAGAGGTTATCCCGATAGCTCGTCCAAAAAAACGTCCTCATACTCACAAACCACCCGAGGTAGACTCACATCCTTTCTTGCCTTGTCCTCCAAGGTGAGGCTTGCTAGCTAACCCATCAATTGTCCACTCCATCTGGAGTCATACATGGTCTGGGGTAAAACATCATGCTTATTCCCTTGAAATATAACACAAGCGTCATCCTGTGTGTATCAAGTAATCCTCCTATAGTCATAATCTATGACGACTCGATGTGCCATCAACTAATCCATGACAAGAATGATATCAAACTCCGATATGTCCATCACCTGAAGGTCCACCGTGAGCAGAATCCTTGAGATCTCTAACTCACAATCCAGACATATCTAATCAATCCTCACCCTAGTCCCTAGGGGAGAACTCACATATAACTGCCCTTCCAAGGTCTCCACCTCTAAGCCCAAAGCATTCGCACAAGATGTAGCAACAAAAGAACGCGATGCCCAGAATCAAACAATATCTTTGCCTATAGGTGAGATAATGTAAACATACTCAGATAACTCACTGATCACAGGCTCGTCGTGGTGGTGGCGAGACACTTCTGTCCCCGTCTCGGGCCCGTGAGCCCTACTCGACCTTGACCCATACCCCGGCCTTCTAGACCTGTCCGTAGAAGGGGCGCCTGCAAAGACTCCCCGGGACTTAGTTCGGCCCGCACCGCGAAGGAACAAATCAGGTCTGGTCATTGTCTCACTCGATGACTGGGATCGACTATCCCAAAAACCTTGGGATCCTTGCCTTTATGGGCAATCCCACCTCATATGTCCAAAGTTGATGGCACACACATGTCATCTAGTCCTTACCGGGTTAGAAGTCCTCGTCTGGTTTAGCCCTAATAGCCACTACTGCCCCTAAAAACACTCGTGAAGTAGAAGTTTTCTGCTTCTTTCCTGAACTAGAAGAAGGTTGATCCTCCTTCCTCTTGCCACTAGCACTTGCATCTCGGATGCTCCGTGCATCTTCAATCTCTCTCTCTATGGCCATAGCCATCATGACCATAGAGTCCATGTCGTGTAGGAGGAATACTACAATCTTGCCCTGGATGGACAGCTTCAAGCCATCCTCAAACTTCCTCGCCTTTTGCATATTTGTGGCCACATAATCATCCTCGAAACTTGCCAATTTGGTGAACTTGGCTACATATTCGAGCACAGTCATACTTCCTTGTTTCAACTTAAGGAACTCTTGAGCTTTTGCATGTCTAGCTGATGTCGAGAAAAACTTATCCATGAAGAGCTCTCAGAACTCTCCCCATGTCATCGTCTCCGGATCCCGTGAGACTTTGACCCAATCCCACCATATCTGGGATTCACTCTCTAGTCGAAATGTGGCTAGCCTGATCCTCGTAGCATCAGAGGTAATCTCCATAGCCTCTAAAATCCTCTTAACCTATCGGAACCAATGATTAGCTACCACTGGATCCCCTCCCTCGGTCAACCTGTCGAAACCAATGATTAGCTACCATTGGATCCCCTCCCTCGGTGAATGTCGGAGGATGATGTGCTATAAACCTTTGGAGGTTACTTAGCCTCCTTTGACCCCTAGCTGCACTAGCATGTGCAATGGCAGCAGCTGCAGCACCCATGGCTTCTACAAAGGCCTGCTGATCAAACACAGGTGGAGTGCCTCGCGACCGACCTGTGTGTCCTCATCCTTGACTTGCCATCTACATATGTCAAATAGAAAATTGAGGTTTCTTTCTCTTTGTTCAATTAGTAGTGCATATGCCACCTCTAATAGACATCACACTTATTTCCCATATACTATTTACCAAGTATATGATTTATACAGTATATAACACAGTATCATGCAACATATCAACCCTATTAATTCATCAAAATGCACAATGGATGCATGATCTAAACCCATGCCCATCGAGTCCTAGGTATTTGTATACCTAAGCTCTGATACCAAGCTGTGACGCCCAAAACCCTGTGGGTCCCACACAACCAAATAACCTACGAAATTCTCGCTGATTTCGGGTGACCGATACTACACTGGTTACAGTCCCATTTATAGGATCCATATTTTCTCAAAACCGAAGTAGAGTCTCCTTGTTCGGGAGCTCTACCCAACATACAACCCGCATAACAAAGATAATCATAACCCATCTAGTGGTCTCACCGTAAGCAGAATGACCACATAGGTCCATCCTGGGTCTACATCCCCAATATACATCCCTTTACTAGGATCCATTCATTCATTTAAATCTAAAATATGAAAATAAAACACTTAATTACAGTTCGTAAGAGTCCGATCATGGACTTCTACTTCAACATAGCAGAAATTGACTATTTAGAGCACTGTCTCAAAAGAATTTAGTTACAATTCTTTATACAAAATAATTTTTAATACTTAAGGTAATATCAAACCACACATCGTCTCCTTTTATAATCAATGGTTCGGTCGGGAGCACCGCCTCCCGCACACCCCGCACCGAAGGGGGTCCCACAACAGGGTGAGCAATGCCCAGTAGAGAAATTCTCCCACAAGGGCTACTCCCCACCTAAGTGCTCATGTAATGGCACACACACATCATACCACATTCCATACAGAAAATTCAATCCTACATGGACTATTTCATGTCATGAATGAGATGAGACTCCTCATGCCCACATAACTCAATCTCTGATCACTTCACATAAAATCTAAGTGTGAAAACTTGTCATCGGGTGTTTCACCCAATGACTCTTTCTTCAAAACAAAATCTTGTTAAACCAAAGACACATTGGAAAATCCTCCCCAATGTTCATTTGATTTCACCCAATCTCATGTTATGCATTTGTAAGTCATAGATTTTGAGTTTACACCGTAGGATGCCGTGCACCTTTCCAGACATTTTTACTACTTTTGACTACAGATCATGCCTAACTCAATGAATTTGGGTCTTTCACACTCGGTGTGGGATTCACTCCTATTTTGCTCCGCCCAACACATGTATATATCTGCAAGTTTATGTTATGCAATCGTGAGTCTCAATTTTAGAGTTGTCCAATTTTTGAGCTCACCACACATTCACTAAGAATGGTGAATAACCATTACCATGCACACACACTCGACTCGACGCGATGTTACTGCATATAATGCAACATTGTCATTCATATTATATTATGTTACATGCATCATGTGAGACATGTAACATTTCCAAATCATGATAATTATATTTTCTACATATAATTTTCATTCACTATCTATCTCATGTCAATACATCAAACAAGCATATATTAACATGATTTTTCACACAAACAACTGGATATTCATTTTCCAGCAATACCACATAAATACAGCTCACAAAATCAAATAATAGTCCGGAAATTCAGTCTCGGACGAGACAAACAACATGTTATTCATTTTTCTAGCAATAACACACAACAAAACCTGAAGACATCAGTCCCGATATCAAAACCAAACCTCAAACACAGTCCGAGACTGCCTAGAATAGCCCATGAAGTAACTTCAATATTCGGGCCCAAAATCTTGGGATCGAATCCTCTACTGGCCAACACGACCCTCCCAAATATTTCCAATATCTGGCCCAAAATCTCGGGATTGAACTCACGGCCGCTCACTCGAAGAAACTCTATGCCATTGTTCCGACCTTTAGGTTAGAAAGAACTCGAGTAGGAAAATTTCTACCTCTTGAGTTTGACGAACTCCCGATTTTGGTACCTATGCGCATTTCTGCTATGTGAGATCGACTTTAATTCTCGAACCATAGAGCTTCGACTGTCGGAATGCCGGGAAAAATTTTCTCTTCATTTTTCTCTTCTTTTTCCTTCTTTCTCTCCTCTGTCCGATTTTCCTTCTCCTCATCTTCTCTTTTTTTTTTTTCCTTTTTTATTCACCCTTTTTTATTCCCTTAATCGGATTGATCAAAAGTGAGGGAAACTTCCCCCCCACTTTCTCCTCATCTCCACATGTCCCTTTTCCCCATTTTCTTATTTCATTTTTTTCTCTTTTCTTTCATTTTCTCTTTTCTTTCTTTTTCTCTTTTCTTTTCTCCCTTCTATTTGACTTTACCAATTAGCCAAAAGTGGGGAAACCTCCCCACTCTCTCCTCCATGCCATGTCACATTCTCTGTTTTTTCTGAATCACCTTTCTTCTTTTATTTCCTTCATTTTGACACATGGTCTGAATATGGTTTCACTCATCCAAGTGCTATGTGTCACTTGCTACACCACATGGCTATCATGCCATGTGTCCATCTCCTAAGGTTCCATGTGGCATCCACATGGTCATGTCATGTGTCACTCGACACCCGATGCCTCGAAAAAGGTGAAATTTCGACTTCTCGGAATCCGATGAAATTCTACTAGGTAACTAGATTTCGCAAGAGGAATTCAACGATGAAGTCCATTTCGTCATCCAAGATCTAGAAAAATTCAAAGTTTCCAATTGGAATTACCGTTTTACCCTTTTCAGAAAAATTGTATTTTTCCCAGGTTTTACAATAATATAAGTATAAAAATGATTAACAAAAGTAGTTTTTAACTTATTTTTAGATTTGTTTCAAAAATATTAAGAATAAGAATGATTAGAAATAAAAATATACATTAAATTAGAAAATTTAAATTTGCAACCAAAATTTTATTCTATGAAACATCAAACTATTTTAAAACTTTGTTAATATATATATATATATATATATATACAAAACCTTAATATTTGCACAAAGTAATTGTAAATTATCACTTAGAGTGTATTCTATTAAGACTTAATTTCAAAGACATTTACAGATTTATTTTTAAATGTATGACTTTTATGGTTATTAAATTATCCATAAATTTGTAAAGGATTTAAAAGTTCATCAAATCTACAAAAATCATTCACTTAACAAAGTCTACAAATGTTTTCAAAAGTCTTTATTGAATTCATTCACTTAATAACTTTAAATAAATTTAATAAATTCATATTCCTAATAAAAGTAATTTCCAATATAAAAAATTACATAAATTCAAAATTCTTTTAATTTCTAAAATTTTCCAACCTTCATAAATTATCAATCTAAAAAATTTCTCAATTTCAATCAATAAAATCAACTCATATTCATAACTTTTCTTTTGATCTAAAACTTTGATAAACAAACCTTAATATAGAGTAGGATATTTCATAGAACATTTAATTTGTTCAAAAATTCAATGCAAACCTAAAATAATAATTTTTGGGTTAAAACCTTACCTAAAAAAAAATTAGTTTTAGTTCCTTAGAGATCGGTGAAAAGGAATGTGTAAACCCCCAAGTTTTGTTCTTGGGATGAGTTTTTTTTTTTTTCCTTTGTGAGATATTTGGAGTCCCATATTGGAAAGTGAGAGAAGGACGAAGGCCTCCATTGCCTATAAAAGGGAGAATCTTCAACCCTTGAAGGGGAGAAAATTTTTTTAGGACAACGAGCCTCTAATTGGAGGCCCAAACTTGTCTATGAGTTTTTATTTCTTTGATGAGAGGATGGAACATCTCCGCAAAAGAAGAGAGACTCAAAACTCTCATAGTTTAAAAGTTATAATAATTTGCACTTTGAGGTCCCAATTTTGGGAGGTGATCCCAGCTTTAGAGACGGTCTTGGCTTGGTAAGTTCCATCGACTTTCTTTTTAGTTAGGACATCTTTTAATTTTTTTTATATTTATAGTTATTTTGTTGTTTAATTAATTGTCTTGTACATCTATTTAATTTATTGTTTTCTTTAATTGATAATTTAAAAATATTATTATTTTTTTATTTTACTTGCGATTATATTGTTGCGTTTTTAATTTTTATTAATTAGATTGATTGTTTGATGTTTTTTGTTTAATAATTTAATTTGTTTTACTTAATCTTACAATCATCATCAAACCCTGAAAATTAATTTTATGAAAGAGAACAAGACTTCACAGCCGCAAATTTTCTAGATCCTCTAGTGACTTAAACTAGACTTCACTGTTGAATTCGTCTCGCGAAATCTAGTTACCCTTTCGAATTTCATTGGCTTCCAAGAAAGTCTAATTACTGCAGACAATCGGTAGCCTGTGACACATGGCTCGATCAGCAGATGCCACTTCCAGGAAGGACACATGGAATGAGCCATGTGGTACTGGACAAATGGCAACATTGAGCCATGAGTTGAATGATGTATGAAGAAGAAAGAAAATAAAAAAATACATGGAGACGACAAGTACAAGAGGAAAGTGGAGAAGGCTTCCACTTTGATAAATCTGCTGAGGGAAAAAATCAAAAGGAGAAATAGAAAAGTGAGAGAAGAGAAAAAGGAAAGAGAAAAGAAAGAGATGGGAAAATGAGAGAAAAGAGAAAAAGAAAATGAAAAGGAAATAGGATGGGGAGCAAACAAAGGGAGGAGGCAAGTGGATAAGGGAGGAAGGGCAAACAGGAGATATAAAGAAGAGGAAAACCCGACAGAGAGAGAGGAGAGAGAAAAGAGAGAAAATGGAGATTTTCCTCAAGTGTCTGGCTTGTCGAAGCTTCATGGTTTGAGAAAAAAAGTTGATTCATGCATTGCAAGCTACTGTGGGTACCAAAATCTTGGAGTTTCGTCAAACTCCACGAGGTAGGGAATTTTCCTACTTGGAATATTTTTAGCCTAAAAGTCATGTAATGGCATAGATTGTCTTTGGGGCCATGATAGGCCATGTGATTTACATTGGAAACTTTTGGGACTAGTTCCGGGTAGTCCCGGATTGTGTTGAGGTTTGGTTTTGATCCAGGGATTGATGTCTTTGGGTTTTGTTGTGTGTTTTGGTATCACAGTAATTCGGTGACGAATGAAACCAAAAATGGTTCATGGCTGTGAAGGGACCAAGAGGTGCCCTATTTTATATGGGTCCGAGATTTAGTGTAAAAATCATGTTAATATGTGCTAACATGGAAATTGTGATGAATGGAAATTATATGTAGGAAATATAATTATCCGAAATTTATAAATTTTGCATGTAGCATGACGTAGCATGACATAGCATGAAATGGCATGATTATGATTTATATGCGCATGGTCACATCGCTGGGTTTGAGTCGGTGTGGTGCATGGTACTGTTATTCACCATTCTTGGTGAATGTGTGTTGAGCTCGGAAATATGACCATGTCCAAAATTGAGACTCACGGTTGTATAAAACAATAATAAATATAAATCACGTGGTGTTCGGGCTAAAGTAAATGGAGTAGATCCCTCCAAGGCAGTGACCCAAATTTATATGCGAGATAGGACATGATCACCGTGTGAAAGTTCGTGAAATGCTCTGGAAGGCGTGTAATCCATCCATGGTGTGGCCCCAAAAAGACGCGGGCCCATGAACAACACACAGATATGATAAAAAATTTAGTGAATACTGAGGGTTGTCCAATGGTTTGGGTCATCGGGTAAAACACTAATGACTAGCCACACTTGGTATCAGCAGTGTGAAGGAGTCGGCTCAGACTTCTGTCAGGCATGAGAAGTCTCATCTCATGCATGATTAGACGTAATATTCCACATAGAATTGCATTATTTATATGGAATGTGACTGGACATTTTCATGGTTGCCATTGCATGTGCATTTTAGGTGGGGGGTAGCCCTTGTAGGAGAATTTATCTTTTGGGCATTACTCATCCCATGGTGGGACCCCCTTTCCGGTACAGGGAGTGTACAGGGAGATGGCGCTCCAACGAGGCCGTGATTGTGAAGGAGGTTGACATGTGGCCTTGAGTAACATTTTTGTAAAAGTTTTTTGTATAAAAGGATTTTATAAATTCTTTTGGACTATTGTATAAATAGTCGAGTATGTAATTATGGTAGAGGGTCAGATCAATTCCTACTGTATAGTAATTATTCATTTTCTTTCATATTTCAATTTAAATAGTTAATGAATGGGTTCTATAGTTGACATAAAGTGGGTGCCGAGGCAACTGGTGTCCATGGGTATTGAATAATCCAGATTAAACTTAGTAAGACACTCAAGATGAATTCTGCAAGTTGACTGGTTGTTAGTGACTCCCCGAAAATTGGGCGCCACACTTGGTATCAGCTAGGTTAACGAATACCAGAGTTTCAGCAGGGTATCCATTAGTGTTTTTTTGGATAAGGTTTATCATAGCTGAAATATCGTAGAGTTAGGTGTCCAAATACCTAGTGGTATGTTTTAGAACACAAAGATCGTGTGCATTGATCGCTTTTCTGGTGTTCTGGGCGTACCACTGAGATGTATTGTGGCTGTGTGAATATATGCATGATAGAATGTGTATAGAAAATTCGAACACTAGGTTAGAAAACGTAACCTAGGGGTTCTAAAACTAATGTGTATAGAAATTGAAGAACACTAGGTTAGAAAACGTAACCTGTGTGGGGCCCAAAACTAATAAGGATTATGTAGGAATGGTTATTTATTAGTGTTTGGCATTATGCAACACTACTGTGATACATGAAAAAATAGAATCTCAAATTGTTATCTTAACTTGTGTAGATGGAAAGTAGAGGGCGCGGACGTAGAGGTCGTCCATGGGGAAATAGTTAACCACTCACTTCAGGAGCCAATCTACGTGCCTTTATGTGAGCCATAGGTGCCGAATTATTTATCAGGCAGCGGAAGGCCAGGGTCGCTACCACTACACGAACTAGTGCAACGGTGGGCCAGTGAGGGACGAGTAACCACCAAGGGTTTTAGGCACATCATCCTCTGACATACATGGGAGGAGAGGACTCGATGGTCAAGACATCTTTGGCCATTTAAAGAGAAGTAGATGTCACACGGAGCATCCGAGACATGGGTGCTGGTGCTAAGACGAAGGAGAATCAATCTTCTTCTAATTTGGGAAAGAAGCAGAAGACTTCTATTCCATGGGGATTTCAGAGACGGGTCAAGCAGCTATTAGGCCAAGGGCGAGTCGCTTCTACCCGCTGTGATATGAGATGCTATTTCACATTAGCTTGATGATGCAGGCTAGACTGGCCTCTTAGAGTGCAAGGATCCCGTGGTTCAGACAACGGAGTCCCGGCCACATCGTGCTGGGATATACGCTGACACACTTTGTCCCTTCACCGCGCTGTCGCCAAAGAATCATTATCGCCCTGTAATCATGACAAAGCTTCATTATCGAGCAGGCTGCAGAGGCCGTGGTATAGGTCGAGGTCAAGGATGTGGCTCATGGGTCGAGATTTCGGACCTGCGGGGCATGTCCACTCATGGTACCACAAGATCGAGCTTGGGCAGACAGTATGATATATAGGCACGCTCGTCTCAAGGAGCAAAACATAAATTCGGATGCATCATATCTATATTATTACAGATCTAGTGTGGATGTTTTTGGCTTAGAGGTGGAAACTCGAAAAGCCACAGATGGAGTTTTTTCCTGTAGAATTAGGTGAGTGCGATCATATATGCTGGATTTGTATTGAGATCCAGGGATTCTACTCACCTGTGGACCTCGAGGATCGCGAATATTATTTAATCTAGATGCCATTCTGCATGATCAAGTTAATGACACATCTTGTGCCAGAGATCTTGGTGGATTCTACTCAACAGAGACCTGAGGATTATAGACATATCGGATTTGGATGCCATTCTTAGATGATTGCTTGACTTACACACGAGTCAAGCATTGATTGTGATATAGTAGGAGGATTACTTACTATTATTACTGGGATGGTATCGTGACCTCAGGAGAAGCATGATGTCATTTCAGATCTGAAAATACTCCGTGGAGTGGGATAGTTTATGGGTTGGCTAGTAAGCCTTACCCTAGAGGATGAGGGGAGAAAGGATTTAGGTCTACTTCGGGTGGTTTTCAAATATGAGGATGTCTTTCCGGATGAGCCACCTGGACTACTCTCCGTAGGATGATCTTTTATCGAGCACACCCTAGCACGCCGCCTATTTCATGACTCCTCATGATGGCACGGCCAGAGTTGCAGGAACTCATGCCCAACTAGCTGTGAATTATTGGATGAGGGTTTTATTAAACCGAGCACTTCACCATGGGTGCTCCGATTTTATTTGCCAAGAAGAAGGACAGGACTCTTCGACTATGCATTGACTACCGATAAATAACAGAGCTACGATTAAGAATCGTATCCATTACTTGGTGATTGATGATTTATTTGATTAGCCGAAGGCGCTGAAGTTTACTCCAAGATAGACCTTGCACAAAAAGACGCAAGCTGAGAGCAGGGTGCAGGAGATCCTGCACACAATGTTTAGGATGCAAGAGGGCATTTTGAGTTCATGTTGATGCCTCTTTGAATTGGACGAATGCCCAAAGGGTACTGTTGATCTCATGTACATTCCAACCCTACTGATCGCTGTGGCCTTTGTGACCTACATTTTGATTTTACTCTTAGTTTGAGGGAGGAGGAAGATGCAAGCATCATTTGTGAGATTGTTCTCTGGTAGCACTTAGGGACCACGCCTGTATGCAAGTTCAATAAGTGTGAGTTTTGGCTTACCGAGGTGAAATTCTTCGGACATGTCATGTCGGTTTCAGGTGTGTCAATAGACCCTGAGAAGGTTGAGGCTGTTATGAGTTGGGAGAGGTCGAAGTTAGTCTTCGAGATACGCAATTTCGGGATCGCGTGGTATTACAAAGAGGTTCATCGGTGATTTCCCACTAGCAAAGACTTATACTAGATTGACCCTAAGGGGGTCAAGTTTGAGTGGGATAACCTATGTGAGAAGGCATTCCAGAATTGAAAAGGAGTTTACTACGCCTCCTATTCGATAAATTCCTAACAGAACAGAGGCATACTACCATGATGCCTCTAAGGACGGATCGATGCGCCTTACGCATTTTGGGAGGTGGTAGCTTATGGTTCTCGTGAGTTAAAGAATCATGAGCAAAATTACTCCTACATGACCTCGAGTCAGGCATAGTTTCTTTGCTTTAAAGATCGCGCCACTATTTATATGGTGAGCAGTTTGAGGTATTTTCAAACCACAAGAGTCTGAAGTATATTTTCACACAATGGGACCTCAATATGAGGTAACGCAAATGGATGAAGTATTTGGAGGATTATGATTTCCTTTTGCATTACCATCCTAGTAAGGCAAAATGTAGTGGCTGATGCACTCAGTCGGAAGTCACGGGGAGTACTTGTTAGTGTAGCTTCCCGGGAGTGGCATATGCTCGAGACTGTGGGACAATTCGGACTACAGTACAGTGATTAGGCTCAGGGTACTTTGGGGAGTCTGGTGGCTATGCCATCCCTATGGAGAAGAGTGATCGAGTCCTAGGGACAGGACATAGAGCATCAAGGATTAGGTACAATGTGACACAGTGACGAAGGTCGAGCCATCCAATGTGATGGTAGTCATGTGATAAGGACGAGTTATGCCTCTAGCCGACCGGGATTTGAGAGAGGCAGGATCCCAAGGAGTTCCATTGCTCCCGTTTTGCTACGCATCTAGGTGGCATGAAGATGTATCAAGATCTTCGTCGCCAGTATTATTGGAGCAGGATGAAGCGACACGTTGAATTTTTGCTCGTCTGTCTCGCGTGTCAAGAGGGTAAAGGTTGAGCACGTGGCTGCATAGGGGCTACCCAAATGCATTAGAGGTCGAGTGATGGAGCATGTCACGATGGATTTTGTGACCCATTTACCATGGACACAGCGGAGGCATGATGTTGTATGGGTTATAGTGGACCGACTCACTTCAACACACTTTCTAGCAATTCGGATGACCTTCACACTGGAGGAATTCTGCCAGTTGCATATTCGTGAGATTGTCCGGTTACATGGAGTGCTAGTCTCTATAGTATCGGACAGGGATCCCAAGTTTACGACACAATTTTGGAAGAGTTTCTAAAAGGCTATGGGGACACAAATCGACTTATGAGCACGACGTTATCCATGTGATGTGATGGTCGGCCGGAGACCATATAGGTTTTAGCGACATGTCACAGCATGCATTCTGGATCTTAAGGGTAGTTGGGAGGAGCACTTACCCTTAGTGGAATTCGCTTACAACAACAGTTTTCAGGCGAGTATACAGATGACACCCTATGAGGCTTTATATGGGAGGCCATGCTAATCCCCGATTTGTTGGACAGAGATGGGAGAGCGTTCCATCATTGGTCCGGATTTGATTCGAGACACCTCTGAGTAGGTGGATTTGATTTGGAAGCGTCTTCTCACGGCTCAGAGCCAATAGAAGAGCTACGCCGACAGACGGCGTTGACCTCTGGAGTTCGAGGTGGGTGATCACATCTTCTTGAAGGTGATGCCTAAGAGAAGAGTGGTCAGATTCGGCAAACGAGGGAAGCTAGAGCCAAGGTATATCGAGTCCTTTGAGATACTCGAGAGGCTGGGCACAGTTGCATATCGCTTGGCGCTACCACCGAGTTTATCAGGTGTCCATGAGGTGTTCCACATCTCTATGCTCCAGAAGTATATTCCAGATCCAGCTCATATAGTGGATTAGGGAGAGATTACTATTGATACTGACGGGACCTTCGAGGAGGGACCAGTGTGTATCTTGGATAGCCGAGATCAGGTTTTGCGACGTAAGACCGTACGACAAGTTAAAGTGTTGTGGCAACACCGAGGAGCCGAGGAGGCACTCGGGAATGCGAGGACGGCGTACCACTTTATCCTTTCCTATTTCGAGACGAAGGTGCGTCTAATATTTTGCACTAGAATATTGCATATGCATGTGTTTGTTTATGCTAGTATGTGTGAATTTGGGACGCAATTGCTATGGGAATAATAAACCCGAAAATTCAATTTTTCTGAAAAAGGGTAAAACGGTAATTTTGGTTGGAAATCGAAAATTTTCTAGATCTCAGATGATGAAATGGACTTCACCATTGAATTCGTCTCGCGAAATCTATCCGTCGAATTTCATCGAATTCCGAGATAGTTGGAATTTCACATTTTTCGAGACATCGGCTGTCGGGTGACACATGCCATGACCATGTGATGCCACATGGCACCCTAGGGAAGTGACACATGGCATGAGCCATGTGGTGCACTTGGAATAAATGGCTCCCATTGAGCCATGTGTTGAATGATGTAATAAAGAAGAAAGAAAAAAAATCAAGAAAATGCATGGAGATGACAAGTGGCTAAGAGGAAAGTGGGGGGAAGTTTCCCCCACTTCGATAAATTCGGTTGAGGGAAAAAAATCAAAAGGAGAATTAAAAAAGTGAGAGAAGAGAAAAAGGAAAGAGAAAAGAAAGAGATGGGAAAATAAGAGAAAAAAGAAAAAGAAAAAGAAAAGGAAATAAGATGGGGAGCAAACAAAGGGAGGAGTGCGTTGGATAAGGGAGGAAGGGAAGCAATCGGGGAGAGATAAAGAAGAGGAAAATGGATAAAGAGAGAGAGAGAGGAGAGAGAAAAAAAGGGAGATTTTCCCGGTGTTCCGATGGTCGGAGCTCGACGGTCCGAGAAGAAAAGTTGATCCATGCATCACAAGCTACGCGTGGGTACCAAAATCTTGGAGTTTCGTCAAACTTCATGAGGTAGGGAATTTTTCTACTTTGAATATTTTTAGCTTACAAGCCATGTAATGGCATAGGTTGTCTTCAGGGCTTTGTGATTTAGTCCTAAGATTTTGGGACTGCATATTGGAAATTTTTGGGGTTGGTTCCGATAGTCCCAAACTGTGTTGAGGTTGGGTTTTGATTTTGGGATTGATGTCTTCAGGTTTTTTTGTATGTTTTGGTATCATAGTAATTCGGTGACGAATGGAACCAAAAATGGTTCATGACAGTAAAGGGACCAAGAGGTGCCCTGTTTTATATGGGTACGAGATTTGGGCTATTTTGTGTGTATTGTTGGAAAAATAAATAATATGTTGTTGTGTGTAAAAATCATGTTAATATGTGTTTAGGTGATGTATTAACATGGAAATTGTGATGAATGTAAATTATATGTAGGAAAATATAATTATTCGGAATTTATAAATGTTGCATGTAGCATGACATAGCATGAAATGGCATGATTGCATTTCATATGCATGGTCACTTCGCGTTGAGTCGAGTGTGGGTGCATGGTAATGTTATTCACCATTCTTGGTGAATGTGTGGTGAGCTCGGAAATGGGACCACTCCAAAATCGAGACTCACTTATCAGGAGCAAAACAATAAATATAAATCATGTGTGTTTAAAGGAGAGCAAGATAAGTAGATCCCCCTCTCCCTCTCTAGGGCGTAAAGACCCAAATTTATATGCAGTTAGACATGATCACCGATGGTGAAAGCCCGTAAAAATGTTGAAAGGCAAGCGACGATCCTGTGGTGTGACCCCGAAAAAGACGTGGCCCATGAACAACACACGAGATTTAATAAAAAAATTCAAGTGAATATTGGAGGGTTGTCCAATAGTTTAAGTCATTGGATGAAACACCAATGACTGGTTTTCACTTGCATTGCAGTGAAGGAGTCGTCCTATTCTCGAAGCCAAGGAGCATGAGGAGTCTCATCTCATACATGACACGTAATATTCCATATAGAATTGAATTATTTATATGGAATGTGATTAGACTTTTTCATGATTGCCATTGTATGTGCATTTTAGGTGGGAGTAGCCCTTGTAGGAGAATTTTTCTATTGGGTATCAAGCCATATCCTACCGTTGACTCTTTAGGTACAGGAGTGTACAGTGGAGACGACGCCTCCTAAGAGGGCCCTCTGAATAAGGGCTGAGGTCGATTATATGGCTCGAAAGTAACATTTTTGTATAAAAGGAGTTTATAAAAAGAATTCTTTTGGACTATTGTACAAGAATGAGTATGTAATTATGGTAGAGGTCGTGGATCTGGACACCTACTTGACCGTGAATTATTCATTTTCTTTTCATATTTCATACTTAAATATGAATGAATGAGTCCGGTGAAGGGACGTATGGAAGTGGTGCCGAGTAACTCGGTGTCCATGAGTAGTTGGTACCGGCCCGGTACCAAGACTTAGGTGCAAGATGAACTAAGACAGAAATTCCGCAGGTTGACGTGTTGTCAACGTGACCCCTGGAAATTGGGGCGTCATAATCACACACCCTTAATTTATTCAATTTCCCAAGTTTCAAATTTTCAAAATTTCCAATTTCATTTTTTTTCAAGTTTCTAATTTCAAAACTACAAATTCCCAATTCCAAAATTCAAAAGCCCTAATTTCAAAATTCAAGTCCCTCAATTCCTAATTTCAAATTTAAAATTTTCCAATTTAAAAAATCAAGTGCCTTAATTTAAAAATTCAAGTTTACCAATTTCTAATTTCAATTTTTCAAGTTTCCAATTTTAAAAAAAATCAAGTGCCCTAATTTCAAAATTCAACTCCCCCCATTTCTAATTTCAATTTTTTAAGTTTCCAATTTGAAAATTGTCAATTCCCAATTTCAAAGTTCAAATGCACTAATTTCAAAATTAAAATCCCCCAATTTCCAATTTCAATTTTTGAAGTTTTCAATTTACAATTCAAGTCACCTAATTTCCAATTTCAATTTCCCATATCTCAAATTTCAAAATTAAAAATTCCCAATTTAAAAATTCAAGTGCCCTAATTTCAAAATTCAAAGTTACCTAATTTCCAATTTCATAATTTCAAATTTCCAATTTCAAAATTCAAGTCTCCCAATTCCTAATTTCAATTTTCTAAATTCCAAATTACAAATTTCCACATCTCAAATTTATAAATTCAAGTTCTTAATTTCAAAATCAAATTTCCAAAATCCCCATTTAAAATTTCTTCAAATTCTCAAATTTCAAACTTCCAATTTTCGAAATTTTAATTTTAAATCAGTTTTCAAACATTCCAAACACATGATTAACACAGGATTAATTCTCTAGTTTCTATAAGATGAAATCTTGTGGAGTTAATATGTATAACAAATAAATGGGGTTGGGTGGGGCCTCGACATTCCATGTATAATTTGACCTATGATCTATAACCAATTTCCAATTAACTGTGAATATTTTATTTTTTATTATTGCACTAACATTGTTTCCTAATAAATAGTGCTTCTTGACGGGCTCGGAACAAGTGTGTAAATTGATGTGAAAACGTAGGCCCGTATGCGCAAGTATACGTGTCAAGCTCACGTAGTATAGTAGCTTGTCAAGTGTCATCCCACAAGGAGAAATGTGTTGACTACTGAATTTTTCTTTTAAATATTATTTGGATCTAAACCTGTGGTGAATTCTGATTAACAAAAAAAATAAAAACTAATCCTAAATTATTTACTAAATCAATGTAAGGAAACTAGGGTCTTGCCTTCACCTGCCACACCTGATGGATTCTTAATCTAGATAGATTATTCATTCAGTTTATTAGATGGTTCACGCTGGCAGGTTGATCATGCCTACAAGATTCTCTCTCGAGATATATTTGTCTATCTCGCCAATAGGGTGTATTGCATCTTTGCCTCAACCTTGGACTTCGAAACGCTTAAATGCTTAAACCCTAAATAAAAACAATGTAAGGCTATGACAAAACCCTAGAAATAAATTTAGAACATGATCGTGTTCAGTACAACCATCAGGTATGAAATCAAAAAAAGGTTTGAGAAAAGAAATACATAAAAAATGGTGCAAGCAATATCTTGATCCATAAGCTCCACGTCTCTCTTCTCAGTTCATTAATCTTTGACCTTCAAAACCTAGTATGTCGTATTTGCCAACCTCCCTGAGGGCCGGACTCCCAAGTCCTTTATATTTATGTGCTCATACACAAAGCAAACTCAAAACTCCTGCATCGGGCTAGGCTTCCGTCAGCTCCTATACATGCTACTTCATTAAAATGAGTGCCCTCTATAGCGGGGGATTTGCCTACTATAGTAGGCAACTTAAATTCTTCAAAAAGCGTCCCTCTGGACGTTGTAGCAGGCATTTGCTTGCTATAGCTAGGAAGAGCCCGTTAAAATGGGCAATATCCCGCTATAACGGGCTACACTCTGTTCTCACTCTGTTTTCTAGGCGTTGTAGTGGGAATTTTCCACAAACGGATCGTCCCGTCAAAACAGTGATCACACAAACGGGCACTAGCTCGCTATAGCTGGCTGGCGCCGACAAAGAATTCCTCTTCGCTTTTCGACTCGCTTTTTTTTTTTTTTTTGCTTTATACATGCCTATAATAAAACACACAAAATAATCTCAGAACATGCTAAGATTAGTGATGAAAGCTTCTAAATATAGGGATCAACATGTGAAAATATCAGTACTTTAAGACTCTCATCACTCCTCCAACTTAGACTTTTACTTGCCCTTAAACAAAGAGAATACTTGTATTGGAATTTCATCATTTGGCCGGATAAGATGAGAGCTAATTTGGCTACTACAAGTGATTGACTGATTTTTAAACATAGACCAAATATGATGACGTAATTAACAATTTCATCCAAAGACTTTTCAGTCCCCAGTTGGAATGCCAAAAACTTGATTAACTAAATTTTGATAAAAATATGTGTTTAACCTTTTGAAAAAGGGACTATTAAAATTAATTTTGGTTTAAATCACTGCAAGTGCACAAGTCATACAAGCACAAATGGATTTAAGTCCAGAATCATTCCCACGAGGATTGATGATGCACAGCCAGGCACACTATGACACAACTTAAAGACTGGGTACCCATCTATCAAGATTCTGCTACTTGAAACCCAAAGTTAAAATGGTTTGTTTCTAAACTTAAGAAAAAGTAAAAACTAGATAAAACTCTATAACTACATGAAAATAATTCAAATAAATGGATTGGAAAGTTCATTGGGTAAAGTAACACTGGGAAATAGATCAATGTTCAATTATGAATTTCTGTATCATTTTCCAACATAATTCAGCCATTAGTTTGAAATCTAAACTTGTCAAGGATACAAGGTAGTATAGATTGGATTTATCTATAAATCATACATGTCACTAATTAGAGATCCAATAAGATTCCTTCTGACATAATGGCCCAAGGTTACTTGTAGAATAGAAACCTCTTTCATGATTCCGTGTTTTTCCACATTTTAGTACTTCATACCCATTTCTGTGACTAAAGACTTCTCGCTCTATGTATGTGGATATTGCAAGCCTTCTCTAATCTAATTGCTAACTCATCCATCTAATTTGATAAGATTCTCTATTTCCTTAATTAGATCTATGCTAACACGGGATCAAGATCCTCTCATCAGATTGAGGAGAAACCTCTGATCAATTAAATTGATACATCATCCAACTATCCTCACACCATGAGTAAGTTAACGATCTATCTAGGTGATCTTTCAGAGTTCAGTAGTTCCATAATATTAGTTTAACATACCCCCAAGTAACTACTCCACACTCTCAGGAATCTCCATCTCTGTGTAACTTAGAGGGCTTCTTGGATATCAAAGCAAGATATAGTCCTTTTCTGGGTACAAGCTACTAATATTCTGAACAAGTAGCTTCAAAAACAATACCAATTAAATAAATCCAAACATTCAAACTATGACCTTCTTTCAAGTTGAGCAGAAAATAATAATCAACATCGATCCATTCCCATATGAAGCTCAGTTTTTCAAAGATGGATCACAAATAACTGTGACTGACTGATCTGGTAAATTCATTGAAATTACAAACGAACTGAAATAAATAAACTCCAAAAAATTTCCAAATTAATTTAATCAGACAGTAATGAAAAACGGAATTTTATAAAGAACCTAGCTCGAAACTTCACACCAGATTACTGTTCAATCCCAAAAAGAACTAGCTAAAATACTACTTTAGAAACTCTGAGTCTTCTGCTTTCTTTTATGTCGCGACCTAGCTTCCAATTATCAGGATGCACTTCGCTCAGTTCTATCCAACGCCGCGACATAGTAAAGAGTGTCATACATTCTTCTCAGTGGGTTATTTTCAACCTTTGTCGCGACTGAGTAAAACCTTGTCGTGACAGAGTTTCACACAGTTTCCTGGGTCTGTTGTCGTGATAGACTTTTTCTTTGTCGCGACCTGATTAGTACCCAAAAAGTGCTATTTTGAACCCTATTTAAGATAGGTTTTGAGTGCTTTTAGCGCACTAATCATATGAATTGAGCCAATTATTACGTGCAGTCCACTTAGTGTTATTGATTTGTTTCGAGGTTGTTTTGGTAGTTTTGTAGGTATTAGAACTGGTCACAGTTTTTATTTCATTGGTACGTCGAATGCGAGAATTTCTGATTTCCATCACCCCAAAACGTAAGAAATGTCAAGTGGAAGTGATGAATTAGAAGCTGAACTGGATGCAGAGGCAATGCAGGAGGCAGCAGGAGGCAAACATGATTTTCGCTATGCATTGCGAAAATTTCGCAAGGATTGCGAAAATTTCGCAACCATAGCGAAAATTTCGCAATCCCAGCGAAATTTTCGCTATGCACATTTTTTCACTGTTAGCGAGTTTCCTCGCTATCATAGCGAAGTTACCGTGTATAGCAAAAATTCAATTTCGCTTATGCCTTGTATTTTCTCTATGATAGCTGGGTTTCGCTTATCATAGTGAAATCTTTCATATGATAGCGAAATTTCACTGCAGATAGCAAAATCATTCTTATTGTTTTGATTCCAAACGCACTCGTTGTATAATTCTATTTCATTCCTAATGTGAATCATGTATTTTAGGTATTTTTGGTATTTCACACACTGCTGGCTATATAAGCCACCTTATAACTTTTTGTAACCCTAACTTTTATTTTTATTCAAGCTTTCCTGTAGCTTTCTTCGTTTTAGGTTACATTTTGCTCTTTCTCTCTCTTTCTTTCTTTCTTCTCATTTTCAAGCTCTTAAAACACACCCCTCGAGGATGACAACTCAAGGGATGCTCGCTGCCTCAAAGCCATGAAGAGGAGGGTTGCTAACTTGGTTATTGGTGGTTTGGCAGTGTCCTCATGTTTTAAATGGAACAGGTACTGCATTAATGGTTCCAAACTTTCCAAACTAGGGTTTAATGCTATTTAATGTCTTTCCTCTGGTCAATACTACATGCTTTTAGTAGGTTCAAAGCAGCATTCTTAATGGTGTATGCACTCGACATTCTTTAGACGCCATTTACGAGCCATTGAAATGAGGTTAAATGCTATGTTTTCAAACCGATTGGAACATTGAATGCCCAAGATATGCTCGACTCAAATAGGAGTGTTTTAAGGGTTAGTTTTTAAAGCTAAACAAAGATCTGGTTTTGGCCAGACTATATGTCATTTGGTCTTAATGGAATGATCCGAGGACACCTTAATAACCCCCTATTTTACTCAAGCTAGTGACCCAAGCCTTCAAGGTCAAATTACTTCACATTTCATTTAAGCTATTTCAAGAGCCCAATGACACCAACTCCAACACTTTTTAATGCAAATCCGAAAATCCAAACAAAAGTCTCACCATTTCCAAACATGATACAAATAATTTGTGGGATGAAAACCCATCCCCGTGTTCGACCCTAGACCGCTATGCTACAGTAGCTTGACTACGGCAGTAGGAGGAACTTAGGAAACAAATTTTGTTGATTCCGATCACCCTACCGTGGCACGAATCAAATGGCGTCGTTGCCAGGGATGGTGCCAACCATGAATGATGAAATGATATGTACTTCAGAATCCACATTACAAGTGTCGTGACCTTTAATCCAAATTTCTTTATTAAGAACTCGTTTTACTAAGGCCACCGCGGGTCGCTTTTATTTTTACGCCGCTTTGGTTTAGCTAACACTCGATCCTCGCAAGCCTTTCTATTGCTCTCGTTTATCTCATTTTGTGTCACAGTGTTTACGCAAAGACCGGATGTAGGGATATCACGCAGTATGAGTGCAACTCGGGCTTGAGCAAGGCTGTGAAATCAGTGTGCACAGTGACCAAATGGATCCTCTACCTGAGGAACATCAAAGTCAACAAGCAACCCCCATGAATCCAACAGCATACAGATCAATGAGGGACCACATACACTCCTGTGAGTTGTCTCTTCCTCGCATCATACCCCTAATGAGGACGTGAGTGCTGAGACCCTACCCGTGCCCTTTGCTTCCCACATTTCATGGTATGGAGAATGAAAATCCATACACCCATATAAGGGATTTTGAGGTGGTGTGCATAACCTTTTAAGGAGGGTGAAATTACATGATTTGTTGTTGAAGGTATTTCCATCGACCTCAAAGACAAAGCCAAGATATGGCTTAATTCATCAGATCAAGAACCATCGTGTCGCAGAGCCGCAGCGCACTAAAAATCTTCGCTCACAAGACCAACAATTTGAAGAGGCAAATTTACACGCTTGTCGCCCACCGACAACGAGAGGTTCCCATCGTGCCGGGAAAGGTCCACTGAGACTATCACAAGTCATTCACATCACGGTTTCTCTCGACACTGATGCTCAGAAACCACTTCTATGGTGCATGTCCTCAATCATGAAGCAACTTTGGAAACAATGTGGAGGACTTCCCAGCAAGCATCCGCTTGAAGCCATGGATTTTTCAATTACGCTGCCGAACTTCCCAAGGGTTGGGACGAGCCAAACCCAAGGGAGGTGAGAAAATGAGGCCTTCAACCCACCAAAGGGGAGGAATTTTTGCACTTTCTGAAGACATGGAGATGAAAGCAAAAATATCAACCTTGGCTAGGAAAGTGGAAGAGCTGGAAGGAAAAAGGCTCCATGAAGTGCAGGCAGTGACTGAAAATCCTGCACAGGCCAACCCATGCATCAATTGTCAACCCAATGTCCATCCAGGAGAACACTGCCCAATTGCTCCCTCAATGAAGGATTTGATGTTAGAGCATGCCAATGCCGTAGGCCAATACAAGCCACAACCCAATGCTCCATATGGTAATACATATAATTCCACCGAAGAATCATCCCAATCTCTCCCGGAAACCTAATCCTCCTTACGTGTTCTCCCGTGCCAAACAACGCTTTGGTTCCTCACCAACCATAGCCATCACCATCCTCTTCTCCCCTGAACAAGCCATCTTAAACTGAGCAAAGTGGTAGGCAATTTTGTGGAAGAGCAAAAAGGGGATCAATACAATTGGCTCAAAGGATTGGATAATTAGAAAGTACACTCGAACAAGAGAATACGGGCTCGAGAGCAAATTTTTAATCGAAGATTGATAATCTACAGTATTCAATCACCAAGATTAACAATTTGCTGGAGGTACAGGAGAGAGGAAGATTCCCTTCCCAAACACTGCCAAATCCAAAAGGAGTCCATGAGATAGGTTCATCCAGCAACTCAAGGATGGATGAAGTGAAAGCATCACTTCGGGAGGAGGAAAGAAATCGAGCAACCAAAGGCCTATGACTCAAGCCAAGAAACTGAGAAAGAAAAGGAGGCCGAGCCAGAGAGGGTAATAATCGCGAAGACTGAAGAAAACATGTCCCTCCATTTCCCTGGCACTTACAAGAAAATCCCAAACCAAGCTAAAATTGGGAGGTGCTGGCGCAAGTAAAGGGTAAATATTCCACTGTCACATGATTAAGCAGTCCCAACTTATGCAAAGTTCTTAAAGGACCCGTGGCACAATAAGAAAGGGTTAGCATTGAAAGAAAGCATTCCCTAACCGAGTGTCAAGAATTGTCTCGCAGCAAGACTTAATTAAATACAAGGATCCGTGATCCCCACACTCTTCAAATAACATCGAGGGACTCGCATAGACAAAGCACCGCTGATCAGTCTAAGAAACTCACCGCCATATTCAGTGTATAAGTAGTCGGGCTTAGAGAGCTTAAGCCCAACAACATCACTCTGTCATCGGGCTGATCGACGGTGAAAATTCCTAAGGAATAGCTTGAGGATGTGTTGGTAAAGGTGGACAAATTCTACTATCCAGTTGGACTTCTAGAAGCACTGATACCTAACCAATAGCAAGTGGGCCCAATCATGTTAATTATCCCTGAAGACCATTTTTGGCCACTGCCAATGCGTATAATCAATCATTAAATGCAGTCATGCAGCTCACATTTGCAACATGACATTGAGCTCACATTTTCACTTGAGTAACAAGCACAAGCTAAAGGAAGATGACAAGCAAGGAGCTGATGAAGTCTCAAGACCGGGTCAGCCGCAGGAAACCAAAAGCCCCTAAATTGCAAGTAGAATTGGTAAACCAAGATGAAGGGGGCCGATGGGAGTCATTCGTGATCAATCACCCTCAGAGCCAATGGTCGACCCAAACCACCTAGCGATGGTAGTTCAAATAAGAAGGAACTAAGCATGAGGGCCGTGAGCACAAACATCGCCGGTCAAGGAGCTCCTCCCTCGACCCTCCATGAGTAACGTGAAATCGAGAATGGCTCGTTCCACTAAACCAAACCGCAAATTTCAAAATTTTTTGATTTTTGCTTAGAATTGGTCAATTCTCATATTATGCTATTTTTAGTAACTTCCCGTTTTAGTAACTTTCCTTTTTAGTAATCTTATTTTAATTTAATTTTATTTTTATTCTTAGGTTTATTTTTAAATATTTATTTTTTATTTTTGTTTTTAATTTAGTTCAATTTACCTAAATCAAATTTTTGTTGATTTTGCAGATGGTAATGGCAAAGTTTGGCATCCGGCGGCCCTTGGACTTCCAGGGACCTTTCAGTTGCTCAAACCGTTTTATAAAAAGGGGGGGCCACCTCATTTCCATTCACATTTCCTCCAGAGCCCGTCCCTTACCCCGAGCTCCCGCCCCTCTCGCGCCTGGGCCGCTCCAAAGCCCCGCACCACCATCACCGAGCCACAGTCCCAAATTTCGCCGTGACCTCGTCCCGCGCCCGCGGCCGCCGCGCCGCTCGAGCCCCGACTCAAAGAAGGCAGCCTCGCCCACACAAAGAGCTCCACCGCCACCACCGCGAGCCGCGGCTCCACTGCACTGGCGCCTGCGGAGCTCCCTTCGTGGCGTGCAACTGCCCCGACACTCCGGGCCAACAGGTAGTGATCATTTCCGTTCCTCCGCCGCCAGCCCCCTCGGTTCACTCCCGTGCAGGCACCGCCACTCCTAAACAAGGTGCGCCTGCCGCCCCGCAGTACCCTGCACCACGCACATGGTCCGCACCGGTGGTTCCTCGCTATAGCCCAGGTTGCATTCAAGAATCCAGAGATGGAGGATCCAGACACTTCCTGGGTCAGAAGTCTGCTTCTCCCGACTCCCACCTCGCAGCTATACGTTCTACATCGTCCCAGCTAGCCCATACCCGAGGAGCCCTCAGGATTCCGGGAGCGCCTGCACCAGATGGGACCGCCGCCCCTTCTCCCACTTCGAGAAGATCGCAGGAGGGCCCGCCCTCTGCAAGCGGGCCCGACACAGCCCTGGAGTCTCAAGATCTCACCAGCCGCCACCTCCCTTAACCACCGAGGGCTCATCGCCCCGCCACCATCCTCAAGGATCAAAGGCCCCATGTTCAATGACCTCGATTCCGGTTAACGTAGATTTACGTGGGCTAGGGACTCACTGGGAGTCATCTCACGATGTACCAAAGATCGACCACCGACCCGCTGCTCGTAGACTCCGATGAGCCGATCACGCAAGAGATTCTTCGCTTCACATCCACGACGCCGCGCCGATTATCCCGGTCAGGCTCGAAGCTTTACTATACTATGAATTCCCGGGGAGTGCCGAGTCCGCTAGAGCTCCTGCTCAAGATTGACTCGCCACCCGGAGTACCCGAGGTTTGCATACTCAGCCGCCTCGGGCCTCGCCAATGTGAGCTGGGAAAATCTCGTGACAGAGATCGCCCCAAATGCATCACAGAGAGAGATGGTCCGCTGCCCGCTCGTGATACTCACAAATGACCACTCTTCCAGTGAAATCTTCCGCCACGATGTTCGTGACCACCCGCTCCTAATTGTGCCTTTATTCCCACCGTAGCATTATGTTCGGCCATAGGAGTTTATACTCGAGGCCCCAGATCGGACTCCGAGGGATTCGTTCAGTCCCTCGAGCTCGCTTTCATGACCTCACCGGGTCGCACTGGCAGCCAAGGTCCACCTCTGTGGCCTCGGCTCGAAATGAGCCTACCATTATTGATGCCGAGGTTGCCGAAATAGTCCTCCGAGCATCCGTTCCCGAGGAGCCGCGCATCGAGCGGAGGATCAGTTGCACTCAGGTCCTGTCCACGAAGCGATCTCTTTACATGCCGATCTCCATTATTCTCCAGCCAGCCAGGATCAGAGTGAGGTAAAGCAGAAGAGGTAAAGCAGAGACCCACCGAGGAGAACTCGTCTCGTGACGGAGGTAGAGGAGAGGAGCCCAGCTCCAGATTCATCTCCCTCCATCCCACCTCCACCTCCTTCCCGCCTACAAATTCCTACTTCACCGCCGCCGGCCCTTCCCGCACTTCAGCAGCCCGCAGCATATCCATGCCGGCCTAGGGAGCTTGTCAGCCGTTATGGATGTCGTCCGCGCCGCTGTTACCACACAGCCTCGACCAAATGAGGCCCCGAGCCGAGGCCATTATAGACACAACACACCATGCTCTTTGGATCACGAGCCACCCCTGGCCTCCCGCCGAGCCTTACATTGGGACTACCCGAGACCCCCAGCCCACAACAATGTACCTCCTCGACATGCCAAGAAATCGCCACAAAGAGCCTTTCCGTGACCCACCCCACATCCACCACTCGACTAGATCGAGGTGGTCACATCTCCCTTCTCTAACTTTCTTATCCCTACCCGTAGAGGCATGTTTATACTTCGTCGGGGAGGAAAAGTTTAGAGTTGGGAGTGTCTTCTATCATGTTTTCAGCATCGCTTTTAGCTTTATCAACTCCGCCTACTCATTTCAGATAGGGATCAGATAGGATTCATGTATTGAACAATAGGTAGTAAAGTATACTTTTGTGTGTGTTTAGCTATTTTAAGCATGTATTAACCACTTTGGTTATATCAAAAGCTTATAGCATATTTTCATATTTTTCTACACTTTGCAAATCAATTTTGCGGCCTACTGGTGTTTCTACTCGCCTTCTATTAGAGAATCAAGCCCTCAGATCCTACCTTAATGTTAGAAATCAATTCCATGCATGACTTAGTTTTTGGTCGATTGAAGTTCCGCTTATTCAACCTTGTATATCCACCTTAAATTAATCCACACACCGCACACGCTCTATCAATAGGCTGAGAAGCTATATACCCTTTCACTTTGCAAAACCGGCCTCGATATGTCGACGACCCATAATAGGCTCAGGTTACCACAAAAGAAGGCCAAATGTAGTCTCCCAAATTAAAAAGAAAAGAAAAAGCAAAAAGAAAAGAAAAGAAGAAAAGAAAATAAAAGCCGTGAAGCTTCGCTTGAAACCCGAACACCTGGCCCGAGGTATATGGTGAAGCCTTTAAAGCCTCGACGCCCTAAACCTTAATCCGTCGGGAGTCATCGACTTGTTCGCTATACGGTGGACGGGTGGAGTTTAGCGAAAGTTATAGGTGCTTAATTCTCAAAGTCATTCAAGTTCGTGAAGCCTGTGAGAGTTTGTGGTCGGGCCGATCCTTTCGCTTCGATGCCCTAACCTTAATCGCCGAGTCATCTGGACCCTCGCTACACTGAATTCGTGAAGTCGAAGCTTTAGCATCGTATAAAGAAGAAATAAGAGTGTAAAGGATCCTATTTAGATTGGTCAACAGCTTTAAGGCCCCGCAAGAGCTCGTCAGAGGAATAGCTTTGCAACTTTGTCAAGAACCGGTTACCTTAAGAAACAATTAGATTTTGTGAAGTTCAAAGGACTCTCGAACCGATGTTGCCCTAAAACTCTGTTCTATATGGCATTTGTTCTCTCATGATGGTTTTCGTATTGTATCGAAATTGCATCAAGGCAAGGCCCTACGATACGCCACAATAATTTTTGAACAATATACACTTTTTGTAAAAGCACGGCATGCATAAATTTTTAATACTGTTTTTGCAGTATCGCTAAGGACTAGCAACGTGTCTGGCTAGTGAGATTAAGACTCCAAAAGTGCTATTTCAACCCATTTAAGATATTTCAGTGCTTTTTAAGACTAATCATATGAATTGAGTCAATTGACATGTGCAGCCCACTTAAGCATTGACGGTTTTAGGTTGTTTTTGTAGTTTTGCAAAAATGGGGAACTCTCACAAGAAGTTTGGCTTCGCCGAATTAGAATTCTGATTTCATCACCCCAAAATGAAGAAACGTCATGGAAGTAGATGAACTAGAAGCTGAACTGATGCAGAGGCAATGCAGGAGGCAGCAGGAGGCAAACATGATTTTCGCTATGCATTGCGAAAATTTCGCATCCCAACAAATTTCGCTTATGCACATTTTTTCGCTGTTAGCGAAATTTCGCTATCATAGCGAAGATCGTGCATAGCGAAATTTGAATTTCGCTTATGCCTTGTATTTTTCGCTATGATAGCCAAATTTCGCTTATCATAGCTGAAATTTCGCTTACATAAGAAAATTCACGCATCAAAATCATTCCCCCCGTGAGCTTTGATTCCAAACGACTCGCTTTGTATAATTCCATTTCATTCCTATTGTAATAATGTATTTTAGGTATTTTTGGTATTTCACACTGCCAAGTATATAAGCCACCTTATAACTTTTGTAACCCTAACTTTTATTTTTATTCAAGCTTTCCACAGCCTTTTGGGTTTTAGGTCATATTTCGTTTCTTCTCTTCTTCTTTCTCTCATTTTCTGGCTTCCAAACACACCCTTGAGGATGACAAACTCAAGGGATGCTTCGCTGCTTCAAAGCCTTGGAAGAGGGAGGGCTGGGTTAACTCGTTATTGGTGGCCTGGCAAAGGTCCTCATGTTTTAAATGGAACAGTACGCATTTATATTCCAAACTTTCCAAACTAGGGTTTAATGCAATTTAATGTCTTTCCTTTGGTCAATACTTGTCATGTTTTTGTGGTTCAAAGGCATTCTTAATGGTGTATGCAATCGACATTCTTTTAGATGTCATTTACGGCCATTGAAATGAGGTTAAATGCTATGTTTTCTCAAACTGATTAAACATTGAATGCTCAAGATATGTTTGACTCAAATAGGAGTGTTTTAGGGTTAGTTTTAAAGCTAAACAAAGATCCCCATGGCTATGACTATAGTATGTCATCTGTCTAATGCGAGAAATGATCCGAGGACACCTTAATAACCCTATTTTACCAAGCTAGTGACCCAAGCCTTCAAGGTCACCATTTCACATTTCATTTTAAGCTATTTCGCTAGCCTGTCGACACCAACTTAACACTTTTAATGCAAATCCGAAATCCAAACAAAAGTCTCACCATTTTCAAATCATGATACGAATCATTCGTGGGATGAAAACCCATCCCTGTTCGAATTCCTAGATCCGCTTATGTCGCAAGAGCTCACCACGGCGCAGAGGAACTAGGAAACAAATTTTGTTGATTGGATCACCCTATCGCGGGAACAAATCAATGACCTAATTGGTCTTTGATTCCGTAATCGGGTCAATTGCTCATTTCGCAAAATTAAAGTCTTTGTTGCGACATACTTGTTTAGGTTGGTCTCATGTCTCTTCCACTTTCTGTCACAACATAAAACTTCCCTGTCGTGACAGAAATCTCTTACTCAACAATTTTTATTGTCGTGACATAATCTTCTTTCGTTGTGACAGAGATTTCTGCCTTTTTTGCTTTACTATGTCATGACAAAAGTTTCGTCTTTGTTCTCAACTTCTGTCATGACAGTAGCCGTCTTTGTCGCAACAACAGAGTTCACTTCAACCTCATGTTGTGTATATTGCGACATGAAATTTCTTTATTGCGATAGAGTCTTCTTGCCCTTCAATTCTGACTGTGGATTTTGTGTTGCGACATAGCTTTTCTACTATCTTCAATATTTCTTTATGTCGTGGTAGAGTTTGAGATGTCGCGACATTAGTTTCATTGCCATGTGCTTGATCAGTGTTGCGACAGAGTGAGGAATATTGCCACATTCTTCTTTATGCACTTCTCCAGCTTTGTTGTGACATAAAAATCCATTGTCGCGACAGAAATCAATCAGTCTATCTAAAATTATGTCGTGACAGTCTTCATTCCTAGCTCGAGTTTAGCTTGATCCTTGTTGCGACATAACTCTTGCTGGTTCTATTAGGATTTTATCGCGACATTCTGAAACTATGTCGCAATGGAGAATTCTGCATTGGCCAATTTTATGCTTTTCTTGTTGGAATTATCTCATTTTCATTTAAAACATGCAAAACAAGAAGTTGGTGAATATTCCATAATTCAGCATAAAAATGAATCATAAACTTATAGAAATATGTCAGAAAAATGGATTAAAAATATATGAGTTTAGTACTCATCAAATTCCCCCAAACTTAAGGTTTTGCTTGTCCCTAAGCAAAGAAAAGAAAATTTTGTTTGTCCTCAAACAATTTAAATTTTTATTTTAAGGAATCCATTAAACTGTAGGAAACATAGTTAGTCCAGAAAAATTTCTAAATATGTTTCCAATCTAGAATCAGGAAGATTTTCAATTAAGTTCACTAAAAAGCCAAGTAATTTCTATTATGTAAACAATTCAATTTTTCAACCCTGATTTGTGAGTGTGTGATGGTCTTCTTTCTCTCCTCAAGTAGACAGTTAATCTTCTAGAATATTACTAAGATAGCATGCTTATCCTTTATTCTTTAAAGTCCCATATGCTTGTTTTCCATATTAATCTCCACTAATGTAAGCATATTCCACCTTCAGAATTGATTAGGTCTTTTAGGCTTATAATGTGAGGCTGAGGTAATTTGGTAGGTAATAAGAAAATTTAGGCTCAATTTCACCCAGATTTCATTTACACTTTGACATACTTGCCTTTATATGCATTCTTGACCTTTTCCATTCATGTCAACTCTCTATCCTTCTTTATACTTTGAAATAATATTCCCCTAAACTTGTCATCTTCCATCATTGATGTATTTGTCATGTAATCTGGGAAAATAAGGGTTCTTTACTATAGGATTATGTATAAGGGATGATATAGGCTTTTCATTTGCTAGTTAAATGATGAGGTAGGCTATTAGCTTAAATAAGGAACTAAGGTGTATACTTATGCATATTAATAAGGTAGGCTTTGAAAGGCTCAATATTCCAAGAATGGCCTATATCACTTTTTGTTTGTATTATTTTAGATTTCCTGACTAAATAATCTAACAAGTTCTAGGACATTCGAGATTTAACCGTGATAGGATCCCATATAAGATGTCCTTAATCTAGCACAAATTGCTTTCGTAGATATTACTTTTGACCATTTGCAGTGTTTATCAGTGGTTCATAGTAACTAAGTCAGCATAAAATATAATTAGCGTGTCTTATTTGTTCCATCAATTGGTTGTAATCTTCCTTATTCTTGAAGTTTAACACATTTCATCAATATTCACAACTTCTTTCGCCAATGCATCCTATCCCAATTTATCTATCAAATTCTTGTTTGGTACCTAAATATGTTGCTATGCTATTTTACAAGTGCAAAGCTTATTTAAATCATACCATTTAATTCAGAGAAGCTTAACATAACAACATTTCAATTCCACAATCATTCTAAGACTACCAAACAATTCACAACTATTCAACAATTTAAAGCAAGAAAACTGGGTTCTTCATTATTCAGCAAAGCTATTTAAGAAAATAGACACTAAACACATAAGAAAGGCAAAATAAGAGTGAACATCAATTTTTGCAAAGAATTTTTTTATTGAAGTTTTTAAGTGTAAGGCATCTGGTTACAAAGAGGGAAAAGAGGAAGAACTATAGGGCAAGCTATTTTCTTTTTCTATCATGCCTATGGGAGGAATGTTGATTCACTAGTTCAAACTTGTAACCAGTTGTAGAAGGAGAAAACTCATGAATCTAGACTTGTGGCTGCTTAGACCTACTGCCTTCTTCACTTATGTTGAATGCAAAACACTTCATGGAAAGGGCCATTTGCTTGATGAGATCATTTTGTCTATGCCCAATAGAGTCTGTGTGGTTCCCCAAACTCACCTCAAGGCAGAGTACATTTTATCAAGTTGTCATGATCATATCTAAGCTTTCGGTCCAACATTTTTCCCTTATGGGGCCAGGTGCCCTCCCCTTGTCATTCTTCTACGAGGAGTCTTATTTTCTTAATGTTCCTGTACAGATACTCCAAAGGCATCCGCCTCTCGCAAAGAAGTTCTTCTCTATGGCATCTTCTCTCTTCTTCATGATTTTTATTAGCTCACTATCTCTACTGAGCTGATCTAAGAGGAAGGCATCTTCTCTTGCCCTGAGTTCTTCACTCAATTCTCTTTCTCTTGTTTTCCATCTGCTCTTCCACTCTTCATTTCTCAGTCTGAGGGCTTCTTCCAAATTTTGATCCCCTTTTTTGAGCTCTTGCATATTTTGATCCCTTTCTCATCCATATTTCGCTTGAGTCTGGATCTCGCAAATTGTCATTCCTCTCTTGCATTTCGTCTAAATGTTTTTAGCATATCAATTAATTCAACATTGTTACCTTGATGCTTTGAGCTTCCACCATGCTCCTGATGGACTTGCCTCACTTATGGGGAGAGGGTCAGAATTGGGCTCACACTTCTCTGCCTCTGTTGTTGCTTTGGAGCTTCACTTTCAATCCGTATTTGATGTATTTCATCATCCCTCGTTTTCTTAATTTTCTTCTCCGCCTCGTTCCAGCCCTTTGGTGACTCCTGGCCAATGTCGTGGGTGAGGTTTGTGGCAATTTTCTTCCTCCTAGTCTCCTTCCACACCACCCAGGATACATAGCTTAGTGATTAGTGCTAGGTGAGGTATCAGTCCCCTGTATCAACCTCTGTAATAACTCAAAATTGAGTTTTCTATGATTTTCCCCACACTAAACTTGTAAACCTTCAGGATAGCATACAACAATACTGCCTCCTTCTCCCTAACTGTACTCAAATGCTTGGTTGGCAATATAACTGAAGAAATGAAATAAACTAAACTTTGGTTTGCTAACATGACCCTCTGCAAATGGACTCGAGTGTGGCTTTTCCTAGTCAGATTCCATCTCCCTACCATGCTTCGCCAAGTCTATAATCTTATGGAAGTCTGCCCTCACTCGCTCTAAATTTTGAACCATTATTCCTCGCTCGTATTTGTAGGTGTCTGGTCTATCGTCCCGTTGGAAAGATCCATTTACCTATTATATAAAATGTCTTGTCCTTCATGCCCACCATATTTACATAGAATTCTTTTACTACATCTACGAAACTAAGGGCCTTGTGCTCACAAAAGAGAAGTCACCCTCTCTTCTCAATAATTTCTTGGAAGAGGGAGATCTACTTGCTAAAACCTCTTTCTCCTATGTAATCCTAAATGTATGATTTGTCTCTCTAAGCGCATAAGCCAGTTGTGAAACAATCTAACCTTTTCCTCACCCTTGCTCCCATTATAGCTTCTTGACTCTTTCTTCTTCTTATTTTTGCTTGAGTCGCTTGGGTACTTCGTATACTCTTCCACGTTTGGTTTAGGTTGGGAACCAGGTTGAAGGCCCAGACATTGTCGAAGAAGGCTTTTGAAATCAGGGTTTGAAAGGAGTAAGAGATTTAGTGAAGAAGAAGAATTCAGAGTCAGGTTGATTGGTTTGAAGTAGTGGTCCTTCAAGTTTCAAACATGATCTATTTATAGGCTCACTATTTGTTGTACCATCATTAAATGTCTTAACAAAAAACTAACATAGATTTTATTCCCTTTTTAATTTTATGTCGCGACATAGAAAAGTAATGTCGCGAAATATTTTTTGAAATCAATTAAAACTAGTACCCCATCTACTCAAGATCTTTGCTATTTGAACTCTAAAGTTAAAAATGGTTTGTTTCTAAACTTAAGCACAAGTAAAAACTAGATAAAACTCTATAACTTCCCCCTTAGAAAATAGTTCAAATAAAGTTGGAAGTTCTTGTTAAATTAAAGTAACAATGGGACATAGATCAGTGTTCAATTATGAATTTTTGCATCATTTTCCAACATAATTAAGCCATTAGTTTAAAATTTGAACTTGTCAAAGATGCAAGGTAGTATAGTTTGGATTTCTCCATAAACCATACATTTCACTAATTAGAGATCCATATTCCTTTTGGGATACATCAGTTACTTAATAGAATAGAAAACTCTTTCTAAGATCACGAGATTGTTTTCCATTTTTAGTACTTCCTTACCCATTTCTTGGGGTGAAGACTCCTTTATAGACGGATATTGCGAGCCTTCTCGATCTAATTGGTAACTCATATCTAATTTGATAAGATTCTCTATTTCCTTGATTAGATCTATGTAACAACGGGATCAAGATCCTCTATCCAGTTAGAGAGAAACCTCGATTAATTAAATTGATACATCATCCAACTATCTTACAGTAGTAAGGGTGCAGTCTATCTAGGTGATCTTTCAGAGTTTAGTAGTTCCATAATATTAGTTTAACATACCCCCAAGTAACTACTCCACACTCTCAGGAATCTCCATCTCTGTGTAACTTAGAGGGCTTCCTGGATATCAAAGCAAGATATAGTCCTTTTGGTACAAGCTACTAATATTACAGACGAGTAGCTTGAGAACAATCTGATTCGTAAATCGAACTTATTCGAACTATGACCTTAACCAAGTTGAGTAGAAAATAATAATCAACATCGATCCATTCCTAGATGGAGCTTAGTTTTTCAAAGCTGGATCACAAATAACATTGACTAACTGATTAGTTAAATTCACTAAAATTGAAAACGAATTGAAATAAATGAACTCGAGAAAATTTCCAAATTCATTTAATCAGACAGTAATGAAAAAACGGAATTTTATAGAGAACCCGACTCAGAAACTCACACGGATTACTATTCAATCCCAAAAGAACAACTAAAATGCTACTCTAAAAACCTAAATAAAAGAAAAAAAAAATCTGAGTCTCATTTGCAGAAATTCTTGGTTTGTGAGAAATTGCTGAATTACTGGATGTGTCTGTTATGAATTTTCAAATGATGTGCCACACTTCTAGGCACTAATTGTGGATCCCTAAAAATTTTTCCCTAATTAGTAGCTTTGTCATGACATACAAAGTTCTATCGCAACATAGTTTTCATCTCTGTCGCCCAACATCTTGTCGTAGCATGCAGTTTCTGTCGTGACATTTTTTATGCTTTCTTCTTGAATTTTGGCACAACATAATTTGGCAATGTCGTGACATAGTTCTGCTGAGGTTGTCTGGTTAATGTCGCGACAGAGCTTTTCTTGTGTCTTGACAATTCTTGGATACCTTGCAACTTGAATACTTGAATAGTATGTTGTGACTGAGTTTCCTTTTGTTGCGCTGCTTTGTGTCGCAACATAGAATATTTGTGTCACGACAGAGTTTTTGAGTCTTCTACTTTCTTTTATGTCGTGACCTAGCTTCTAGTTGTTTTGACAGAATTTTGCCTTAAGTTCTTCATTCATTGTCGCGACATAGTAAAAAGTGTTGCGACATTCTTCTTGTGGTTCTTTTCAACCTTTGTCGCGACTGAGTAAAACCTTGTCGCGATAGAGTTTCACACAGTTGCCTAGGTCTCAAGTCGCTGGGACAGACTCTCTTGTCGCGGACCTGAATCGTTTTAATCTTGGTCGTTATTGAACTGCTTGTTGCAATATTTAAAGTCTTTGTTGCGACATACTTGTCTAGGTTGGTCTCATGTCTCTTCTACTTTATGTCGCAACATAAAACTTTTCGTTATGACAGAAATTTACCAATACCTTTTATCACGTGATAGAGATTTCTCGTCTTGTTTTCAATGCATGTTAATCATAAGTTATGGCCTTTTCTCAACTTCGTCGACAAGAGTCGCCTTTGTCGCAAAGAGCCCACTTCAACCACATGTCGCAGGTCCGCTCGTGACATAAAATTTTTTTGGTGTCGCGACACATAGTTGGGTTCCTTTATCGTGACAAAGCTCGCTATCTTATTCTTTTATGTCGAATGAAGTCATGGAGATGTCGCGACATGAGTTTCATTGCCATGTGCTTGATAAGTGTCGCGATAGAGTGAGGAATGTTGCGACATTCTTTTTTATGCACTTCTCCAGCTTTATTGTGACATAAAAATCTATTGTCGCAGCATAAATAAGTCAGTTTATCTAAAATTATTTCACGATAGTCTTCATTTCTAGCTTGAGTTTAACTTGATCCTTGTTGCGACATAACTCCTACTGGTTTTATTGGGATTTTGTCACATTATTTTATGAAACTTGTCACAATATAGAATTCCTCGTGACCGCCAATTTCGCTATTGAATTATCTCTTTTCATTTAAAACTCAGAAACAAGAAGTTGGTGAGTATTCCATAATTCATCATAAAAACGAATCACAAACTTCTAGAAATATGCCAGAAAAATGGATTAAAAATAGATGAGTTTAGGACTCATCAACAAGCCGTATTCATAAGACCATATCAATATTTTATATACAACTCTTGAATTCAACCAACAGACTTACACATTGTAGTCACCTTAAGGTTCCATGAATTTAAGAAACTTGGTGATAAGAGCTAATTTAAGTGTCATGTTCTCAATTGATCCTTTCCCAAAGAGTCTTGTGAAAAAGATCTATAGGTCTGTCCTATATAAATAGCCACCAGACACTCGCACCCTATTAAACCTTTATATCCTCTTACTCCTTACACATGCTAAGAACGGACTCATGTTGTCTATTTTCTTCTTCTTTGGAGTTTAGCTATAGGGTGCAATGCTGAGACGCTTAGATTGGTGTCCTTTTAGCAGGGATCCATTGGTGACTCCCTACCAATTGGTTAACGGCACCGAACATTAAATTCCCTTAAAACTTCACCACGAACATTACTCTAAAGGTCAAAGCACCTACAATAGGTCCAATCCCATCTTTTTTCCCCTGTAGCGAGCAGTGAAGTCAATGTGTAACACCCAGGAATTTGTATAGGTATAAGTTAGGGAAAATAATAATGATAGGAATTTGTATAGGTATAAGTTACGGAAAATAATAATGATGGGAATTTGTATAGGTATAAATTAAGGAAAATAATAATGACATGAAAGAGGTATAATGACAAATCATAATAGGAATAATGATTTATTGACATGAAAGAGAGGTATAATGACAAATCATAATAGGTATATAAATTAATGAAAGAGGGTAAAAGGTAACTTAATAGATACCTCGTGTATAAATTAGAGTAAGAAAAATAATGCCTTTCTTGAATTTCTCTCCGCGTGGTAGAATTCCAGAGGACGATGGCTTGTGGATCTCGCTTCTGAAATAAATTTCTAGGTAAGATTCCTCCTCATTTTATTTTTCTGATTTTCTTGATAGATTTCGCCTTAGATCAACCCTGAAGAAGTTAGATTTAGATTACACTTTTGTTCTTTAGAAATGAAATAAAATAAGAATTGGTGATGTCGTACTAAATTGCTTAGAATATGAGAATGAAAAAGTAAAAGAAAAAAAAAAAAGAAACATAAGTGGGAATTGTAGAGATGAACAGTAGTACATGGAAAGTAGGTCGAAAAGTCAAACGACATATTCGCATGATTTTGATATTATATAAGTAAAGACAAAAGGGGAATGTGGTAAAACCAAAAAGTTCTGTTATGAAATAAGTCTTGAAAACTTGCATAAGAAATCTAGGAAATTTGATTCATGACTTGATTGAAAAAATGAATAATGTTAGATATTCAAGATTTATTTTAGAAAAAGGAAAAATATTTGAGTATAATTTTTGAAAGAAAATAATGATAAACAAATAAGAGTAAATTCCAGTGCTGCCAATTTTTATAACATATGTATTTATAACATTTAAAGATATATGTATTTTTAAGAAACAAATATTTTATTAGAAGACCAAATTAGAAGTTTTAAGAATACATAAGTAATGATGATAGTTTTTCCTTATTATTTAGGAGAAATATTTCATTGAGTCAAATTCTTGGATTAGCTATTTCCAAAGTTTTTGAGTACTCCTTGAGGTAAGGGATTCTAATCGTTCTTTCGAAAAAATTATTATTTTTATATATATGTATCGCAAGTGGATTCTAATATTAAATTTTTAAAAATTATTATTTTTATATATATGCATCGTGTAAGGGATATTAATACGTAATTTTAAAAGAAAATTGTTTGTTTTACTATTTGAGGACGAGAATTGTTTTGACGGAATTATATATAATCTTGGTTTATGAAAGTTTCACTTTTTATTTATTTGATTATCCATGGATCAAAAAGTAGTTTTGTGTGATTGTACTTTAGATTTGTTTCATAATAAAGAAAATGTGGAGATATGATGTTTTGTAATTTGAACTTTTGAATGAAATATTTGACTCTGTTAAGCCTACTGTCAACGAATAATAGTTGACACTATTCCCTTGTCAACTGGATATACAGTTGACCTTACATTTTGTGGGGAATGTAATTGATTTGAACCCCACCTCTGGGTTTGGTTAGAGATTACTATTAGTACTAGTAATGTTTGGTTCCGTCCACCTTAAAAGGAACACTTATGTGGCTAGCTACCCATTTAAAAGTCCCACATAACTAGGCACCATTTGGATATTTACGACCAGAGAAAAATATATTTTAAATGTATTTGATTTTGAATTTGACATGAAAGTGTTTGAATCAAATTTGATATGAAATTGTTTCGATCAACATTTAATATGAAATCGATTTGAAATGGATATGAGAATGTTTTGAAGTATATTTTGTTAATGTTCAATTATTTTTGAATCAAAAGTTTTGATGAAAAACATCTCCTATTTGTTACATGATTGAAACTGATCCATGAAATCGATAGTATTTCTTATCGGAGCTTTTAGCTCACTCCCATTCGCTGACATATTTTTAGGTACTTTTAGTTTCCGCGAGGAGGATGGCTAGGTTGGGGACTGGCCATCATTAGGATTTTACTAGGAACTTTATGTTGGATCATGTTGAACTCATAAGTTCATGTTTATGTGAAATGTCAGTTTGAAAGTTAATCTGAGAAAGTCACTGATGAACATTCCTTTTATATTAGTACAAAGTCGACGAGAGATCTCAAATATTGTTATATTTCGAACAATCCCATATGAAATGCATAATTGAGAGATTTGAACATTTAGAAGCAATTTTACTCCAGCATGAAATTTTGAATTTGGAGAATTTATGAATTTAGAAGGTTGCGCATTTACTCGAATATGTGGATTGGTAATTGGACAAACCAATTACAAGAAAGGTTAGTGTCGTTAACACACTTCCAAACCTTCGTACCAAGGTTTGAGAGTCACTTCACAAGGAAAATGCCTATATTGACATATATTTATTGACTAAGGCCATGCCATTATTTATTGTTTTACTAGACAACAATGACTTTTATATTAACATGTAAGCAAACTACGACATAGCCAAATTTGAAATGGTGAACCTCCTTTATTACGCTTACTGCTTGACATAAAATGATAAATCAAGATAAGGATTCTAGACATACGTGTCATTGTAATTCTACTAATATGAAATTATGACTTGCGTATTGTAGTCAAGATATCATGTTTCAAAATATCTCGTCTGAAGTTCCTTGTGGTATTTATAGAGAACGTCTCTCATCTTCTCAAACCTGATATCCGCTGAGAGCTTAGGTTTGTAACTCTTTCTCTAAACCTTAATCTAACTAAAATCTTCCTTTCACTATCGCTAGAAGATGGTTGGCCTTTCATTGCCATATCCAATAAAGGATCTTCATTTTGATGTATAATCCAAGTACTATGGCAAAGAATTTGGTTTTGAAACCTTGGAGGTATGAAATTAGAATTTGGGTTTCTTACATATCTTCTTGAAATGGGTATCTTAGATGTATAATCCAACTACTAATGCTGGAATTCCGGGTTTTGAAACCTTGAATGTACGAAATTAGAATTGGTTTCTTATATATCTTCTGAAATTTAAATGGGTATCTTAGGTTTAGAAATAACTCTTATAAACGGGTAGGTTATGGTTTCATATTCACAATTCGTATTGTTTTGACGAGGAAAACGGGTCTCATCAATCGGGTTCTTCTTCTAAAATGGGTAGGTTATGGTTTTGCATTCTCACATTTCGTATTGTTTTGGAATGACCTCTGGTTGCCTCATTTCAAATTTTTTTCAGGTTCTTCTTCTAAAATGGGTTGGTTATGGTTTTAGATTCTCACATATTGTTTTTAGAATTACTGGGTTTGGTTTATATCAAATGGGTTCCTTCTTTTCATTAACATTTTTATAGCTTTGAAATGTGGTTCTTTCCTCTTTTAATAGATAAACCGGAGATGAAAAATGGTAATATTTTATTTTATTTTTTGCTTGCTCTTTGTAATATTATTTAGTTGCTGTGTGTGTTTTGGTTTCCGTTAGACTCATGGGTTTCTAATGGTTCATCGAGGAAAAGGTAACCAAAATGTAAGATTTACTTAACTCGACATAAAATCAAGTAATCTTTAACTCGATATATAATAGAAAAGTCGACATATAAAATATATATACCAAATCTCGATCTAACCTTGACATAGAATACAAAAATCTTTACTTACGCGTGATATGTCAAGCTTTGCTTTAAACTTTATCGACACGACATAATGATATATATAAGAAGTAACTCATCTCGACGATATATCTTATCTCGACTCAAGTGAAAACTCCGTCAACGAAAGGTTTTTTCCTTATGCTGAGTGTGAATCGACATCATGCCCCTAAGGTGTTTCGGCGTGATTACAATGACTCCCTACACTGCTCACGCGCATTAGGTTTTCATAAACCCCCTCGACCGGTGCTCGGGATTCCGACTGGTTTAATCTTTCATGTTCAATGACATCACATTATTTTCTTTTTCACTCGGCTTTACCAAAATCCCCTTTCAGTGTCTCAACTTTGTATAGGGCGTGGAGGATTATTTTATTCTTTGGGTGGAACGTCGCTGTTCTGGTGATACAAAGAGGGTCCCGAAGCTTACGTGTGCAAAGGGGCTTTTATGGGAAATAGCTCGTCGAGGGCCTTGAGGCTTTATAAGCTCGGCCTCCCATAGTTGCTTTGCCTTGAAAATAAGGAGTCCCTCACAATATTACAATCTTTTCATTTTGCTATAATCTTTTCAGTAACTTAGGTCTTTTCAAAGTGCTTTGGTGGCCATTAGTTCTTTTTCCACTTCTCTATATATTTATTTATTTATTATTATTATTATTATTTTAATAACAAAGTCCCTATTGCTACCACACAACCTAGTCTAGTTTTGCATCACATTCCATAAAGGCAACTAGGTTTTTTTGCACCAACAAATTGGACATTGTCATTGTATTACGGCCCCTGTTACAACGTAATCAATAAAAAAAGCAAAACAAATGACACTCATTAAATGAAACTGTACTTCAAACAAATCAAAGCAAATAACTTCTAAGCAACTAAAACAAACCCCAAAACATTTCAATATTTTTTTGAAAAATCGCCTCCCCAACTTAAGCCTAAAGATTGCCCTCAATGATAAGGATATAAGAAAATGAAACACTAGTAAGGAATGAGGAACTCCTCCCAGGAGTTTAGCCAATCATGCACCACCTACTCTTTATAGGCTGAGATAGTATCACTGGGAGCTCATCCCATGGTGGCATCTCATGAATTTCTGGTGATGTGATTACAATCTCTGTAGCTCCTACATAGCCTGCAAGCAAGTCACCTCCCGCATCGTTTCCCTCCAAACCGGGCGGTACACTTTCCCACAACATATCCTGCCTATGAGCTAAGCTAGATGTCGTTGTGGCCAAAGTCTCGTACATCTTCTTGTGCCACTCATCTTTCTTGTCCAACCTTTCATTTAGCGCCTAGTTGTGATCTTGAAACATGTCGCCCACACATTGAAGTATCAGCTTACCCTGATGCCCGATGAGTAAAAAACTCATTGATTTTTAATCCATTTTTCTGACCTATATTACAATATAATTGCTTATTATTATGCAGAAATATAGAGACCTTACCAAATTTATGTTTTGCAGATTTTTATAGAAGAATTGGCAATTCCAGCAAGAAAAAGATATATATGGTCAAGGCAAATAGTCGCGTATTGCATTTGTGAGGTCGCAAATAAGGGTTCCTCGACGTAGTTTTTAAGTCACGACTTGAGTGAGAATGTTGCTGCAAATATGTTAGACAAAGACCTCAGGTCGCGATAGAGAATCGAGGTCGCAACAAGAAAGAATTCTAGGCCAAACGAAACCTGTTACGATAAGAGAAAAGTTGCTCAGACATAGAAACAATTTCAAAGAAAGATCTTATCGGTAGACATCGCCTCTATATGGGCTGAACACCAAAAGAAGACAACTCGGGCTGCAAATGTATAATTGATGTCACGCATTTAGGAATGGTTGCTTAATAATCGGCTGTCTTCTATGGCAATTTGCCATGAACAAAATGCTGCTCAAGGCAATTAGCGTTAAGGTCGCTACATGAAAAGAAAAACGAACACTAAAAACATGTTGCAAACCATGTTTGGGTATAACCGCGACAAAGCAAAGGTGGTAAGGCACCACCCAATCGCGACATACTTTCTAGGTCGCGCCTAGAAATAGAAGTTGAATTGAGTAAAAATAGTTGTAACTGAGAAATGAGGTTGAGACAAGGTGGGAAGTAAAAACGTATAGTCTAGTCGCGACCTACCTTTTAGGTTGCGATAAAAAGTGCAGCAAGAAAAGAAACGACCGAGTCGTGACCTAAATTACATGTCGCGACAAGGAACTAAACAGATCAACTGTTTTGAGTTGCAACCCGAACGGCGCAAGACAAACAAATGATGTTTGAACATAAAAGGGAAGCTGCGGACTCAAATCAAAGTGGTCGAAAATTGCAAAGTGTGTCGCGATATGAAAACTAGGTCGCGACATAGAACTCAGTAAAGGGAAGGACAGCCAGCTCGGGACATGGAATTGAGGTCACGACACAAATACTTGGAGACTAGAAAAAGTTGTCGCAACAAGAATCATAACTACTGGCAATTGAACTTGGTCATGACACAACAATTCAAGTCGAGACTAAAAAATGATGATTCTAAAGAAAAATGCTAAGTAAAAGAAGACAACAAGGATTTTCAAGTTGCGACACACACCTAAAGAAACAAAAGAGGTGAAGCCAAAGGTTGCCATGAAGTGTAAAGAAATCTATGTCGTGACAAAGATTCCATGTAGCAAGAACTCTGGGGGAAACTCATGTCGCAATCGAACTAGCTCTAAACAAGAATCAAAGGGAAAGGCAACAACTTAAGTCGTGACAAAGAAACTGGGTCACGACAACTAAATGAAGAGGCTGCAAAGAACAGTGTTGTGATAGAAAATAATAGGTCGTGACTTCATATAGCCAAAAACAAAACAAAGAAGGGTGCGACAGGTAATTGAAGTCACGATAGATTTAGCAAGTTCATAACTGCAACTCAATTGCGACAAGCTTCTTTAGGTCGTGACCTAAATAATGAGTTGGGCTATAGAATTGTGCACCACTTGAAGCTTTTGAATCGTGCCCAATTTCCGAATCAGATAAATACGACCACAAGAGAAAGCAAATGTCTGAACTCAAACTCGGGGATTGAAGAATTTAGAATAGATTAGTTAGAATTGTTTTGATTTTGTTTCCTCGATCTAAACCAAGTAACTGCTTTGAATTGCAGAAGGATCAAATTGTTCAATCTCTTTCCACTACCGCCTCGAATTAATGAAGTTGCATACCTGAATTCGCCTCTTTCGCCTTATTACGCTTACAGCTGACGTGCTCTTGATCACTCCATTATCAATTGTGATTCAAGATTTGAGAAACACAACTTCCACTGTAATGGATCTGTTGTTAGCAGTATTTTCTCGCATAAATTGTGGAAGGAATTTCCGTGGATTCGGGATTTATTTGATCGATGTCGTTTTCTGAATTGACCGTTCCTAATAGTAGTATCGGTCAATTCTTCTCAAGGACTGTATCCTGCTCTGATTTTCAGGAGGCCCTCTGAGTGACACAGAGATGGAAATTCCTGAGAGCTTAGAACATTCTAACTCAGGAAGGTTATACTCACTTATTAAAGAACTGTAAAGAGCTTTGAGAGTTCGCTCGATAAATTTCCAATTCACTAATACTTGGAAGCTGAAGGATTTTTTATCAATTTAAATAATAAGATATCTCAATCTTAACTGATGGAAAGATCTTGATCCTGTGTTAGCTGAGATCTAACTAAGGAAAGGGAAAAATCCATCAGATCTAAAGGAGGAGTCATCAACCATTTTGTAGAGGTTTTGCAATGACCTAGACTTGGGGTGCAAGAAATCTGTAGTCTTAAGAAATGGGTATGAAGTATTGAAAAAGAAAAATACATAGATCTTATTAAGAGTGTTCTGAATACAAGTAACTTATTAGATCCATGTCTTTGAAAGAAGCAGGGACCTCTCAGAGCGACCCCGAGTCCGCCGACCCCGGCCAAGTGATCCGCATTAACCCGGACACCACCAATGCCATTAATCAAATCCATTTATCAAATACCTTTCATTAATGCAAGCATTTTCATTCTCAAACCTTTGCGGAAGCGGTTTCAATTTGGGGCAAGTCCATAAACATTTAGAAATTCATTGCAATTCCTTTACAAAATATGCATTTACCCAAAAATGGCATTTTATGTTTACAACATAATATCCAAAATCGTATATAGAAATAGGTACAAAAATAATTTTAGGGTTGAACTCCCTTTTGTTTATAAAACAATATCATGTTCAAAAAAATGGTGAGGATGCATGTGAAGGAGCATTCTCCGTGAACTTTCTGGATGACTTTGAGCTCCTCGACCTTGAGTTCACCATCACTCACTAATGATACCCGCGCATTGGATAAATAATACACTAAGCATTTTCATGCTTAGTGGTTCTATACAGTTCTCTATTCCATTTCAGTTCAATATGAATCATGCATTTATCAAAATAATGCCTTTAATACAATGTCTATGTGTAATGTAAAAGATACTTATACAAATACACTTTTCAAATCATTTTTTTTTCGCTTTTTGGTTTGTGATTTCACATAAGGCTATAGGGTCAACATTCACGATAGATTCAGTTGGTGAATCCTGTCCTGTTTGTCATTTAGTAGCAATGTGATCTCACATTTGATATTACAATCTCACATATGACTATAGAAGTCAACATTCACGATGATTCAACTGGGTGAATCCCGTCTGCTTTATTATCTCAAGAGTAAATGATTTCACATTTAATACATACGGCTACCTTCACACAATCTCACAAGTGAACCCATCATGTTAATATTCCAACAATACATTTCAAATCAATTACCACATGCACAATTTTTAATTTATAGTTCAAATACATGCGCTATGCAGATATTCGACAAACATTCAATAATAATAATTCAAATCAACATATAGAACTTGAAATGGAATTGAGTCACCCGTGAACAAAACCAATTTATCGATCCCTTGTCTCTTTCGATACTCAAATTTCCTAGGTCGTCGCTGCCATCACCCTGACCTAGTCAAATACAAATTTCCACTTGCAATGTTGAACAATTAATCGTACTAAATGAATATCGCAAAGGCGAAATGAAGCTTCGGGCCGGAGGCAAGGAAAAGTTAACACGTTACTTTAACTTCATTCTTATTTGAACCCATTAATCATTTATTGGGGATCCTACACACCCAAGGTATAACAAGGAGGCTTTAACAAAATCAAAATCTCCTCATGGTGAATAAGGTCTATGCAATGGCCAGAGCGCTTTGTCAGGGCGTGAGCGCCTATGCTGCAGCGAACCCCGAGGGGGTGGCCTTCAGTCTCCTCCAAATTCTCACCGCCGTGAGGCACCCGCTCTACGCCGTAGAGCGAGGGTGCCCTTCACAAGTAGTCGAAGGTGCTCTTCACACAAAGGAGCCCGTGGTTTCGCTTCAAATTTTCTGGTTTCCCCTTTTGCGATTTTTCTCCAAAATCCTCAAAAACTCAAAACAAATCATGGGAAACATTCCTAATAACATCTTAATACCTTCCTAAACCAACCATGAGCAAAACCCATGGATGGATTTGGGTTTTTCTAACCCAAACATCATTTAAAGAAATCTAGTGGTCTTGGTTCTTACCTTAAACTTTGAATTCCTCTTCACCCAAGATGCTTGATCATTTAGAAGAAATTAATCACACCAAAATCACTTCTTCTTGCAAAACCCTAGCTTTTTCCTCTCATTCTCTTCTCAAAAACGGTTTTGCTCAAATAAGCATTCTAAGACTACATTTGGTCTTATATCACTATTTAAGTGTAACAATAACAAACTCTATTTCATTTTCTTTCGTCTTCATTCGACTTCCATTTATCATTTAATTCACTTTTGCAGTTAAGCTTATTCTATTCTTGACCCATAGGTCCTTATTTTACCAAATTCCAAATTTGCCATTTTTCACTTTGGTTTATTTCCGGGTTCAATTTCTCATTTTAGCATATAATATTTAATCATATGCTCACATATTCTTTTCACATTTCACATTTTAATAATTTATCAATTTTCCCGGAAAAACCCAAGTTTGGCCTTTTTGCTAATTTATAATTCTAATATATAATAAAATTATTATAAAATTTAGGGTAATTTCTCGTATGCTACACCTTCATTAGTGAATTATGGAGAAATCCAAGCTGCATTATTAGGCATCTTTGACAAATCCATATCCAAGATCAGGATTGAGAAAATAAATGGATTATAGTGCAAAAATTGACTGTTTCACAGCAGTTCCTTGTCAGTGTTCATTTCTAGCAGAGAACTGATTCAGTCCAGTTTATTTTATTTGTTTTAATTCAAATTTTATTTTAATTAGATAAATATAATATAGTGTAAGATCTTTGTCTTTCACCCTAGTTTTCAAACCGTTACAAGGAGGTGCAAATAGTGTGGATCTTGAGCAGTTAGGTAGTTGGATTTAAAATTCTTGTCAATCTGGGTGAATGATATCTCGGACTTACATCCAATTTACTACTTGTATGACTTATGCACTTGCAGTGTCTTAGACTAAACCCATTTTATAATTTCAAGAACATCAGACAATTTTCTAATTTTTAAATAACTAGCTCCAATTTTGGTACCACTGCAGGAGAATTGTAAGGGTCCAGTGGGTTTAGTCTATATATTCACAGACAAACAAGTTTTATGGCACCGTTGTTGAGGATTGAAAAGATTTGAATAAATCAATATTCCGACAAAAGCAGAGTAGAAATGCTAATTGAATATTTTTCATTTATAAAAGAAATTTACAAAAACCGTTCACAACAAGGGTCGTAGATAGGCTACTAATATTTTAGAGCTAAAAGGATATATGATTTTAATACCACTCAAGCTTCCAATTAATCTCAATATGTTTCCATTTCGTAGTTATTTCATGCACAAGAAGCCGTAATCGATTCAAGTTTCCCTAAGAGTATTGAATTGAAAGAACATTGAGGAACTTAACGCATAAACACGTGGCGTAAACAACAATTATGGTAGGTGAAAGAATGAGTCAGACATTTGAACAAGAAACAACATCAGAAAGGCCTCTGATGTAAGATACAATGGAGGATTTCTGGAGACTAGTTATCCAAGAAGAATATTCATCAGTTAGACAACCTGCTATAACAATTTTGAGTTGAAACCAGCATTGATCACCATGGTGCAATGAGCAAATTCACCTTTGCAGTGACATTCGACTAAGATCCTAATGAGCACATGGCACTTCAGATGGCCAACATCGCTTAAACTAAACTAAGTGTGGGAGACCGTGAGGGTGATCGTTTCATCTTTTCCCTTTCCTTAAGAGATATCGTGATTTCACATGGTATGACTCATTGCCATATGGCCTGCCATCACACCTGAAGAGCTGGTGGCTCACCCATAGACATTTTTTCCCCATCCCTCACACATCCCGAAAAGAAGAAGTGGGAGACTACGTATTCCACAAAGAGGAGAATTAAGCTCAGATACCGGCTCGTGGGAGAGGGTACAAAGGCTATTGAAGAGATGTCCTATGAATGGCATAGAACTGAAGACTCAAATGGACATTGTCTACCACTCCCTGAATAATGCCTCTAAGGGCATAATAGACGTAGCTTGCTATAGGGCATTTAAGAGAAAAAGTGCAGAGGAAGCAAAGTAGCTGATAGAAGACCTGGCCAAATGCAACTTGAAAGCTCCATCTTAATCTTCAGGGAGCAACAACAGAACAAAGATGAGTGGTCTCATTGAGCTAAATAAAATGATTGCTATGGAAGCAAAACTTGATGAAATCATGCACAGCTCAAATCAAGAGAAAGAATGCACTCGCTTCATGAAATTGAACTGAGTTAGAATTTGAATCATAAGAAGATCGAGGAACAATTGATGAGGATCCCTAATGTTTGAGGAGGCCAATTAATGTGGAATGAACAGAGAAGCTACTCGCAAGTTTGAACCCAACTTGCCTACACTACATGCCCAAGATTGAAGGGCCATGAGAACTTCTCATACGCTATGAGCATCACTGGGTCGCCATTACGTAAGGTTTTCAAGAAGGATATAATCCAATCATGTTCCAATAACACAGAATAAAGAACAACAAAGAGAGAATAGAAATGAATATTTGGTACTCGCAAGAGGACGCCAAATCTTGAGGAGAAAATGCTTACAAGCCGTGGGGGACAACAAAACTACTAAACCTCCAAGGAACAAAAATTTGTCAGTTTGAAACTTTAAATCTAAACACATAAATTTTTCAAGCAAACACTAATGCTTCACTCAAGAACTTGGAAACACAGGTTAGGCAGCTGGCCTCAACCTTATAGAACAAGACCATAGATGCTTTTCCTGCGTTGACACCTTAAGAATCCAAGGACCTGTATGGCACCCAACCGAGTGGAGGACAAGAATCAGCAAAGAAGAGAGCGTAAAAGAAGGAAAGGCCTCGAGCAAGAAGAAGTGAAAGAAAACCGGGAAAAGAAGATAGAAAGAACAATTCAGAGGAGTTGCAGTAACTCAGACAAAGTGCATACCATAACAAGGGAAAATCAGGAACAGTGCCAGCAGGCGTTCAAGCTTACCACTTGCGCTCCATTCCCACAAAGACTGGTTGCAAAGAAAGAGGAACAATTTGCTAAATTCTTAGAAATTAATATTCCCTTTGCTGAGGCTATAACTAAAATGCCAAATTATGCCAAATTTCTGAAGGATATACTGAGCAAAAAGAACAAAATTGCTGAGGAAGAAGTGGTGAGACTAACTGCAACATGCGGTGCAGTTATTCAAAAGAGCCTACCAACTAAGATGAAAGACCCCACACTTTTACCATTCCCTGCCAATAAATTGGGAAATACACCAAGAAGCTTGATGTGGACTCCAAAGCCATCAAATCATGCCCTTATCAAAGGGTACAAAGGTCGAAGTTCAGGGAACTTAATTCCAATAGCAATTACACTACAAATGGCCGATAGGTTAATGGCGACAACTGTATATCCTTGAGGATGTATCGTCATGTAGGAAATTCATCTTCCCCGTGGATTTTGTCAAGCGTGAAAATGGAAAGAGACATACAGTTCCTCTGCATTGTTAGCTGACCTTCCAAAAACTGGAGCTACCCTGATCGATGTACAGAAGGGTGAACTAACCTTGAGAGTGGGAAATGAAGCAGTACACTTCAACCTCAACAAAAGCTTAAAACAGTCTGATGTTGATGAAGAAAATTGTATGGCTATAGATAACATTAGTCCCACTGGCTGAATTAACTCGAATGTAATATTCAATATTCTATCATTGAAAATGAGAAGCAACTTTTATCTTAAGAGTGTTGATTATGAATTGCTGTATTCCTCCAAATTTTTGCAATGATATAATAATCTTAAGCTCAATGAAAATAAGAAAAGACACCCATGCAAGAAGGAAAAGAAAGCAATCGAGTAAGGAACCGGGCATGTAAGGCTAATATTTGAGCACTGTCAGTCATTTGAAATATGCTTTCTAGAACCAAAAAGGCAAAACCAGTTGATTATATCACTGCATTGATCGAGAATGAAGAACATAAGCTGTTAAAGATTCTAAGGAAATACAATAAGCAATTTCTCAAGTCAACACCAAGATCCTCAAAGGTATCACCCTTCTATTCAGATGCACAAAATTCTGCTAGAAGATAATGCAAAGACTTCTAATTGAACACCAAAGGAGGTCAATCCGGGGTGAATGAAGACAAGCGTGTGGGCTAAGGAAGGCAAGTGAAATGGTTTAATGCAGGTTTATTTATGCAATATTATACTTCGCGAGCCCACATGGTTCATAGTGTAATTCACTATGATAAGAAAAGAAAGGAATGAACTAATTCCTACAAGAACTGTGATAGGATGGAGTGGTGTGCATGACATGTATGTTGAATACTACAACCAAAAGGACTATTTTCCCTACCCTTCATTGATCGATGTTGGATAGGACACCCTATTTTGCTTTATAACCAGTGGATATTCTGGATATAACCAAATTGCTATTGCAGAGGACCAGGAGAAAACTACTTTCACATGCCTTATGTACTTTCTTTAGAGATTGCCATTTGGGTTATGCAATGCTCTGTACATTTCAAAAGATGCATGATGTTTTATGTTCTCAGATTTGTGAGGGGTTATGGAGATATTCATGGATGACTTCACGGTTTATGGATCAGTTTTGAACATTGCTTGCAAAATTTGGACGATGCTATAGGTGCCGAGACAAGAATTTGTGAATTGGGAAAAATACCATTTTATGGTAACAGAAGGCATTATCCTTGGGCACAGAATTTCTGCAGCAGTGCTGGAAGTGGACCAAGCCAAAGTTTCCATCATAAAGACTCTTTTGCCACCTACCACAGTCAAGGGAATAAGAAGTTTCTTGTGGACATGCTGGTTTTTATAGAAGATTTATCAAAGACTTCTCAAAAATTGCAAGACCATTGTGTAGACTATTGGAAAAGGATACCAAGTTTAATTTTGATGAATCTGCCAATCTTCATTTGAAGAGATCGAATCAGTTAATTTAGAGAAGCTCCCATCATGGCAAACCAGACTGAAGAATAATAATTTAAAGATTATGTGTGATGCCAGTGATTATACAGTGGAGCTGTATTGGAATGAGAAGGAGTGAAGAAAAAATGTTTAGGAGCCATATACTATGCCAACAAAACCTTCAATGAGAAGCAAGAAGAACTACTATTCATTGAAAAAGAGATGTTAGCCATGGTATTTGCATGTGAAAAATTCAGGCCATATATATTGGGATCCCACATCATCATCATGCGATCATGCGACAATTGAAATATTTGATGGCAAAGAGAAGAAGCTAGCTAAGACTTATCAGATGGATGTGTTGCAAAAATTGATATAAAGATCGAGACAGAATAGTTGTGATAATATGATAGTTGATCACTTGTCCAAGAATTGAAGCTATTATAAAAGAAGAGCAGTGTGAAAGCTTTCCAGATTAGCAGTTATTCCAATTGTCATTCCAATCACCCTGGTATGCTGACATTGTAAATTTTCTAGCTTGTGGAGTTATGCCACCAGAATTCAGCTACCAGCAGAGAAAGAAGTTAAGGACTGATAGTGGATTCTATATATGGGATGACCCATTGTTATTCAAAAGAGGAGTTGATATGATAATCAGGAGGTGTGTGCCAGAAAGTGAACAAGGCAGAATTTTATATGAATGTCAGGCATCACCATATGGAGGACATTTTGCGGGAGACAAAACATCCCATAAAATTCTCCAATCAGGTTTTTATTGGCCTATCATATTCAAAGATTGTTTTGAGTGGGTTAAACTTTGTGATCAATGCCAGAGAATGGGAAGTATCAGTAGAAGACATGAAATTCCCCTACAAGGTATCTTGGTGGTGCAGCTTTTTGATGTGTGGGAAATAGATTTCATGGGACCTTTTCCATCTTCATTTGGGAATCTATACATACTCCTAGCTGTGGACTATGTATCCAAATGGGTGGAAGCAACAACTTGTCCCAAAAATGAAGCTAACACAATTGTGGGATTCTTACAGAGAAATATTGTGAGCAGATTTGGGGCACCTAGAACTATCATAAGTGATGGAGGAAGCCATTTTGCAAACAAGGTGTTTGAGAAACTCATGAGCAAGTATGGAATCAAACACATAATGAGTTTGGCTTACCATCCTCAAACAAATGGGCAAGCTGAAATTTCCAATAGGGAGATAAAGAAAATTCTTGAAAAAAATTTGGATTCCGACATGAGGTGGTCTCTAAAGCTTGATGATGCATTGTGGGCTTACAAACTGCATATAAAACTCCCCATTGGAATGTCCCATTACAGAATTATCTTTGGTAAAACTGTGCCTCCCTCTTGGTGGGTACAAGGAGCTATGTGGGCCATCAGAAATTGAATTTTGATTTCAAAGAGGCGCTAAAGAGGAAAGATTACTCTAGTGAATGAATTGGAAGAATTGAGAAATGAAGCTTATGATAGTGCTAGAATTTATAAGGGTAAGACAAAGAAATGGCATGATCAGAAGATTTTGAGGAGGGGATTTAAGGTAGGAGATCAGGTCCTGTTATTTAACTCCAGACTGAAACTGTTTCCAGGAAAACTGAGATCAAAATGGAGTGGTCCCTATATAGTAGTGGAAAGTACAACCTTTAGAGTAGTGCCATTGAAAACTAATATTGGAGAAGAATTTAAAGTAAATGTTCAGCGATTAAAGCATTATCTTGGAGGGAATGTAATTGAAGACTGATTCCAGGTTCTGAGTTAAGAAGAATTTGCTTAAACAAGAGAATCATAGCAACAAGTCTAGCCAATGACTAAAAACTGAGCAGCTTCATGGGAGGCAACCCATACAATATTTTATTTTATGTTTTATAGTCAATTAATGTGTTTAAAATTTTAAGTTTTTAGTTAGACTTGTGTGTTGTTCTACTGTTTAAAAATTTTGTGTGTTTTTGCAAGTCAGTGAGGGTATAACAGAAATGGAGTCTTCACTTATTGCTTCCAGTATGCACACAAGAACATAAGGGGAAGTATTATGCTCTCTGATTAATTTGTTTTAGATAATGCATGATTGAAGTTTGGGGGAATTGGATTTTCAATTCAATATTGAATCTTATGCTTTGATTAGTTGATTTGTTGAACATCTGAATGATGAACTATTCATGTTTGAATTGGGTTTCTTGAATGTTATACATGTTTTTACAAGTATGCATTGGATAATTTGAGTCAATCAAGGGAGACTAGAAGTTGTAGAAAAATAGGGATAAACCATTGTTTATAGAGACATGGAAATTTTCTTGGTCGCAATAGACTTTTGAGGCCGTGACAAGGTTCTGAACTGATAACATGAGAACTAAGAAAATTTCGTGTCACAACACAAGCCTTATTATCAAGAACAAACTAAGGTCGTAACATTAATTCCTGGGTCGTAATAGCATGTGTGAACCTAAATGATTGGTGTAAGACACAGTGTCGTGACAATAGAAATTATGTATTGACCAGGAATGACTGAAGAAAGAGAAGGGTATGTCGTGACATCAATTTTATTTGTCAAGACCACATTTGTAGTCATAACAAACCTAAGTAGGTCGTGACCAGAATTGTTTAAATCACAGTAATTGTAGGTTTCAAACATTTTATCTGAGGTGTCGCAACATTAAAAGAGGTACTTATTGCTAACAGTTAGTGTTGTGACTTAGACATTAATGTTGCGACATTCCATAAAACAATGATATCATTGAGCCCATCAATAAGAAAAGGTTGAAGCTGAATAGCCATTTTTTCCAAGACTTCAATCTAGTTGCATCCCCACCCAATCTTCCATTCTCTTTCTTTCTTCGAATATCAAAACCTCAGATTCCAGAGTCTTAAAAACCCAACTTCAAAAAACCTCGTCGATGGTAGAAAACCAGAACCTTGTTCCCAATCTGAGTGAGATGATGAATGAATATGCTCATGGGAAGGAAGAGGTTCACCCGGAACCTCAACCTAGGACAATCATAACTGGAGAACTAAAAGCTTAGCTTGAGGTGGGAGAACCAGCTGAGGAAGGAAGGAAAGCAAAAAGACAGAGATCAGTGAGGCATAATGAAGAAGTAGAATCAGAAGGTGAAAAGGATTTTGTCTCTGCTAAGGCTCATGCTTTATGGAACAAACAATTTGCTGATAAGGGTTTCATCAGCGAGAGGGGGTTTAAGGCCATTTCCCCTTTTCGGAAATATTAGAAAGGTTAGGATTTCTTACGTAGCACAAAGACATGGCCGCTACTCACGGCAGAAGAATTTTACTCAAATATGATGGAGATGAAGGAGGACTCTGTATATGTACGAGGGGTATGGGTTCCTTTCTGGCATAAGAGAATTAATGAAGTACTTCAGTTGAAGGAACTCAAACATGGCTCAAAAGTCAAGAAGTTGGTTGAAAAACCAGACCATGAGAAAATTATAAACCTGTAAACAATTGGACAGGGAAAGTGGGAGGCGGCAGAAGAACCACACGGTACATAAACAGAGGATCTCTCACAGAGGAGGCAAGGTTTGGTTCTATTTCATCGCATCAGTTATAATCCCAACTAAACACTTGTGCTCGGTGAGGGAACAGGAAGCCATAATTTTATATGCACTTTTGAAGGGATATAAAATTAATATGGGAGAAGTATGATGAAGGCTCAGTAGGGCACATCATCCGGTAACAAAGAGGACAATTCCCACCCGAAACCATCACCCAGATTATGTATCTTGGCTGGAGTGGAAGAGGGATCATGGGAAGAAAAAGAGTATGCCCTAGAGTCTCTCACTCCCCAACCACGGCTAAGAGATATGAGGGCGAAAGTAAAGCGAAGGGAATAATAGAGGTAGAAGCAAAGCCTACAGAGGGGAATGATAACATGGAAATAAAAAATTTCCTAGAAAACGCTCCTCTAGCAAAAGAAGAGGAGGAAATGCAGTGTAGAATGAGCCCACTAAGTCATTCATGCCTGATATGAGAGAAAATTTTCTTGAGTCTGCAGAGAGCTCCAAAAGAAATGAAGGGACTGTTGAGATCATGGAGATGTTCATATCAATGAAAAAGAGATGGAAGATAGAGAAAGAAGTGGGAGAGATAGCAACAAATCAGAGAGGAATTATTGGAGGCTGATTTTAAAAGAAAAGAAAAACAATGGGAGCAGAATTTGAAGCAGAAGGAAGAAGAGTGGAGAGAAGGGAGAAAGAACTACTAGAAAAAATGAAGGCCAGCTTGGAAGCCTTCTACAATAATCAATTCAACAGAGATGTAGAGTTACTAACAATTCTAAAGAAGAGAGAAGTTAAAATGGAAGGCAATATGTTGAAAAAGATAGAAGCCTTCAAATATCTCTATAAAGAGCAGTTCAAAGAGTTTGGTAAGCTCATGAAAGAAAGAGATAAGGAGTTGGAGGACAATGATGTCTACAGGAGAAAATTTTGGCATGAGAGCTTGGATATGATCAATACTAATTTGTCAAATATGCTAAGTTGTATTTATGAGTTAGAGAGAATAGTGAATAAAGTGGGGTAGAATCAAGATCATTTGATCACTCTTGTGGAGTTCACAAATGATTTACGCACCACTGGAAAGGAAGGAGCCTTGACAAGAAAAGGCGACATCACCTTCACAGAATTTTCTCCACTCTTTGTAGGATTTTGACATGGATCCTCCCAATATCATACCTACCAAATCCTATAAGAGAAGAAAGTGAATGCTCACAAATTCTTCTCTTTTCCCTTCTCTAATTGTATTCTTTCTTCACCATTAATAGAAGCCCAGTATAGTTCATTGAAAGTGTCTTGTGATTTGTTCTTCTGATATGATAATTTGGTTTTGTTGCTCTCATTAGTGTTGCCATTAGAACATGTATGTTGTTGAACTACTTAATTGGGATTTGGTGGTTGAATGAGTTTGAGAAAATGTGAATTGTTTTTGGATGCATTGATCTGATTGAGTGAACTAGGTTTCTTGTGTCGTTCTTTGTTTGTCTGAAAGGAATGATTATTGTATTAAAGCTTTTAAAGGTGAATGGCACAACAACCACTGGTTAAATCCAAAGAATATTGTGACAGAAATGGGAGTAGGATTCATTGAACTGAAATAGGAATTCTGATTTAGTTTGAATTAAGTTTGAAATTACGAAATTAGGAAGAGTACAATTGAAAAAATTAAATAAGATGGTTGAATATGTGTGTATAAACAGTTAAGTCAATACAAATCCTGGAAAAACAATACACATGGTCAAGTAAGTCCTTAACAATTTGAGAAAGATTAGGGACATCTTCTAGGGTGATTCACAATCAATGGCACAAGGTCCTAGAACTTGTTAGATTATTGGTCGAGGCGAAATCCTAGGCAAAAACAACTAACAAGAAATGAAAGAGGCCATCTTTGGAAGTTTGAACCTTTTTCAAGCCTACCCTCATTATATGTAGAGGCATACACTCTAGTTCCATGCTTTGAGCCAAAAATTCCTAACTTCTTTAAATACTTGACAATTCAAACTTGAACTCCCTCCTTGACTAATCTGCGAGTAAAGAACCATAAATTACCTAGTGTTCAGAACAAGAAGTTTAATGTGCAAAAGGGAGCAAGATCGGGGGAATATACTTCTTTTAGATTACCTGGAAGGATAAGGCAAAATCAATTGAAAGACTAGAGATGAAGAAAAGAAATCAAAAAGGGGATAAGTTTTGTCTTGTGTCCTATCTCTCTTGAACAATTAAGTTCTTAGGGGTGTTTCAACACCTAGTACCCTAATGCCAACTGGTATGGGAGTTGCTAACCCAAAGTCCTCTAAGTGTGATAGAAAGCCTAAAAAGACAAAAAATTGCACTATTCCTAAATCTTTAACAGAAAAAGAGACAAAAAGAGTTCCGAGTTAAAGGAGCTAGATTGATGAAGTCCCAGTGACGTCAAGAGACGATATCTGAGAAGATGCACCAAAACCAAGTTTGGGGGAATTATTAAAGTTTACATTAGTAGGAAGGAAAGGGGTGAAAGAGAAAGGAAATTATGCAGATGGAAAGAGTGGAATCTGGGTAATTTACAGCCTAAATCTTCCAATTATCTACTCAATGACCCAAGCCTAACATTACAAACTTAAAAGACCTCATTGATCTTGAAGGTTGAATTTGCATACATTAGTTGAGATAAATATGAAAAACAAGCATATGGGACTTTGACTAATTTTACAAGGAGAATCCCAGAAGATTAACTAATCTAACAAGGAAAAAAGGAAAGAAGACCAACACACACTCATAGAACAGGATCAATTGACTGAACTGTTTACAGTACAGAATTCATTAGTTTATTTGTAATGGAAGTTGAAACTATTCCTTTTTCTTAGTTGAAAACTGAAGTTTGAAATAGTGTTGCAACTTACTTATTTCAAGTCAAATGGTGAAATCAGAAAAGATTGTAATATACAACAGAAAAATGTCCTTAAAAATAAAGTTCAATTGTTTGAGGATAAACAAATCTTTCTTTTCTTTGCTTGAGGACAAGCAAAATTTTAAGTTTGGGGGAATTTGATGAGTTAAAAACTCATTGATTTTTAATCCATTTTTATGACCTATGTTACAATATAATTGCTTATTATTATGCAAAAATATGGAGACCTTACCAAATTTATGTTTTGCATATTTTTATAGAAGAATTGACAATTCCAACAAGAAAAAGATATATATGGTCAAGGCAGCTAGGTCGCGACAAACTTGTGAGGTCGCGACAAGGGATTCCTCATATCAGCAGTTTTTAAGTCACTACTTGAGTGAGAATGTTGCTTCAAATCTATTAGACAAAGACCTCAGGTCGCGACAGAGAATCGAGGTAGCAACAAGAAAGAATTCTAGGCCAAACGAAAGCTGTTGCGACAAGAGAAAAGTTGCTCGGACAGATAAAGAGTTTCAAAGAAAGATCTTGTCGCGACACTGAAAGAAGAAAACTCTGGTCGCAACAGATAATTGATGTCACAATGAGGAATGGTTGCTTAATGAACTGACAAGGTCTCCACAAGGGAATTTGTTGTTGCAACAAAATACAAGCCGAAGACACCAGTTGAGGTCGCGACACTGATTTCATGTCGCGACATGAAAATAGGTTGAACAGTTAAAAGCATGGTTTAACCATGTTTGAGCAACTGCGACAAGAGCAAAGGTGAGAAGGGCAACACCCAGTCGCGACATACTTTCTAGGTCGTGACCAAAAATAGAAGCTGAATTGAGTAAAAACAGTTGTAACTGAGAAATGAGGATGCGATAAGGTGGGAAGTAAAAACGTATAGTTTGGTCGCGACCTACCTTTTAGGTTGCGATAGAAAGTGCGGCAAGAAAAGAAACGACTTAGTCGTGACCTAAATTACATGTCATGATGGGAACTAAGCGGATCAGTAGTTTAGTCGTAACTACGAATGGACGAGGAAAATGACAAATAATGTCATGACATAAAGGAAAATTTGTGACCGAGGAATCAAAGTATTTGGGAGCGAAATTATCAGTGTGAAAACTAGATTAGCGACCACGGAACTTCGATGAGGAAGGGCGCGGTCGCGACATGGAATTGAGGTCGCGACACAACTAGAAAAAGTTATCACGTGAGAATCATAACTCTTTGGAAGCCCAGACTTAATTGGCGACCTGACAGATTCAAGTCATTGACTAAAAATGATTATTCTAAAGAAAAATGCTAAGTTAAAGAAGACAACAAGGATTTTCAAGTTGCGACACACACCTGAAGAAACAAAAGAGGTGAAGCCAAAGGTTAGTCGGGACAATGAAATTAAAGTCGTGACAAAGATTCTAGAGAAAGAAGAAACTCATGTTGCAACTGAAAACTTAGTCGCAACAAGAATCAAGGGGATAAGCAACAACTTAAGTCACGACAAAGAGCGGGCGCGACTGACTAAATGAAGAATTTGCAAGAACAGTGTTGTGATAGAAGACAATAGGTCGCGACTTCATATAGCCAAAAACAAAACAAAGAAGGGTGTGACAAGTAATTGAAGTCACGACAGACTTAGCAAGTTCATAACTACAACTCAGTCGCGATAAGCTTCTTTAGGTCATGACCTGAATAGTGAGTTGGGCCATGGAATTAGGGAAAATTCACTTGAAGCTTTCGAATCAGGCCCAATTTCTAGAAGTGTATAAATAGTCGACCTTGCGTCAAGAGAAAGCAGCTCTTCCGGAACCTAGATCCTTGGGGGATTGAAGAAGACTCACTTATATATTTTTAGAATAGATTAGTTAGAATTGTTTTGATTTTTTTGTTTCTAGATATGAACAAACAATCTGTTTTGAATTGTGCAACTGGATCAAATCGTTCAATCTCTTTTCCAATTACTACCTGGAATTAATGAAGTCTAGACAATTTCTGGAATTCGTTTCTTTCAATTTATTACAGTTATAGTGGATGTTCTTGATCAATACTCCATTGTCGATTGTGATTCAGTATTTGATAAGCGTAGCTTCCACTGGAATGGATCTGTTGTTAGTTATAGTCTTTTTTGCATAAATTATAAGGAATTTCCTGGATTTGGGATTTATTTGATTCATGTTGTTCTTGAATTGAATTGTTCCCAATAGTAGTATCGAATACCCTTTCAAGGATTGTATCCTGCTCTAATTTCCAGGAGGCCCTCTGAGTGACCACCGGATGAAATTCAGGAGACTGGAACATTCAACTTGTGGGTATGCTAGACTACTGAAGAACTAAGAGCTCACGAGAGTTCACTTGATAAATTTCCAATTCACTCATAGTTGAAGTTGAAGGGGATTGTTATCAATTTAAATGATGAGATCTCACCTTAATCGATGGAAAGATCTTGATCATGTCATTAGGCGAGATCTAATCGAGGAAGGAAAAATCCATCAGATCTAAAGGAGGAGTCATCAACCATTTTGTAGAGGTTTTGCAATGACCCAGACTTGGGGTGCAAGAAATTTGTAGTCTTAAGAAATGGGTATGAAGTATTGAAAAAGAAAAATACCTAGATCTTATAAAGAGTGTTTTGAATACAAGTAACTGATTAGATCCATGTCTTTAAAATAAGGAAGGACCTCTAATTAGTGAATTATGGAGAAATCCAAGCTGCATTATTAGGCATCTTTGACAAATCGGATCAAGATGAGTTGAGAAAATGATGATTATAATGCAGAAATTGACTGTTTCACATCAGTTCCTTGTCAGTGTTAATTTCTAGTGAGAACTGATTCAGTCCAGTTTATTTTATTTGTTTAAATTCAAATTTCATTTTAATTAGATAAATATAATATATTATGAACTTGTCTTTCAATTCTAGTTTTCAAACTGTTATAAGGAGGTGCAAATAGTGTGGATCTTGAGTAGTTAGGGTAGTTGATTTGGAAATTCTTGTCAATCTTTGAGAGAATGATATCTGGACTTACATCCAATTTTTACTACTTGTATGACCTGTGCACTTGCAGTGTCTTACACTAAACCCATTTTATAATTTCAAAAACATCAGACCATTTTCTAATTTTTAAACAACTAGCTCCAATTTTGGTACCACTACAGGGGAATTGTAAGGCTCCAGTAGAGGAATAAAAATTGAAGGGTTTAGTCTATATATTCACAGACAAACAATGCCCTAATGGTGGCATCTCATTAGGTTCCTCCTCGTCTTCTTCGATCGCTGCATTCTTATCCTCCTCATCTCCCTCGCCTTCCTCATCTGACTCATCCCTCCCTGAATGATAGTCGGCTATGCTTCGGGACGTCTCGTCTCTCACTAATTTCCTTGGCCGGGTTTTTATGCCTTTAACAGTAAGAGGGTATGGATGTGGTGTTTTTTCTTCATTTCCTGCAATCAGTACTTGGCTCAACATGCATAGCTCGGTGATATGAGATGGGAATCCTAGCACAGTGTTCGACGATCTCTTGGTGTGTTCAAGGATATCTTCGGTGATAACCCGGTGGATATAAAAAGGGATGTTGCGGGAGATCGCATATATGTAAAACGTTTTCTCCTTAGTCACCTTGGAGGCATTCATGTTCAGAAAAATCCTGGTAATCATAAAGTAAAGCCGTATTTTTGTAGATAAAGTGAGGAGAGAGGAAGGGAAACATGTCAGCTCACCCTTTCTTGTTGTGTTCCAGTGTGCCTAATCATATGTCAAGTCTTTGCAAATCTCATGCCGGTTAATATTCGCCCTCAAAGTTTGAAATCAGGTTTCATCTACTTCCTCAAGGGCATAAAATTGATTGATGGTTTGTGGACCGAACTGTACCTATTTACCTCTTACCCAGCAGGTGTGATCCCTATGAAGCAGGACGTTTGCATTGAATTCTTGGACAACACGACCCATGCCTGCTGCCGGGTAACTGGCAAACTCAACCCACCCTTTTGGGTAAGGATTCTTTTGAAATAGGGGTTCGGGACTACAAACCCACGCTTAGGGATGACTTTCCTTATGCACAGACCGCTGCTGAAGTGTGCCATTATGTTGTAACTGATGAACCGTTCACTGTCGTACACTTGCTCTCTAGATGAACCAGCCTCTCTTGATTGCCTTTGCCTTTTTCTTAGTGCCCTAGTTGATGGTTTTCGACTCTTTAGAGAGATAGAGACTAAAGGTTCAAAATTAAGTTTTAATGGAACAAGAGAGGGCTAGGGTTTTTATAGGGAGTGGGAGGAGGTGAACAATCATGAAATTAATGGGTGATTAATGCAAAATTGATGAGGGGTTTTGAAAACAGGGGAAGTACCAAAGACGAGGCGGGGGCACTGTTTGGCGGTTTGAAACAATTGGAGAATGCCAAAGGAGAGGGAACAAAAGGGTTTGTTATACTGAAAGGGCGTCAGTAAGAAAAAAGGCCCTTACCCTCTATAGTGGGCATTTGCTCGCTATAACATGCAACTTGATTTACCGGATAAGAGAAATAAATGATGCCCGCTATAACAGGCAAGAATACTCGTTATAGCGGATTCTCGTTTTAACGGGGGTGAAACGCCCACTATAATTGGTAGAAGGCTTGGGTTTTTGGCGTTTTGCCCTCTATAGTGGGGGATTGCTAGTTTTAACGGGCAACATACCTGTTGCAACAGGCATTTGCTAGCTATAACGGGCAAAACAGAGTGCTGAACTCTGATTCCAACTTCGTGAAGCACCTATATGGATTCTTCTACCCTTGCCACAACACCAATAACAAAATACAACCTTTCCATAAATCAAGTGCATAGGGTTGAACTTAGAGAAAGAAACTAAAAACAAAACAAAATTAATGAAAAATATAAAAATTTGGTGAAGACATTTCACCTCCTTAGGTTGCCTCCCAAGCAGCGCTATGTTTACTGTCGTTAGCTCGACGGCCCTACATCACTATGTCTTAGAGAAATCGAAACTGCTCTAATTTCCTACTACCCCGTTTCTGGTGTTCTTAGAGGGATGGCTTACTTGTTTACATGAAAGTCCCTTCCAAAGTATGGCTTCAATCGTTACACATTGACTTTAAAACTTCCCTTCTCTGGATATATGATTTCCACTCCGCCATAGGAAAAAACTTGAGTCACTGCAAAAGGTCCCGACCACCTAGACTTTAATTTCCCTAGGAAGAGCTTGAGTTTAGAGTTAAATAAAAGGATTCGCTGGCCTGGCTCAAACTCTTTCCTTACAATGTGTTTGTCATGCTAAGCTTTTGTCTTCTCTTTGTAGATCAAAGTATTTTTGTAGGCTTCATTTCAGAACTCTTCTAATTCACTGAGCTACAGTATGCGTTTCTTGCTAGCCACTTTGCTATCCATATACAACTGTCTAGTTGCCCAATATGCTTTATATTCTAATTCCACGGGCAAGTGGCATGCTTTCCCATACACTAGTTTGAATGGTGACATTCCAGGTGCTCTTAAATGTTACATAGGCCAGGCGCATCGTTATCTTTTGCCAGGTCTTCTAGAACTATTAACCGTCTTCTCCAAGATAGACTTTATTTCTTGGTTTGACACCTTGGCTGGACCATTAGTCTACAGGTGGTATGCGAGTGATGAATGATTCCTATCACCATATTTTCCCAACATGATGTCAACTACCTTATTGCAGGAGTGAGTACCTCCATCTGTAATCAATGCTTGTGGAGTGCCGAATTTGGTGAATATGTGGCTACGGAGGAAATTTGCTACCACTCTTGCATCATTAGTGCGTGTAGGTATAGCCTCCACCCATTTGAAGATGTAGTCCATTGCCAAAAGGATGTATTGGTTGCTAAACGATGAGGGGAATGGTCCTATAAAATCCATCCCCCATATATCAAATAACTCTACCTCTAGGATGGTCTGCAAGGGTTGCTCATCCGTTTTTTATATGCTCCCTATTCTTTGGCATTTATCACAGTTAGACACAAATTTGTGAGCATCCTTGAACAAGCTAGACCAGTAAAATCCTGATTGAAGTAACTTTGAAGCTGTTCTCTAACCCCTCAAGTGTCCCCCACATGCTAGAGTATGGCAGTGATTTAAAATACTCTCTATTTCCTCCTTTGGCACGCATCTTCTTATTACTTTATCAACACAATGCTTATATAGAATAGGCTCCTCCTAGTAGTAGTGCTTCAAGTGTGTAAAGAATCTCTTCTTCTGTTGATTGCTAAACTCTAGTGGGATCACTTTAGCCACTAAATAATTCACATAATCTGCAAACCATGGCATTGGCTTTATATCTTCAACTGCCAAAAGTTGTTAATCGGGAAAATCATCATTGATCTGAACTTCTTTGCTAGGCACTTCCAATCATGAAAGATGGTCTACTTCTAAGTTTTCAGTCCCTTTTTTATCCTTTATTTCCAAATCAAACTCTTGCAACAGTAATACCCACCTAATCAGTCTTCATTTTGCGTCTTTCTTAGCCATCAGATACTTTATGGCTGAGTGGTCGATGTGCACTATTACCTTGTTACCAATCAAGTACGGTAGGACCTTGTCAAAAGCAAACACAATTGCTAAAAGCTCTTTTTTAGTTGTTGCATAGTTCAGTTTCACATCATTCAAGGTTCTGCTTGCATAGTAGATGACTTGAAATATCACTTCCTTCTTTTGACCCAGTACTGCCCTTATTGCGAAGTCGCGCACATCACACATTATTCAAAAGGGAGGTCCCAGTCAGGTGCCACTACAATTGGTGCTGAAACCAGTTTCTTCTTCAGAAACAAGAATGCTTGTGTACACTGATCATCAAATTTGAAAAGGACTCCTTGAACTAGCAGATTCGACAAAGGCTTGGATATTTTGGAGAAATCCTGTATGAATCTCCTATAGAATCCTGCATGTCCCAAGAAGCTTCTTATTCCTTTCACCGAAGATGGAGGTGGTAGCTTCTCAATTATTTCAATCTTGGCTTTATCCACCTCAATTCCTTTTGAAGAGATCTTGTGCCCAAGTACTATACCTTCCTTCACCATAAAATGACACTTCTTCCAATTTAGCACAAGATTGGTTTCTTCTCATCTTATTTACGCATTCCTCAAGTTTTCAAGACAATTGTCAAAAGATTTCCCCAACACTGAGAAGTCGTCCAATTTAGCACAAGATTTCCCCTACATCTAGCCACTTTAATACCTCATTCCTTACCACTTCCTTCATGGTCGGATTGAGTCTTCTCTGTTCTTCTACTGAGGGCTTGTGACCATCTTCTAACAAGATCCGATGCATACATATAGAAGGGTGGATCCCCTTCAAATCTGCTAGAGACCATCCAATAGCATCTTTGTGATCTCAAAGTACTCTCAAAAGCTTCTCTTCTTCTACTACTATTAGGGATGCATAGATGATCACTAGTAAGGTTGAGGATTCTCCTAGATAAGCATACCTCAAATAGTTAGGTTGTGGCTTTTGCTCCAATTATGGTGGTTGTTCAATTGAGGGTACTTAAATCTGTGTATTCTTTCCCAAGAACTCATAATACTTTCTTCTGTTTGGCTCAAATGAGACCATCCATTTCACATAGTTCTTCCTGCTCACCTTGTATAAGGATAGTCTCCAAAGGGTTGGTCAAACCACTTTGGCTAGACACTATATCCTCTATTGCCTCTATCATAAAACATGCATCACTCTCTACCGGATGTCGTACAACATTAAATACACTGAACTTGACCTCATCGTCTTGCACTCTTAATTTCAATTCTCCCCTCTGTACATAAATCATAACTCTGCTAGTTTCCAGAAATGGTCTACCCAATATAAAGGGTATCTCCTTGTTTTCCTCCATATCCAACACTATGAAATCAGCTAGAAAGATAAACTTGTCCACTTTCACTAGTACATCTTCTGTCACCTCCCTTGGATGCTTCAATGATCTATCCGCCAACTAAAGAGTGACAGTCGTAGGTCTAGCTTCACCTAATCCTAGTTGTCTGAATATAGACAAAGGCATGAGGTTAATATTGGCTCCCAAGTTGCATAGGGCTCTCTCAAAGATGTAGTTCCCTATCTTACATGGGATTGTAAAACTGTCCAGATCCTTCAGTTTTTATGGTAGTTTCCTATGAAGAATGGCACTGCACTCAATTTACTGTCTTAAAATATGATAATCTTCTTTTCCATGATAGTATATCCTTCATAAATTTAACGTAGCTGAGCATTTGTTCCAATGCATCTACGAAAGGGATGTTAATATGCAGTTTTTTAAACACTTCCATAAACTTGGTAAACTGCTTATCCAACTTATTCTTCTTCAAGCGTTGGGGATACGGAATTTGTGAAATGGGTTTATCTATACCTATCTGTTTCTCAATCTCTTTTCTTTCTTTTGATTTTTCTACTTACTTCTTCTCTTGGGGTTGCTCCCCTTGCATCTGGTCTTTATGGTTGGCCTAGTCTACCTCCTCAGTCTCCATTTCTTTTACCACTGGTGGTTGCCCTGATGCTGCTAATTCTCTACCACTTCGCAAAGTGATAGCCTTAACATGTTCTTTACCTTCTCTTCTTGGGTTTACTTCTGAGTTGCTGGGTAGTGAGCCTTGCAACCTCTTAGTCAACAAAGTGGCCATTTGGCCCATCTACACCTCCAAATTTCTCAACTGTGCTGCCTAGTTATTCAATTAGGTTGATTGGTTCTGAATATTTGCCTTTGTTTCATTCATAAAGGCTGTATGAGAAGTGAGCATTTGAGCTAATGCTTCTTCAAAGTCTATCTTTTTCTCTAGTGGTGGTTTTCTCACTTAGGGTGGTGGCATGTTATTCTAATTACTCCTCCATCCATAGTTTTGATTATTCCTCCAACCTTAGCCCTAGTTTTGGTTCTGGTTTGTGTTGCCTCCATACAGGCCCTGTTGTTACTACTGGTTAAATCTAGTCACATACTGTGCCTACTCTACTGTCATCTGTCCTAATTGGCATTCTATAGTAGTGTGTTGTCCTCCACAAGATTCTCATATCTCCCAAGGGTTATATTGAATAGCATTCACTACCCCTTGTTGTCTCTATAGTTGTTTAGCGAGTTATGTGACATGGTTGGCCAAATTGTTAAGGACATTTGTGTTTGCGCCTCTCACAGCCTTTCTCGGTACTACCCTATCCCTGGGCCACTGGTTAATATTGGTAGCCATGTCTTCTAAGATTCTGTATGCTTGATTTGTAGCCTTCTTCATCAGAGCACCCCCTGTTGAGGCATCTATGACTGTTCTGGTAGCATCACTCAGACCGTTGTAGAATGTATGCACTTGCATCCATCTAGTCAACCAATGGTATGGGCATCTCCTCGATAGCTCATGAAATCTCTCCTAGGCTTCAGCTAGGTTCTCCCCCTCCAACTGTCTAAAAGTGTTAATCTCCTACACCAGTTGTGCAATCTTTGAAGGGGGAAAGAACTTGGTCAGGAACTTCTGCACCAAATCATTACATGAGGTAATGGAGTCCGACAGTTGGCTTGTCAACCAATGATTAGCTTTTTTCACTCAATGATAGTGGGAATAATCGCAATCGGAGAGATTCATCTGTTACTCCATTATATTTAATAATATTAGATACTTCAATGAAGTTTTTTAGATGCGTGTTCGAGTTCTCACTTGCCAGCCCGTGAAACTGGATGTTCTGAAGCATCTACAGTGTTACAGTTTTCACCTCGAAGTTGTTAGCTTGAATAGGTGGTCTTCGTATAGCAGACTAAACAATTGTAGATGGTAGAGCAAACTCCTCAAGTAGCAAATAAGGGTCATCTGGCTGTATGAATGGTATGGGGGCGTTATTCCTACCATTATTTCCGTTTTGCCCCCCTTGTGGCTCATTCCGCTCATGGCTTAATCTTGCTCTTCCTGATTCTACATGACTGCTTGATTTCTCTCTTGGGCTTCTCTTTGCTCTCTCCATAGTCTATTTACAATTCTCTTTGGTTCGGGATCAAAAGGAAGTAGTACGCCTTGACCTTGTCTTCGCATACACACAGATTAACCTTCTTGAAACCACAAACAAAAAGTAGCAAAGACCAAGTCACAAGCACTAATGTAAGATGGGTAAATTAAAATAAATAAAAAATGATAATATTTATCCAAAGTAATATCTAGGGCGCTATTGTCAATATCAACACAAAAACTTCTTCCCAGCAACAATGCAAAAAACTTGACGGGCTCAAAACATGTGTGTAAATTGATGTGAAAACGTAAGCCCATATGCGCAAGTATATGCATCGAGTTCACGAAGTATAGTGGCTTGTCAAGTGTCATCCCACAAGGAGAAGTGTGTGGACCACTGAATTTTTCTCTTAAATATTATTTGGATCTAAACCTATGGTGAATTCTGGTTGACAAAAAGAAAGTAAACTAATCGTAAATTATCTGCTAAATCAATGCAGGAAACAGGTCTTTTTACCACACTGCCACCCGATGGATTCTTAACCTAGATAGATTATTCATTTAGTATATTAGATGGTTCACGCTGGTGGGTTGATCTTGCCTACAAGATATTATCTCTCGAAAAATATATTTGTCAATCTCGCCAATTGGGTGTATTGCATCTTTGCCTCAACCCTGGACTCCAAAAGACTTAAATGCTTGAACCCTAAATACCACACTTGGAACTGGGATATCTCTATTCGCCGATTAACCAAGTGTTACTTTATTCATATCCTTGGGGGTCATCATCTCTTGATCTCAGACTCCTAGCAAAAACATGCCAATGCTGGCCAAACATTACCATGTGATTAAAACACGGAAATAGAGCAAGACTAGAAGAAATCATATAAATACTGAATAAAAACAATGTAATAATTAATCCATCTATGCGTAGCAAGGCTACGAAAAAACCCTAGAACATGATCGTGTTCAGTATAGCCATCAGGTCTGAAATCATAAAATGGTTTGAGAAAATAAATATAGAAAAAATGGTGCAAGTAATATCTTGATCCCTGAAAACCTCGCGGGCACAGGCTTCCATCAGCCGCTATAGTGGCGTTTGCCGTAAGCAGTACTTGCTATAAGCGAGATTTGCCCTCTATAGTGGGGTTTGCCTATAAGCAACTAAATTCTTGGCGTCCTACGCGCGTTATGTGTCATTTACCTACTATAGCAAGGAAGAGCCCATTAAAACAAGTAATAGCCCGTTACAGCGGGCTACACTCTATTCTCACTTTGCCTTCTGGGCATTGTAGCGGGCGTTTTCCCGTCAAAATGGGGGATTGCCCGTCCAAACGGGCACTAGCCCAATATAGCGGGCTATGCTAACAGCAATTCCTATTTTCAATTTCTTTAGGTTTCTTTACTTTCTTTTCTCTTTCGTGCTTCATATATCATGCCTGCAATAAAACACACAAAATAATCTCTGAACATGCTAAGATTAGTGATTACTAAATACAGGGATCAACATGTGCAAATATCGGTACTTTACGGCTCTCATAACTTCCGATCTACTATTCAGGTACACATTTTTCTCATTTGACTTTGCTTATTTATTTATTTGTCTATTCATTTATATCTATATATATATATATATATATATATATATATATCAAGTGTGTTGTTGTATTGTTATTGCTTGTCTTTGGTATCCATTGATAATTTGGCAAAAAGTCGTATTTTCCTTAGTTTGTTTTAGTAGGAGCCGACTTTAGAAGTTAGAGGGATATTACGCTTCCGCCCGTACCTTCCCAATCGATGGCAACCCTCGGACTTAGACTTGGTTTTTCCCAGACTTGCTTTTTCCATAAGGAGTCACATTTATAGTTTTTCTTTCTTATTTTGTTTTCTTTTAAAAAAAGAAAAGAAAAGTGGCAACTCCAAACCGTTTTTAAAAATGGTTTTTCAAAATATAAAAACGAGTCTTACCTTTTAAGTGGAAAACACATAATAGCCAAAAATCCAGGGTCCATAGAATGATATTCAAATAAGAACATGAAAATTTGCTAATTTATACCTAGGGTATTTTATTATGTTTGGGGTGTCACAACCTTGATGGAAAAAAAAATATAACCAGTTGCATGTTTGAATATCAATTTCATATAATATCATAGACAAAATAAATAAATAAATAAAAGAAAGAATTTTGTTAGTTTCATATAATTTCTTTTAAAGGTTAGCTTCACCTTTCGCGTCCTCGTAGACTACTTCACTTGATCAAAAAGTTCTTTCAAATCTTTAGGAAAATTGGAAGAAAATCTTTATAAAAAAATCATCAAAAGTAATTAAAAGTCTAGCTTCTATAAAAGCCAATGACGCTTTTAATATCGATATACTTTAAGAGAGTTTGTAAAGTTGTTATTGAATAATGCCTGATTTTTATTGACTTTTTAAAAATTTTAAAAATTCATTGTTGAATATACCATATTCTAGTCTTTAAAAGTTGGAATTCAATACCCATTGACTTTTTAATTCAATAAAAGTCAATAATTCTCGTAATCCAATACGCTTCCTTAAGCTTTGTTTGTTTATTTATTTTTAATTTATACATTTAATAATAGAAGAAATAGAAGCAAAATTAAAATTAGTGATAATCTTATCATAGCAATGATGCAAGTATCCTTAGATTTGAGGTTCTCAATGTTATCTTGGATACTGATTCTATACTTTGACTTTGATCCTTGTTGCCTCAAGAGAGGTTGCTTGTTGAGTGATGATTTGAGTATAGCTTGAGGTATTCGAAGATAATTGAATAGCTAATAAAGGATTCACCACTCCTTATAGAAGGAGGGTATATGATGAGTATATTTTATAATCCTTTTATTCCCATGTTTTTGTATTCTTTTTATAATAAATAAGTGTCCTAATGCTCTAAATTTTCATCTTTATGATTAGGATAACCATTGGATGCATATGAGCGGAATCGGACAAAAAATAGAGCAAAAAATTGAAAATTTTTTAAATTCAACATGCAGCAGCAGCTCTCGTGAATTTTCAGCTATAAGATGATCACAAATGGCTCCTATTTTGTTCAAGATGAGTTTTATACTTTATAATATTTCCGAAAAGCCCTCATTCACTTCATTTGGACTTTAATTGATCAAGTTATGGCTTTTAGAAATTGAAGGAATGAGGAAGAGTGCTCAAAAGTCGACCAATTGACACACTTTTTTAATTCAGTCTTTACTATCACCTCTAAAGTGTTCTCTCTGGCCATATACATATTCTACACTCTCTAAGCTTTCCAACAAGACCAATTTTTCACAAATCGGAGTTCGGACGACAACGTTATGTCCTCGAAAAGTTAGGAAGAAAACAAGGATGAACAATTGGCAGAGAGCTAACCAGTCGACCAGTTCATCGGCAATACTGAAATAGCCCTAAAAAGCCCATATAAAAGGGAAAGTGTTCCCTAATGAAAAAAAAAAAAAAAAAGTCCCTAGGGTTAGAAACCCTAGGGCAAATCTCTCTTGGGAAGAAGGAAGATTGAAGAAGAAGATGAAGATTTGGAGAGAATAAGGGGCTTTCATCATCATATTTGTTATTTCTTCTTTTCTTTATTCTTTCCCTCATTTCTATTGTTGTATCTCTCCTTATTATGAACTGATTTTGTTTTTCTAGGGTTTTAGATGTCGTTCAGTTATGATTTATGTATTTGGGATTTGATTTACTTTCTGTTTGATGTTTAAATCATATTTCTATTAAATGTTCTATTCGATTTTTCAAGCTTGTTGATGATTGATCACCATTGACTTGATTTGTGGTTCAATTCAAGATTTGAGAAGTGAAAGTTGAATTAGACCATGAATAGAATATCACAATTTGCCATTAACAAGAGATTCTCATGGGTTTTGTGTGGTAATTAAGGCTTCTAGGGTTTATTGCGCTTTTAGGGTTTTGGGGTTGAGTAGAGATGCCAAATACCTAAATCCTAGGAGTAGATTATGGGTTGTTGAGAGAGATTCACATGTGCAATAGTGAGGCTTACCTTTAATAGGTGATTAGAATGTTATTGAGGGGTAAATTAGACCATAGTGCATAAGGATTAACTAAATGAAATATAAACCCTGGGCTTTTTCATTTTTTTTTTCACATCCTTGCATGATAGTTTAGGATTTTAGTTTGTTAGTTATTTTCACCTCAATCCATCATCCAAATAAAGGTATGACTATTCTAATTTCAATACTAAGTAACCTAATCCTCGTGGGAACGATACACTCTTACTTTCATTATATTACTTGAGGCAACAAGTGCGCTTGCGCACATAGGCACACACCTTTTTCATATAACACACTCGAGCCTATCAAGTTTTTGGCATTGTTGTCAGGGATTAGGTTCTTTTTACTAATATTGATACCAATTAGCCCTTCTTTACTTTGGATATTTCTTTTTTTTTTTTCTTGTTTGTGCATATCTTTTTATCTTTTTTCTTTGCTTTGAAATTTTTTGTTTTTGTTTTGTAGGATTCAATTTTAATGGATCCCTTCATGGAATTGACAACCGAAATGGCCCTCCTCACTTAACAACTCAGATTAAGGCAAATGGCCAATGAACGTAATCGAAAAGTGACAAATCAAGTGAGGAGTCAAGTATGGCAACCATATGAGTTGATGGATTATGTTCAATATAGAGGTACCCCATATTTGAGCAATCATAATTTTGGATGGGACCATCACTTGAACACCTCGTGGGACACAAGTCATAACACTCTTCAATCTCCACAAGTCCAAAGATCAAGCCTAGAAGAAGCTATGGATGAATTAAGAAGAACTAAAGTTGAATCTACCATGGCACAACCTGAATTTTCAAGATCAATGGCTGAAATTGACTATTCTTAGGTTGGGTTGCCTAGGTTTCTTGTTAAAAATGAGATTAGTCAACCTCCACAAGAGGAAATGAGGCAACCATGGTTGAACTTAGAAAATCTCAAGCTTAATTCATGGAGGAGATGCACACACCTCCACAAGAGGAGTCAAGTGTTAAAAATGGAGTGGATGAATTAGCCTTTGCAATGGACGAATTGGCTAAGACTATGGCTAAAATGCCTAAGGAAGAGGCAAGTGTTAATATTCCAATCTAGCACATACCACTCAAGCACTTGAAAGAAGATATGACTCCAAAGGCCACTTCTTATACTTAACTTGGACTTGAGAAAGAACAATTTCTACAAGAGAAGGGAATGAGTATATAAGAAACACATGAATGAGGGAGAGAACATGGCTAAAATGTCCTTTGAAGGACAACATGAGAGCATGTCATTCATTCTTGACGTGTTTAGAGCAGAAGAATACTTGAGCTACAATAAGGATATCACCTCAAGAAACAATGAAGAACTTGAGAAATTCACAAGAGTAGATGATGATGCACAAGATTTGAAAGCCATAACTGTAATGGAAGATGAGCCAACTTCTCCGGAATCCCATGACACAACAAAAGATGATGTTCTAAAGAATATTCCAGAGATGGCTCCATGGGGTGACATGTATGAAGAGTTGAACATTGAGGAAATAATCCCCATTTCCAAGGTGGAAGAGTACATTATTTAGTTGAATGAGGAAATGGAAGCTACCATTGTGACCCATAAAGAAGAAAAAAATAATAATAAAATAAGATCGTGGAAGATTATGTGCCCAAGATGCTATTAAAGCACAACTATCGATTCTTCGGAACGGATGGAGAAGAGAATCACCAACCAATCTGTAATTGGTAGAGTCAAGCTGGACTCTACAAAAATGGAGCAACTTCTTAGGAGGCAACCTAAGTGAAATTTTCTTTTCTTATCATTTTCATATTTTTAGTTTTCTTGTTTATTTTAGTTTAATTTTAGTGAGTCTTTCTTAGTTTGATTTTTTTTTTTTTTTTTTTTTTTTTGTGTGTTTTGTAGGTTCAAAGGCTCAAGATTATCTCAAGCATGAAGAGGAGAATGCATAAAGTGTATCCTTTGTGAGGATACATGGTTGGAGACTATGATAACTAATGAAGGGTGGTGAGCAACCTCAAATATCATGCAACACTCAAGCGATGGTCATGATCAGCTTTGATCATCAAGGGAGTCCCCTCTACCTCTCTATTTTTCATGTATTTATTACATTGAGGACAATGTAACATTTGAGTTTAGGGGTGGAAATGGGTTGTGGTTTGGTTTGATTTGTGCATGCTTTAGTCTTTGTGTCTTTAAGCCTTATAGTTTTATTTTGTTTGTGTTTAGTTTAGTTAGTTTGTTTACTCTTGTTGCTTGTATTTTTCTTTTCTTTCTTTTGTGTGCTTGTGTTAGTGTATCCTTACATGTGTTTTTCTTTTGGATTTTGTGTCTTAATTGAGTTGAATTGGTGCTATGCTTACTTTTTGGAAGACACTTGAAAAATTTTTAACTTCATTCTTTGTGAACCATCAATTGGGATACTTGGGTATTTGCTTGATTTAGGACTGTTATGCATGATTAGATATGGGTGACTTAGTTTGACTGCCCCCCATATCTTCCAAGAAGCTATTTCTTATGGGAACTTGTGCACACACACTAGATCTCGCTTATATACCTTGGTTCCAACCCTCGTTGCTGAAATTGAATTTGCCTTGAGGGTTGTTTAACTTTTAAGTGATGGGACACCTTTCAAAAGAGGATTGCCAATGGGCCCCAAATAGAAAAAACAAAAGAAAGAAAAAGAAAAAGTGAAAAAAAAAAAAAAGAAAAATAGTGAGAAATAAGTGAGATTATCCAATCGGAATCTCGAGCACAATCCGAGGGGCCTTTCAAAGCTTAATGTCCTAAGCCAACTGGCCCGGGAGTCATTAACTTCATTGCTCGCAACATGGGATAAAAGATGATTCATTCTCACAAGTAGGTGCTTCGGTTTTCTAATTGAGTGTTCGAGGTGAAGTTCGAGGGGAACTAAATGCCCGATGCCCTTAACCAATTGGTGGGGACTCACCAATGGATCCCTACTACATGGACACTTTTCTAGAATGCCTTAGCATTGCATCCTACTTTAGGTTTAAGTGTTTGAATAAAAGGTGTGTTCTTTTCCTTTTATAGTTAACTTCTTTCGAAAGAGTGATTTGAGTTTGAGTTTCGGGGTGTTGAAACCTTTGTATATATTTGAGATCTATGCTTATATATTTTCACCAAGTTCCCTTAGGAAATGTCATTGAGAATATGGGGGGCAATTTACTATGTTCACCATGCTAATTTTTGCCTTGACCTTTAAAGATTGCAAATGATTTTTGTATCCCCATTTTGGTTATTTTGTTTCTATAGAACTCTTTCATTGTGTCCTTTTAAATTGTTGGCTAGCACCTTGTTCATCTCATTGTGTCTTTGTGTTTAGTTTATTTTGTTTTGTGTCTCTCCTTTGCTCGGGGACAAACAAGGATTTAAGTTTTGGGGTTTGATGAGTATATTCCCCATGTTTTTGTATTGTTTTTATGATAAAATAATGTCCTAATGCTCTAAATGTTTATCTTTATGATTAGGATAACCATTGGATGCATATGAGTGGAATTGGACAAAAAACGGAGCAAAACATTGAAAAATAAGTAAATTCAACATTCAGCAAAAGCTCTCGTGAATTTTCAGTTGTAGGATGATCACAAATGGCTCCTTTTTTGTTATGGATGAGTTTTAGACTTTATAAGCTTTCCGTAAAGCCCTCATTCACTTCATTTGGACTTTAATTGATCAGTTATTCTAAGTGAGTAAAAATAATAGTAATACTAATATTCATTACTATCCTCTAAAGTAGTTCTCTCTAATATATCATATATTCCTTCTCTATTCTAATAGATAGTTGCATAAATCAGATCAGATAAAGTATATTCGAGTTAGAAATCGGAGATAGTAAAATGAGTTGTGATGATGATTAGGCCCCAGCAGTCCAACGGTTTTTGTCGGAAATGCTGCAATGGGCTTCTTTTGACCCCAAGTGAGCCCTAAAAAGCCCATATAAAAGGGAAAGTGTTCCCTAAAGGAAAAAAAAAAAGTCCCTAGGGTTAGAAACCCTTGGGAAGAAGGCTTTCATCATCATATTTGTTATTTCTTCTCTTTATGCTTTCACTCACTTCTATGGTTGTATCTCTCCCCATTATGAATTGATTTTGTTTTTCTAGGGTTTTAGATGTAGTTTAGTTATGATTTATGTATTTAGGATTTGATTTACTTTCTATTTGATGTTTAAATCATATTTCTATTAAATGATCTATTTTATTCTACATGCATGTTGATGATTGATCACCATTGACTTGATTTGTGGTTTAATTCAAGATCTGAAAAGTGAGAGTTGAATTAGACCATGATTATAATATCACAATTTTCCATTGACAAGAGATTCTTATGGGTTTTGTATGGTAATTAAAGCTTCTAGGGTTTATTGCACTTTTAGGGTTTTTGGGTTGAGTAGAGATACGATATACCTAAACCTTAGGAGTAGATTGTGGGTTGTCGAGAGAGATTCACATATGCAATAGTGAGGCTTACCATTAATAGGTGATTAGAATGTTATTGAGGGGTAAATTGGACCATAGTGCATAAGGATTAACAAAATGAAATCTAAATCCTAGGCTTTTCCATTTTTTTTTTACATCCTTGCATGATAGTGTAGGATTTTAGTTTGTTCCTTATTTTCACCTCAATTCATCATCTAGATACAGGTATGACTATTCTAATTTCAATACTTAGTAACCTAATCCTTGTAGGAAGGATAAATTCTTACTTTCATTATATTACTTGAGGCGACGTGTGCACCTGTGCACATAAATACACACATTTTTCATATAACACACTCGAGCCCATCAGTATACCCTAGCCTCTTGTAAAGATTATTATTCGGAATCTCTGGCTAGAGTGATAATGCCATGATGAGAGTTTTGATTGACATACTTTTTGAGGAATGGATCTCAGAGACAAGATAAATACACATAGGCTAGTTCATCTAGTGAGAGCAGATGCATAGTCCATGCTCTAAACTAAGTTAGGTATAGTATGGAGTCAAAGGATAACATTCACTTAGAACCCATGATAAAATCTCTTATAAAATCATATCCACACATATATGTCACTATACTGATCTAAGTTATATGTAATTATCTTCCAAACAGCCCATCCTCGATACTTTTCAGAATTCTAATACTGGGAGCAATCAGTAGGCTTGAAAGAGACCCTATTCTTCTTGAGATCAAAGCCTACCAAGAAATTCACCTGAGCCATGTTTCCAAACACTCCAACATCCAAAGTGGGCATCAATGTGAAGCAAACCATATCCTCCTGCACTCTCGTGAACGTGTTCAATGGCTGCAACTCCACATTTGCATCCCTTAAATGAGCCGTAATGATTGGAGCATTGATCTCTCTTGTAGTGTTGTAGCACAGACTGAATATCCCATTCGGGTCTTTGACTCTTTTCCCTATCTTTTTAATGGAGTTTTCTACAGATTTCTCTAACTCTCTGTACAAATTCTCTGGGATAAAGGTATAGGTTGTCCCGGAATCGACAATGATGTTTCCCTCTTCAACTTCTGCCTTCTCCGAAAACCTCTTATATCGCAGCCTCTTCTTCCCCACACTAAAGCCTTCTAAAGTCAAGTAGTAGAAGGAGGTGTCATTGCCTTTCCGGACTAGCGGAGAGGAGACGGTGCCTGAGCCGGGGACCATGCCTGACGTGCCAAAATTAATCCTGCCGGAGACGCTGGAATCGCCGGAAGCAGGCTGCAAACAGTATGAAAAAAACCCTTTTATGGTTGATTCCAACTGGGAAATCAAGGACAACTGCCCACCTCCAAGGCCTACTATCCCGGAGCTGTTCTCATCAAATATGCCGCCACTGCTGTGTCCACAGCCGAACACAAAGCCCGGAAAGCTTACTGGTTTTCCGACGGTCGAGGATCCAGTTAACGTCTCGGCCGCTAGATTTCCGCGGGTAAAGGAGCCGTCAGCATAGGAGTAATTGAATGTGCAGTGTTTTTGCTCGTTACATGAACCGTCCTTCCCCAAAGCCAGACAATAGCTTGTTCCACAGGAAGAATCTGTATAAGTTGATGATTTTTGGGGATCGAAGAATGGAACGACCTGCTTGTAACAGCTGTTACATGGCCGGCACTGTGTCCATGTGAGATCACTGGCAGTATCAGCGATGGCGACGACTGGAACTGGTGGGGTTCCTATTGACAAATTCATGAGATATTCCCCGGCCGATGGGACTAAGCTAGATTGAATTCCATCTCCGGCCATGGCGGTCGGCCGAAAGAGGCCGACCCGGGAAACAGACCGGCGGAAGGCGTCCGTCAACCGCTCCGTCCGAGTCTTGGAAGGATCAAATAAGGGAGAATGAGGAGAATCACGGTGGATGAGGTCGAGACTGAAGCCTCCGCTGGTGGCAAGAGCCATACCCAAGAGTTGGGACAAGTACACTACTACAACAAAATTGAGAAAAATCTTCACTCCGAAGGATTCCATGGATGAAATCTAAAGAAAACCAGAGAGTTTTGGTTTAAAAACTAGGCTTCAATCATCAGATTATATAGAAGGTGAGCGATCGAGAATATGGAAAGACGAATATTAACTAGAATCTTAATTCCAATATGTAATAGATCAGTTTATTTTTCTAAAAATAAAAAATAGCTTTCCGAATTCCAATTTTAAATATAGATGGGATAAATTTTTAGAAATATATGGTTCAAAAATGTCAAATAATCTAAAATTTGTAAATCTAACAATTCCCATATTTTTTTTCTTCAAAAATACATCTTGTCCTCTTAGGTATTTACATATGTCTGGTAAAAAAATGTTATTTTTACAATATATAATGAGGATATTTTTGTCAAAATATGATAAAAAATTTAATAAAAGGTTAGATTTTGAAAATTCATGTTTTAGATGTTCTTTTAATCAAATCACCCAAATTTTTAACTGAAAATTGGCTTTGTGACTCAATAACCATTACAGCACAACTAGATTGGCACAATTCACAATTTTAGAAAAAAATAAAATTTTATTTTTTAAAATATAAAATCGAATTAGTTAGATAGTTTCATAAACCCTCTCTAAATTTAAAATTATATTGGATAAATTTCAATCTATCCTGTTCACAGTTAAGAATTCTTTAATTATTCATATGGTTGAATCCGTAATTTTAAGTTTTCAACCGTTGGATGAGAATCTTATTTTAAGCAAGATATGAAAAAGGAAAAAGGAAGAAAGAAAAATAAAAACTTCGCAAACTAGGTGAATGGAGCCCCTCCTTCCTGTAAGTTGTAATGGCTTATGATCTGAGTAATTGAAGACCGTTTGATTATTATAAAAAAAAGTCACCTCCTTTCAAAAAATAAGTCACCAAAAAATATAAATATTAAATTAAGATAATTGGAATAAAAATGATAAATTATTTTGAAACCCTAGCCTCAATTTTCTCTCAACTTTTTCTCTATTAGTCTTTTTTCTTTAAGCAAGATGGGTGATTTTTTCGTCATTTTTAAAATCACCCCTATACACCTATTTTCCATATTATTTTTTCTCAATATAATGTTTTTTTACACGTATCTGTGCTTTTATACGTTGATTTACCATCGCTTAGTGCTGATGATTGTCGCGCCTTTCAGAAAGATAATAATGCCATCCTCTTGCATAGTATGGTTATGCTGCCTCAAGATTTACGCTTTGATTTTCTTCGTCACGGCAAGGCCATTTTATTTGTGTTTGAATATCCAATCCAAAGAAAATATATACAATCGTAGAGACAAAGTAAATCATATCAACGATCGTCAAGATTGTAGATCGAGTAAAAGGTATTATGCGCACAATAAGAATATCAAACGCTGCACTCAACTATCAAATGTATAGGCTTTGAGTTGATTCTTTATGCTATTAACTTGGATGTTGTTTCATTCTTTGTGATTTTTAGAGATTTTGATTTTATGTTTCTATCTATGTCTTGCTAGTTCAAATCAATAAAATTAATTTTCTCTTAAAAAAAAAAAAAAGATAAAGATAATTGGAATAAAATAATTTTAATCTAATAAGCCTAGTGCACCACCATAGACTAGTTATATAATTTGAAATAAGTCCTACCATGCTATCTGTTTTTTTTTAAAACTTACCATGCTATCTGTTATATTAGTATTATTTAAGTTTTTATTCCCAATTTCGTATTTTGAGTTATTTGGTTTTCATTTAACCTTAAAGGGGTGTTTAGTAAAATTTAATACATATAATTAATTAATAATTTAAGTTGACTTAGAGCTAAATTATTAAATTAAAACTTATAAATGAATTTTTATATAAATATTAAAAATATTTGATAAAAATAACTTTTAAAATATATTTTAAATTTATCACATTGATATAGTTATTATTGTAAATAGTGAAGGTTCTAAACTAACAAAGTGGCGGTAGAGGTAGATAGGATGAATATGATAAAAATGCATAATAAATATATGAAGTTGAGTATAAATTAATTATTCGCTAAAAAAAGTATAAATTAATTATTTTTATTTATTACTTTTTTTGAAATAAATTTTTTTTATTTATTATGATATTTTACTTTCAATAATATTCTTGATGTTGTAAATGGGGAGGATGACCATATTCAATGGCAAAGCCATATTGCTCTTTAGCAAGATGCAATTCTGCTCAAATTAGAATAAATTGGAATGGTATTAAACATATATTGTATTATCTTAGTTGAACTACTAATATGAGCTTATTTTACTCAAAGGAATCATGTGTAATTGATAAGGATATAGAAATGGGTCAAGCATTTCACTCAACCTCAAAAGAAATGGGCAGGGTCGTAAGCCATGTCCATATCCTCCATACGCCTCCCAAACCAAAGCTCACCTGCTAGGGTCCGTAACATGGAATTGAAAGAACAGAGTTCCCATACAGTGCCGCTCAAACTATATTCTAAAATAACAGATGATAGAATATTCCTTAAGAGACGTCCTATCAAGTCCTATTATAAAGGGAAGGAAAAGCAGCAAAAAACCGTTAGTTGAATATCTCCCAATAAGGAAGGAGGATTACTCCAAATAAACTCCATTGACTAATCCATTGCTAAATCTATGGATGACTACGTGAGGAAACCGATCCTCCAAAGGGAAGAACCCCTAATCATCGTCCAAATTGGATGAAGACCCATTACAAATACAAGGCCGCTCCAACACTAAAAGGTACGCCAAGACTAAGCAATCAAAAGATTCTCTTTCTCCCCATACGATCCGACTTAGGCATCGGAGCGGCCACGGGCGAAGCCCTCGCCGGCCCTTCTTCCTTCTGGTTTTTCTTGCAGGAAAGCGCCGCACCCGAACCTTATATACCAGCATTGCAGTAATCCTACCCCATCCCAGACGGTCCGGCATCCTTCAGTTCGGACCCTCAGCAGTCTTGGTCCAACCCAACGACCCAACGCGCTCCAGCCCAGTTCCAGTTGAAAACGAGGCATCATCAGTAATAATTAATAAGATATGCATATGCAAGATACATTTCAACTCCACATTAAATCAGTCCATAAACAAGTTTGTGTTTAATTGTAATGCAACGTTATTGTATCATACATATATGTTAAGCAAACTATACAATATAAAAATTAACAGTTATTGGAATTTGGGGTTGCAACTAATAATTTTTTTGGAGGGTAAAAAAAAAGACTTATAAAGTTTTTTTTTTTTTTTTGTCAATTAACACCCCTAACACATAGATCCGTCAGGAATATATATATATATATATATATATATATATATATATTACAAAATTTCTAAATTATTGCACAAATCCAAATCCTAAATCCCTTGAGAGGGGTAGCTAAAAAGGGTGAGATCCAATGTTTTTGGATAACCAATGGTCTACTCAACCAGGTGTGTACATCCAAAGTTAAAAAATGGGGAAAATACAAAGATGGTGGAAACCTTTACCGCATATTATGTGTTTGCATTGAGTGTGTCAAGATTTGTCAACTGCAGTTCTTGGATCATTCATATTTATGAGGCTAGGGGGTAAGTTCTATCAGAATTTGTTCATAACTTTTTCTTGGCTGACTTTTATTACGGCTATCTTAAGAGTGTCATGTATCGGCAACTGCTACTCTCTTGAAGGCTGAAGTTCTCTAAGCACTCTTATTCGCTTGGTAGGGTATGATCTCAGGAAGAAGAGGGTCTCTTTCAAGGCTACTACATGATAATATAATTGGGTGCGTTGTTTGAAAGGTTATTACATTTAATTTAATTCTGTATAGTCACATTTATGTGTGGATTTGATTTTCTTACAAATTTGGTAATGCATATTATTTGTTTTCTTTAAATGTCTCCTCAATTGTATGAATGTATTTTTCTGTCCCTTTACCACTAAAGAGAAAATTTATGAGAAGTAGAAATTTTGTTTTTTTTTTTTTCCATTTCTTGTTGGTTTGGATTCCTTGTAGATAGGAATGGTAACAAGCGAGTTCGGGGTGGGCAGCCCCATCCAAACTCCGTCATGATAATCTAAATTATTCTAAATATTTGTTCCCCTTATAAAATTAAATGGGTCGAATCGGAGTAGAGGTGGCAATTCGGGCGAACCAGATGGGCTGGGTTGGGCCGATATCGGGCCAGGCCAAATTTGACCTGGTTTCTTCAGGCCAAAAATATACCAGCTTGGCCCGACCCTAAATCCGGGCGGGCTAGGCCAAATTGCCTTATAAAAAAAAATGGCGAGCAGATTGGGCCGAGCCACATCGAACCGAGCCCAAATTGGGCTAGACCAAATTTAGCCCTGTTTTTATCTGACAAAAAATTAACAGCCCAACCTGGCCCTAATTCCTAGTAGACCGGGCTAGCCCAACGGGCTGACCCTAAATTGCCACCTCTAGACCGGAGGATATGGTGAGAATGGGAAATTCCCATACTTATCCTATTTAGCTTTATTTATTTTTATTTTTTATTATATTAAAATTGATATATTATAAAAATTAAAATATTATATTTTTTAAAATTTTATTTTATGAAAATTTTTATTTATTTTATTAATATTTATTAAATATAAAATAAAATAAATTATTTTTTATATAATCAAGGTGGGGCAAGGGACTAAATAATACTCGAACCTGTCCTACCTCACCAAAAACCTGATTACATTAACCCAAAACCATTTTATATTAATCCCATACTCATCCCATTGGGGTTGGGTGGAGTGGGAACCCGAAAAAACCCACACCTGCCCTACTTGTTAACATTGATAATAGAAATTTAGGGTAGATTCCACACAGTTTTTAAAATTTTCTTATTTTAAGAATGGTTTTTACCAAAATAAATTCGTACTAATTTTATTTTTAGAAACATAGTTTAATTTGGGACTTGGACATATTTTAACTTTTAAGAACGTGCATTTATGCATAATACAATAAATTTATTATTTAAATTTTATATATTTCTCAGAATACCTAATACAATTTTTAAAAAAAAATCTAAAATAGGTCACATTATTATAAATTTTTACCTAGAAAGGAAAAAAATTTATAATTAAATTCTTTTTCATGTTCGATTCCACAAGGAAATAAATTATATATAATGGAGGATAATACTTTATATGAGTGTTAAAAACATGAAAAACATTATTCATTAGTTTTAAATTTATTGTTTTTATTCATTTGTTTTCTCCATTTACTATTTATATTTTGTTCCTCTCTAAAAATATTTATTTCTTTCTTTTTAAGATTATTCTCTTGTTTTTGTAAATTGTGTTAATATCATATCTTGGTGCATCTTATTATATTAGTATCGTTGGAAAAAAATAATACCATTCTCTCATAGATTGGCTTTCTACTGCAATATGGTGGGTGAGTTGAGGTTTGCCGTTTATGTCTTCATCCAAAGATATTTGAAGTATAATAAAAGTAAGAATAATATATTATCCATAAATAATAAAAAAACATGCATCCAAAACCACATGCATTACTAAGCCATATGCGGAAACAAATTATTTAACCATGCAACAGCATAGATACATTAGAAATCTAAGTAATACATAATTCAACATAATTAAATATGAGAGCAACTAGAAAGCACGAATTATTAAAGTTCCTCTATCATAATAATTCAATGCACTCGATATCCCAAAATTCTTTAAATATATGATTTATGAGACAATCTAACATTCATGTTGCTTCATACATGATATCTAATTAAATAATATTGTCTCAATAAATTTGATATGTCAAAATCCTTTAAATATATACTTTATAAGACAATTTAATAACTCATGTTACTTTATGTGGGATATCCTATCACATAATATTGTTTTTTCTATATAACTTAATTTACAATTTTGAGATCTTATTTCATAATTTAATGCAATAAATAGAAGTTTAATAATGACTATCATCAAGACATGTTTAAAAAAAATGACTATCAAGACATTAAGAAAATTTTCCCTCCACTAATCTTTCGGTATATCCACTAATAATGGTAATTGTTTTCTTAAGTCTAAAAAATATTATGATACCATAGAACTTAAGAAAATATGACATTACAATTTCTATGTCAACTTCAATTGACTTTCATGTAACTTTATTTGATAGCTATACAAATTTGTCTCTCAAGGTAGTAAGAGATATTCAAAATACTCTCAATGTCGTAGCACTGAATTGCATTAGAATTATACTTGTTATAACATAAGTAACAAGGATACAAAGAATTTCGTGACTATTATATGTATAACATTTACCACCATAAAACATAATTAACTAACTTTATGCTTGCTTCCAAGTATTATCATGTATGAACCATTACAATTTGATCTACAATTGCAATTTCTGCCATTTATGAGTAAAACATAAATCATATCAATTTCAAATTTGAATCTAAGTATTATACATCATACATGTATTTCAAACATAAATCATATCAATTTCAAATTTGAATCAAAGTATTATATATCATACATGTATTTCAAACATAAAGACTTTACATCACAACCGTTGCTATCGAAACCAATATCTTAAAATAAAACTTTAATAAATATGACTTTAATCATACAAAAGAACAAAACTTAACTGTTCTTTAAATTGTACCTTTCAAATGAGTTTGACTTAGCTCAAACAATGCCTAAAAGACTCTCTTGCATTCTTTTCTTTTGTTGGTCAATGACAACTATAACTTAGAGCCTTTTCTAAATTTACTATATATGGACAATCCTTCAACCAACTATAATTTTCCAATAAAGTGATACTCAACCATTCACCGTTTTCTTTTACAATTCTTGATAATTTCATAAGAACCACATCTTTAATTGATTCATCCATATCTCTTATAGGCTTTAACCATTGACCTCTTAAAAGTTTCATAATTCTTCAAGGGGAACAAATTTTCATCAGTTAGTCTCATTTCCCTTCAAGGAGAGATGACCATCAGTTCAATCATATCTCACTTATTACTTGAAGAAGTTTATATTGAAACAAGATAATATAAAAAGTTATTTATCATTCTCAAGATCTTCTGTCTTACAGTTGTATCATTTATGGACTTATTTCTTATATATAATCAAAATTTAGGATGATAATAGTCAATTCCCAATAAGGGATGCATGTATTTATTTAAAAGAACAATAATAAACTGAATATTGCTAAATAATTAACAAATCTGATGACAATAATGTAGCATAAGATGTCATGCTTTTCTTGATAATAAATTGTAAGCAAAGGTCACAATCAAATTCAAACAAGTGATTTTTAAAAATAATACATATATATCACAACTCTCTTTTGAGCAGGTATAGCAATTTATAATAAATTTATGACGTTCTTAATAGATCTTTCTTTAATGGATAATCTTCATAATCCATGCTAAAACTATATTTTTAATATTTGGATATACAAATATAGTCTAACAAAACTATAACATATATCCCATCATGTTCATTATTCATAAGATGATTAGTTTACCTTGGGGTAAATTCTTAAATATCTTAATGAACTTCAATATACTTGATGATGCCTTTTCAACCTAACTGGTCGAGCGAGGGGTCGCCTGGCCGGACCCGATTGCTCAGGGTCGGGATGCGTGCCTGGATTGTCCGGGGTCGAGGTAGGATTGCCGCGACCGTTGATCTCAAGCAGCCCTAAGTACTCTCTGCAAAAACCGAGGAAAGAAGGGGGTCGGCGAGGGCTTTGCCCGTAGCCGCTCCGATGCCAAAGTCAGATTTTTCCTTGAGAGAAAAGAGAGAATGTTTAGAGAATTAGTATTGGCATCTGAATCAGCGTACCTTTCACCGATGGGGTGGCCTTGTATTTATAGTGGATGATCGTCTCGATGATTAGAGTCCCTCCCACTGAGGATATGTTTCATATTGTTAAATTTTTAGATTTAGCAACCTGATTAGTCAAGAGTTTATTCGGGATAATCCTCCTTCTTATCGAGATTTCCTTAATCCGCCTTTCTATTACTTTTCCTCAACCCGATAATAGACTGACTGGATGAATAGGTTAGCACTTAAACATTCTATCTTCCGTTATTGAAGCGACTGGGTCGACCGGGTCGAATATGGGCCTCCCATGTTCGGGGCCTACGACTGACCTCCGTCGCTATGGAGGGACATGGGTGGGGCACGGCCCCCATTGCTCTATCGGGCTGGCGAGTGGGATACTCGGTCCAATTTTATATCCCCATCAATTGCCTCCCCAAATTTCAGGTACCTGATCATGCGGGCAAAGTATTGCAATTGTTCCCGCCGACCGCCATTTCCGCTATGTCCATCTCTGGATAGCCCGGCTCGCCATTAGCCTGATATTAGTAATGACCTTTGCTCGCTACCGTCTCTTCTCGCTTTGATGACCTCTTCTGGCCGCTTCTTCCTCCGGTCTCTTAACCTTCTATTTATTTAGCGCTTCAGGCTTCGCCGCCTTCCCGATTCCGTCAGTCCCGGGCTTAATGTTTCTTGTTTAAACCGGCTCTGGCTGATGGGCTCGAATCGCTTCTTCATCTTGCGTATCCATGCTAATCCTAAATGTTGATGTCGATTCCATCTACGGTGGAAGCCCCTGCCGCTTGATCGCCGTCAATCCTCCGATGTTTCCCCGCGGCGCTCCCTCCTTTAGGTAAAGGCAAAAGGAAAATAAACCTCGATCAGTCACTTAAGGGGTCGGATTTCCTCAAAGTTGTCGCTCGTCATGCCATGTAAAGTGGGACCGGAGCAAGGTTGGCCCCTTCATACGAGTCGATTTTTGTCAACGACACCGCCCCTTCCCCGGGTGTTCGTGTATGGTCCCCGATTTTTTGACTCGTTACGCTACTCTCCGCGCTCTAATGGTGTGTTTTTTCGAGGTCGATTTTGATAACGGCTTCCGCTTTCCACGCACCTTTCATCAAACAAACAAAGTTCTTTCAAGATTTTCATATCTCGGCCTCTTTCCCAACCGCCCTCAATGGTCGGCATTTTAAAGGCCTGGCGGGTCTTTAGAGACAGGGGACTTGGCGCCCCTAATGTGGCTTTGCTCCTGCATCTTTTTAATCCGACGGCTACCGCCGAGGGGTTTATTTATTTCCCTAGACGTCCTGGAGCCCCTTCGGTGATTTCGGACCTTCCTTCTTCTCATAGGACATGGAAAGTTCGATATTTCTTTGTCAGTGGCTCCAACTGGGAGTACAACTCTTTAGACGGAAGACACCCTAGGCGTACTCTCAACGTGGAACACCCTCGATAACTCCTTCGCGGAGTATCATCCTACCGGGTTTAATTCATCTAAAGTCGGTCAGTTCCTTTCGACCTTGTTTCCTTATATTTTTCAGATGCTCGCCTTGAGCTTAGCGACGAAGATACCGCTGTCGCTCGCTTTTGATCAATGCTCGCTGCCTTACGCTAGTAGCTATTAAGGTCGATGTCTCCGGGGCCATCCGGGTCTCAAGTCCACAAATCTCCCGTGCTTTAGGCCTTCGCCTCTACCTGGGAGTTTTCTCTTCGGCCCGTGGTCGCTCCTACCCGAGGGAGATCTTAGCTCATCTGGAAGGGATATCTCAAAAACCTCGGAGTGCAAAGAGGAGGAAAACAGACTCTCCCAAGAGGGATCAGCGCCCGCATCAAGTTCGGGAGATTAGCACTCTTCCACCCTCATCCCAGCAATTCGAACGGCTCGCCCCCAAGGCTGGGCTTGATTCCCCATTTTGCTCATTCCTTCTCTCCCGAGCCCATCGCTGCAGGGCGGGAACCCTCGAGCGAGGGCGGCATCAGCCGTCAAGTAATTTTGCCCTAACTATAGGGAACGCTTCCTTCGTACCGCCAAGCCATCTCTCAGCAGCGGCCGAGTCGAGGAGAAAGAAAACAAAATCGAAGGTCGATGAAATCAAAGATTCTTTTTGCTATCCACGTCAACTTTCTGCTGGTGCCGCTTTCATCCATCCTCAACGATCTCACATATCGAGACAAAGGAGTTGCTTGCTGATGAGGCCTTGGCCTCGCTTCCTTCGTGTGGATTTGCTTCGCAGTTTATAATTATGCTAACTCTCCTACCGCTCGTGTCGAAGTTCTAATTCGTGTTTGTCTTGCAGCGCTAATTATTTAGCTGGCCATCAAAAGCCAAACTGAATGAAAAACATGTGAGGATCGCCCGAATTTATAAGGCGAAGGTGACTACTTTGACTTCTTAGCGGGACGAGCTGCAGGGACGAGTGAAGCATTTGTCTGAAGAAATAGAAAGACTTACGTTAGATCTGAAGCATACTTCATCGGCTCGTGATCGAGCCGAAAGTAGGGAAGGCAAGGTCCGGAGTAGCTTGACGACTGCTCAGGGAGAGCTTCGAGAGGTTCGAGATGAACTCTCGTGTTCGCAAGATGATTTGACTGAGGTCCAGAGGGACCGCACCGCCTGTAGGTGAGCGCCAATTGGTTAGTGGAGGAACTCATCATCTCCGGGGCGAACAACGGATTTTGGTAAATGGAGTTGCACGCGGCCAACGGTGGTTTGGACGCAGAATGGAAACAAATTGAAATGGCTCGCCGCGGATTTTGGAGGCAAGGCTCGCTTAGGAGACTCCTGACATGAGTCTTCTGCCGTGGATCATCAGACATAAGCGAGGAGTGTCGATTACGACCGAACTTCATCTGCGTGGTGATATGGTTGTTCAGAGGGACGAGGTCATTAGGCAATTGCGACCAGCCGGTGCTCAATGGGCTCCGGATGGCTTGCCAACGTAAAGCGCCTCGCACTCCGGACCGGATTTCACCGAATCTCCCCCACGATGGAGAGGAATCTTTCGTACAAACGAATCCCCGCAGCCTAGTACCCCATAATGGTATTCCTTCATTCCTTCTTCGCCCGATACTTGACATTCGGCGTTCCCGCCTCCGCTAATTTTTTTTTTTTTTTTTGTTTAATTCGGGCCCACACCAGATAACCTTCTTTTAATGGATACTCGCTCCCTGGGAATTTTATGTTATTTGCTCTTCCTTCCGAATTGCGCCATCTGCGTCGAGGATCATAGAAATTCAGTCCGCATTGTCTTAAACTTTGTAGATCGCCTGCCCCACCACAGGGCTTCCGCGGCGCGATTAGTGCAAGATAAATTTTGTCAAGCTCAAATCAGGGCCCTCATCGTCTGACCTGCGGGTGTTGACCTGTCCTTTCATTCACGTGTCTTATTTGAGTTCGCCAAGGCTAGGGTTTGCCAGTGTATGTAGTCGATTAGAGCTTGATTATACATGTCGAAGGGAGAGTGTCTCAAGAGCTCATCAACAGGAATAGTAAGGAGGAGTCAAACGCCTGCTTAAAGTACTGAAGGACTCGCCCTATAAGTAGTAGGAGCTCGCTACTCAGGCCGAAGGGAGAGCTCACATTGAGATTTGTGGAGGAGCCCATCCGTTCAAGTACGTAGAAGGCCTGCCCCGATAGATGAGTGGAGCCTCGTCCCGCTGTGTCGGGGCGGGAGAGCTCGCCAATGAGACTGTGGGAGGGCCTGCCCTGCTTAGATACGCAGCGGCTCGCCCCGCGTATAGTAGAGCCTGTCACTGCGGTTGGAAGGGAGAGCTCGCCACGAGATTTGCAGAGGAGCCCGCGGTGTTCGAGGTACGTAGGAAGGGCTCTGGCCCCGACAGACGCGAGCTCGCCTCGCTCAGGCCGGGGCGGGAGAGTTCGTCAATAAGATTAAGTAGGGAGGAGCCCGCCTCGTTCGAGGTACGTAGAAGGGCCTGCCCCGACAGATAGTGGAGCTCAGCCACCGTGTCGAAGGGGAGAGTCACTTCAAGATTCAGGAGGAGCCCGTGCCTGGTGGCACGTAGCGGGCTCTGGTCCGATAGACAAGGGGAGCCTTCGTCGCCTTGTGTCAAGGGAGAGCTCGGCAATAAGATTTAGTGTGGAGGAGCCCGTCTCAGCTCGAGGTACGAGAAGGGCCTCGTCCCGATAGATAGTGGGAGCCTGTCGCTGTGTTGAAGGGAGAGCTCAGCAATGAGATTTGTCGGGAGGAGCCCGTTTGTTTCAGGCACGGCGGCGGCCCCGATAGGATCGTGGGAGCCTGCCCCGCCCGTGCTGGAAGGAGAGCCTGGCCAATAAGATTTGCAGGAGGAGCCCGTCACCGAGGTACCGCCCGAGGTACGAGAAGGGCTCGCTCGATAGTGGGAGCCACAACAGGTCAAGGGAGAGCTCGTCGACCCGGCAAGGCCGGTTTATGATACCGCACGCAAGACCGTGCATGACCTGCTAGTGAGAATCCATCTTGTGGGGGAGAGGTGCCGTATGAAGAGGCGCTTATTAGAGAGTCAAGCCAGGCCCTTAGTTATTGGAAAGGTGCGAACCGCTTTTAATGCTGATTGATGGAGAATTTGGAGCGGTTTGTCTGCCTTCGGGCGCTTCCTATAAACAGGGTTCACGCTTCCGTGCCTTACGCTTTGAAGATTAAGCCATACCGGGCGGATGAAGTGTGTAGAAGACGGATGCTTGATGTTCGGCTTCCTCGCAGTTCCCTAACCCCTCCGACCGGTTTTTCTCGAATTTCCTCCCCGTGGGAGTCAGGTTTCTTCCCAGTTTCCCCTTTGCATGGAGTTATGTTATTCCCTAGCTCGCTAGGGAATGCGTCCTAAGGGTGGGGAATGGTGCATCCCTTGCACCTCCCTCCGTTCCTCCTTCTTCCCTCTCTCCGCTTATACCTCTCCCTCTTTCTTTTCTTCTTCTTTCATCCCCACCCGCTTCTCATCCGCTCCTTTTTTTTTTTCGTTCCCTCTTTTTCCTCCTCTCTTTCTCCTCCTTCTGTCTTTTCATTCTGTCTTTCTCCTTTGTCTCTTCCTTTTTTTTTTTTTGAGGGTGATGCTGAAATTATGCACCGAGGGAACCGCTTTGTACCGCGTGTAAGTGAGTATTACTTGCATCGTATGCTTTAAGATGTAATCAAGAACGCACATCATCAGATCTGACCATGACTCGAATAAAGATGTACTTTTATTTCCATGAATTTTCCACTGTATGTATATATATCTATATATTTTTTTTTTCTTTTACATGCCCGAACCGTTTGAGACATCCGGATAACAACCAGTGCTAGCCCCGCTAGGAATCATAAGGCCTTATTACTTAACCGATGCCTACCGATGCTTTAAGATGCTCGCATTCCATGTATGTCGTAAGATTTCCTTCCTGTCTGAGCTCATAATTGTCTCTGCCCGATAATTCGAGATACAATATAAGGGCCTTCCCAACAAAGGCCTATTTCCCATGTGCTGGATTTTTCCTGCGGGTGTAGCTTTTTCAAGACCAAACTCCTAAGACGTAATCCTCAGCCCGACTCTCATAGTGCCTAGCGGTCTTCCTTTGGTATTCCTCCGTACGCTGTTGAACCTGCTCACGCTTCTCGTCCAGGAGCTCTAAGTTCAGACGCAGGGCCTCATCGTTTTGTTCCTCCGAGGCTAGCTCGACTCTGGGAGACTTTACTCTAACTTCAACAGGGCTACCGTCTGCGGCAAAAGCTGTGGCAACGGAGTCTCCCGGTTGTCGACTTGTCATTCTATAGGCCCATAGTACTGTGGAGGTATTCGATCTAACTCCCTTCAAATTCTTCCAAATTGGTTTTCAGTGGCGGTCTGAGGGTTCTATATATTCTCCTGGGCCTGCCCATTTGATCGCGGGTGAGTCACGACGAATAGTAATTTTTAATTCGAGCCGGCACAAAAGTCCCGACTTTATGCTATCGAACTGCTTACCGTTATCCGAGACCAAGGCCCTCGGGACACCAAATCCGCATAAGATTGCTCGGCCATACGGTCACAGATCTTCATCATGATTGTACAAGGGCTCCTACCAGCCCACTTGGTGAAATAATCTACCGCCACGACAGTAAATTTACATCGGGCCTTGCCAATGGGCAAGGGTCCCAATATGTCCAACCCCACTCGCTGAAGGCCGTGGGCCAGGATTGATGTCGAGGCTCGCCGGGAGGCGATGATTTGAGCAGGTTCCCGGCGCATTCCCGCATCTTTCGACCAGTTATCGCATCTGAGCATTAGGGCCGCATCCCCGCCCTCAAAACTTTCCGCCAACGCTCGAGCCCCGATATGGTCTCAGATATGCCTCTCGCGGTACTTCTCTTTAGCACGTATTCGCGTCTTTCTCCTCGCGATGCATTTTAGAGCGGCGTGAAGAATCCCCTCGCTTCAGGCTCCTCGTGATCGGGTAAACCCGAGGATTCACTCTTATCTTAGCCGCTTCCTTGGGGTCGTCTGGTAAGGTTCCGTCATTAATATAATCCCAAATAGGGTCCATCCAGTTTGGTACGGACGCTGCTGTGGCGACTACTATGCCGTAAGGGTCAACGGAGGGCTCTGCGAGGTATTCGATGGGCGTCGATACCCCACACCTTCGCGTCAGAGTCAGCCTTACAAAGCGCCGGTTCTGAATTCCGCTGGGACGATTTGGATCTTAACCGATACAAACTTCTTTTTAATAAATCGCTGACTTTGCGAAGATATGTAATCATTTTCTCACTTAGCCTCGTATGTGTCTTCAATCAGTCTCGCACCACCACTGGGGAGTCGCTATGGACCCTAGCTGATCGACCCCACGAATGAGCGAGATTGAGGCTCACTTATTACGGCCTCAGATCACTGTTGAGGCGTGAACCCAAACCCAGTGCATATCAATGCTCATGCCCTTCCTGCAGGTTAGGATTAACCTCGCTCCGCTTCTCGTGTATTCGGTGCTCCATCCACGTGAGCTTCCATAAGGAGGTCGCCCTTGATCGGGTGGGCTCGCAAGCCTACTAGTAAGGCGACCATGGACGGGTCAGCTAGGATCCGCCCTTTATGGTCGCTTTTGGCTTGTGTCAATGCCTAATTGGCTTCGCTCTACGGCCCATTTCATCAACCCCATTCCTGCACCGGCTCAGGTAACACCTAGCGTTTTGCGGGGTATTCGGCTCGACTTCTATGGTATTCGAATAGCGACTGCAGTCTCCGAGTCGCTGTCACCAAAGTTAGTATTAATTTTTCCATTTTTGGATACCTCTCCTCGCCCCTCGTGGCCTGAATGCAAAGAAGGTATCATGCCGTACTCGGCCATTGTCTCCGACGTTAATCGCTACCGGGTTGAAAAATTTGATACCGCCAAATACAATGTGAGGATTCTTCTACCGGCTTACTAGAATGGGGTGGCGAGCTCAAGTACGCCAAGGTCACAAACGCTTCTTCACATTTCATCCTATCAAAGGCTTTCTTCAAACTCGGGAAGAAAGGTCGCATTGGTCACTCTGCCCTCGACACGAATCGACTTAGAGTTTGCTATCCTCCACATTGATCGTTGTACTTCCTTTATCGGGATGGTGATGGCATGTCTATGATGCTTTTATTTTATCGGTTGCTTGATTCCCTGTGGTTGACTATGAAGCCCAAAGAATTTTCCGTGACACGCCGGCCTCATTTCCTTGGATTCGACTTCATGTTGCATAATCCCTTAGGGATCCCAGGCGTCTCGGAGAGGTGACGATGTGGAATAGAGAACATGCGCGGTTTACGACATGTATGATCACATGTATGCCTCCGTTGTTGTGCCTATCTGTTCACGACATCCAGGTTCAGCAACCTCACATTGAGATTGCCCTGCATTCTTGAGCCCAAACGGCATTACCTTATAACAGTAAGTCCCCTGTGCAGTGATGAATGACGTCTTCTCCTGGTCACTGGGGTCCATGCTTATCTGGTTATAGGGAGAAGCATCCATGGCCCAGGTGCTCATGGCTGCTTGTGGCATCGATGGTCGATCTGGGTGGGGGCGTCGCTTTGGGCATGCTTTGTTATGTCGATTGAAGTCAATACGATGCCATTTGCTTTCTTGTGAGCACAACATTGGCTGACCACTCAAGTTATTCTACCTCCCACGGTGCCACAGCGGAGGGCTTCTACTTGAGCCCTCTCTTCGTTGATGGCCTTTTTATTATACGGTGCCAAAACTTACGCTTTGTAGCGGCGAGATGGGTTGGTATTTAGCTTATGGTGATGATTGCGGGTGATGCGCTCATACGACCTGCTTCATGCCCGAAGATGTCCTGATACGCCTTAAGAGCGTGTGAGGAGCCTTTGGGGCCCTTCTGTTTAGTTTGGAGCCTATATAGGCAAGATATAGGGTTGTCATCCAGCGTTCTGGCTCCGGCTCCTGCGAGGGCTCGGTAGAGTGGCCAGCTTCATCACGCATATCAAGCTCACCCATTACTCACATTGTCGGCTGGATTTTTGTTTCATAGGCGTGTAGCATTCTCGTGCCACTCCATTGATCCCTCGAACCATCAATGCCGTTTCTTGTCGAGAATTTGATTACCGGTGGTATCTTGAGGATGGCTTTATCGCGATTGAGGGCACCTTGACGATGTTATAAATTTAGGGGCATCATTTATGAGAAACCTTCTTTATCGTCGTTTAGCAGCAAGGGCTCCCGAGGTTAGCACCAGTTGGATGGATCCCAACGGTAACACTTTTCTCCACGAGAACCCAGGATGAGTGTTGACGGGTTCTAGCTTTTCTCTTCAATTCCCATTTTGTCGAGGCCGATCTGAAAATGATGTCCCATTAGGAGCTCAGTTCATCCCTTAGGACTGATGGACCGTTGTATTCTTATAATTCTTGTGGATTACGATTGGGTCGTCATGGGAGTCTTGTACCCTTCAAGTCTGAATCGAGAAATGTGATAGTAGTGTTGACTCGCGGCATTTTAGATCACACTTTTAGTACCTCCCCATGTCTAGATCTTATCTTTGCTTGTGAAGTGGGCCTTCAGAAGCCCAGGAACTAGATTCTCCTCCTCGACAGTCTCTTTGAGATCACGTGGATTTCCCCGGGTTCTTGTCTGGGTCGTGTCGTCGACGAGGTGGTGAGCGAGCGGGCTTGGGAGCTGATTACGGATTGCAGGTCGGCCTTGAACTTGGTTCCGAAGATATAAAGCCTTAGTAGATATCCCATTGTATCGGTCTCTATCTCTCTTCTCGGTTGGCTATGCGAGTTGTCGTGCGATGTCCATAGTCCTGTGGAACTGGGTGGATTATCTGGTAGCGGGATTTGATTTCATCTTGCGGCCATCTTAGGAATTGCTGGTTAGTGCTTCATGTAGAACTTTTGACCTTGAAATTTGTTAAAGGGAGTGAAGTCTTGAGGTGAATACGCGTCGTCGTCTTTCGGTGCAGCCCGGACGAGCGATCCGATTCCTCGTCTCTTAGGGGATCGCTCCTGCTCTTCCCCCGGAGATTTTCTCTGGTCTCCTTGCCTCTTGGGGCTCTGTCCCCGTCGCTTCTCTGTTGTCTTTTTGTCCTTGCTAGCGGAAGAACTTTCCTTCTTTGACAGGAGGGCCTCTTCTCCGTTTATGTATTTTTCGGCTTTGGCAAGAACCTCGGCCATGTTAGCTTGAGGGTTCTTTGAGATAGAGAACATCAGGTCTTTAGGGCTGTACTCCTGACCCGTATGAAGGCGTGACAGGCGAACTTTTCGTCAAGCATCTATCTTGAGGACTCGGCATTAAACCGTTGCACGTATGACTTAAATTTTCACGTGTTCCTGCCTTGATGGTTATGAAGGTAGCTCGACTCTGTATGTCTAGCCTGGAGTGAAGTGGGAGACGAGCGCGGTGATAACTCTGCGAGCGAAATCGTTGAAGAGAGATTACATTGAACCAGGCCATGGCGGGCAGCACCCAGGTGGTGAAGAATGCTCTGCTACTTAGAAACGGGAGATTACGGATACCGGTACAACTCATCGATTCTTATAGGTATTGAGATGGTCTCTTGGATCTTGCCGCCATGTGGCAGCCTGCGAGGCATCCTGAGATTTGGCCGGAGCGGATGGTTTGCCTCGGGGGTGAAAGGTGATTTGTTTGCTGCACGAGGTATCCATGGTGTGCGAAGTGCGCCCTTTAACCACCTCCCTTTACATGGCTTAGCTCGTTGGAGGTCCACGTTGCCTCCATATGCGCTCTCTTGTGATTGGTGGGGATGTTGTGGTTCCGTTCTCGCCACGTCCTGCGTATCTTTGCTTTCGGCTTTCTTCCCACCTGCGGGGCTAGTTGTGGCCGTGCCCAGCTTGACTAGATTCATGTAAACCGGTATTTCGGGGAATGCCATAGCCGTGTTGTCCCTCGCGTGGAGGAACATTGTGACCTTCCAGAGTTTGCCGCTCTTCTTGGGGGTGTTGTATTTATGCAGTGAGTTGTTTCCTATCTCTCTGCAGCCCATTTGTTGAGGCGGAGGCGCTTCCCGCCGTTTGTGTTGCTGGATCGCTTGCTGGCGGCCTGGTGGCTGGCGTACGTATCTCTGGTGGATCGGCATCCTTGCTGGATTAGCGTTGCTCTGCTCTGACATTCCTAGTTGATACCATCACTAAGCGAGAAATCGGTTATGTTTGTGTAAACGATCGTTCAGACGGCGCGATGATGCCTTTTCAGCGGGCTGGGGTACGGAGCGCGAGGGTCGGGTGGACCGGATTGTTTGTGAAATTTGGGATGCGGGCTCTTAGTTATGCAGGCTGGTAGGATTGCCGCCTTTGTTGATCTGCGGGGCCTCGAAGAGTGCTTCTCTGCAAAACCGAGGAAAGAAGGGGTCATTGAGGGGCTTTGTGAAACTGGATGCGAAGTCGGATCCACCTTGAGAGAAAGAGAATGTTTAGAGAATTGAGTGCATACGGATCAGCGTACCTTTCAGATGGAATTGGCCTTGTATTTATAGTGGATGATGGTGATGACTAGAGTCCCTCATTGGAGGGATATGTTTCCTCGTATTATTGTATGGGTTGCAGCACAGTTAGTCAAGGGAGTTTATTTGGGATAATCCTCCTTCTTTATTGGAGGATTCCCACTTAACGGTCTTCTATTACTTTTCCTGAACCCACGATAATAGGACTTGATTGGACGAATAGGTTATTATCTTTTGGGGAATATTCTATCTTCTGTTATTGGAAGGATTTGGGTTGACTGGCTGAATATGGGCCTCCCATGTTTGGGCCTAATGAGCCTGACCTCCTTTTGGGCTGCTATGGAGGGACATGGGTGGGGCACGTCCCCCATTGCTCTATCGGGCTGGCGAGTGGGATACTCGGTCCAATTTTATATCCCCATCAATACTCATTCATCAAATACTTAAATATGTTGTAAGAATCCACACATAATGAGAAATTGAATAGCATAAGTATATATTATTCCTCAATTTGAAACATTTGAGTTTGGCCACTTTGGTGATTAACAAACTATACATTATATGAATTTCAAAATATTGGAGTGAACAATATTTACATCGTTTAAGGTGATCATCAAACGATTTAGTATAGTCATTATGATAGCTAAAATACTGATGAACACTAAAATTATGTGTTTTTACACTAGTATTTCATAGTCTTTTCAAGTGTGAATTGTATAAAACCCCCCAATTTAGCCTCATGTTAGTCTCTAAGCCCGAAACTAATGTTTTCCTCTTGTTTACATGAATTTTGCAGGTTTTAGGTACTTTTGTAGATTCTTGGAGAATGAGAAGATAGCCATGAGGTTTCCCGTGGCACAAACACGCTTAGTGAATGTTTGAGAAGAAATCAGCAATTTCGAAGCAGGTTTCAAAGTACCCATAGTGGCTTTGAAAATTTCAAAGCATCAACTTTCACCCTCTTCCACATTTTGAAGTGTCATTGCATGCTCTTTGTCAGATTTCGAAGTCACTCCATAGTGACTTCGAAAATTTTGAAGTGATCCAAGTCACTCATTGCCTAGTTTCGGAGCCACTTTACGTGACTTCGAAAATTTCAAAGTCGCTTAAAGGTATTTGAAATTTGCAAATTCGTCAGAAAATTCAGAGTACATCACATGAAATGCCTTAGGCCAATTCCTCAAAAGGGAGGAATCTCGAATCAAAAGACAAGATTGCCCCTAGAACCCTAGAAACATATAAAAGCAATTTTACTTGAGGGATTTAGGGTTGTTGATGGCCAGAGATTAAAGTTCCTTCATGCGAGCATGTAGAGCGAGATCTCGAAGCTATATCACCATTTTGTATAACATTTATGGTGTCTTCCATTATAGTTTGCTGTGTTTTTATTTCCATCATGCTTTAGTTTAGTTTTATAGTGCTACGATGTAGCCCGCGATATGGACGCTGATTAGGATTTCTAATGACGTAATCTTTCAACACATGAGTTATTATATATTTTGATGTTTTTCATCCAGTTCTTAATGCTTCCAATTGCTTGATCACCTTTTGCATGTTTTTCACATCAAGTATGAGGCCGAGAGGAGATGGGGAGATGTTGGGGATGTTAAACTGTGTGTTGACCACAAGTAAGAGATTCTTATGGCTCACATGTAATTGCAAAAATTAGTTATACATAATGCTTCTTGAGACCTAGGGCTTGAGGCTGAGAAGCGAGAACCTAGTCTTGAGGATAGGTTGTTGGTGCTCGAGAGAGATCAATGATTGGTTAGGCTAATTAACCTTCAAAATATAACTATGGGTTGTAAGGCTTCATTTTGAAACAGGGGATTGCTCTGCGTGAACTCGAAAACCCTAGTTTTTATCAAATTAGTAATCAATTCACCACTAAGCATAATTAGATCAATTAATCACATCATCAATTTCGGTAATCCAAACAACATTAGAATTAGATTAGGATAGTAATCAATGACTAGTTCCCTGTGGGTTCGACATGCGGGACTTCATTAACTCCACTTTATTATTTGTGTGATCATATACTTGTGAAGAATTTAAGCATGTAGAAAACGCCCAACACATACCATAAATGACATGTACTCCTACATGATGATACAATTCTCATATAAATATTATGTTATGATAAATCAATAAAGTTAAACATACAACTTTATTGAAAAACCATGATATTACCATAATCATCATAAGAGTAGGTAAGTAGAAAATAAACTCAATGAGACCTCATATCTAGGGCGAATGTCAAGAGTTTTTATAATAAGAAAAAATTATGGACATGTCAAATGTGTTGCAATAATGAGAACTTAATATTTTAAAGAAAAATATAACATAATATGTTCTATTTATATTTATATGAATAATACCTCAAAGTCTCATAAGTGTCAATCTGCAACACATTGACAATTCTACCCATAATACTAATGCATACAAATAGTTATCTATAACAAGATCTTTAACAAGATGGTCTATAATTCATGACAATTCAATCAAACTTTATTTGACATTACATCATCTCATTTATAAGCATTTCATGATAGACAATCAGTTATAATATATCACTACTACAAATATTAATGTTTATGACGCTTCATTTAATGACCCTTCCAAAACAATGTCATCATTTAATTATGCTTTAATGTTCGATGACGGTGAATTTAGAGCATCATTGTCCTGTGTAATTTTTACATTGCTATGACGCATATTAAAAATCTCACACCAATATTGCCACTTTTAGAATGCCATTGAAATGATACAAAACCCATGTCATTTTTTAAAGTGCCATCGTCTATAATCTTATATAATCTTAAGACCGGATACCCTCACCATTTGAAGACCGTCCATGGGAGCATTTGGGATAAGCAGGGAGAAGAAATGTTAAACCTTGCATGCAAATGATGGAGTGATGGTCGTTAGAGAAGATAATAATCAGATTGTTTAGGTTGTTCTAGAGAACAGAATGTAAAAGAAGCTATCTTAGATAGAAGAAGGGTTCTTTCGTGGCGGTGATTTAGGTCTTGAAGGATAACTAGTGTATATTTTAGAGGTTGATAAAGCAAGTTTAAGGAGAAAGTTCAAAACTTTTGGGGTGTGTTCGATCATAAGCAATAGAGGTGGATTTTGGTGGATCTCTACAGATAAAGCCCAAGTTTCTTGATTTCCTCTGCTCCCAGCTTTCTGTCCTTGGTCTCCGACACTTTGTGACCATAATATGTTATCAGAATTAGGTAGTGGGTTTTCCCAATTTATATTTTCTTTGATTTCAAAGTATACCTCTATTTGTGCTTGAGTACTAGGTTTTCTTGATTGACAATTTCTTTTATTTTTTTCCTTTGATTTTTTATGAGGAATGTGATGTGTTAATGATCTATAGTTGCTTTTCTTGTATGCCCTGCCGCTCACATAAAGGTCCTTTGAGAGTAGTTTGTTAAGAGTTGTTGGAAGGTTGAGAATTAAGTCTAACAACCTAATTATTTCTTGCTTCAAGCTCTAGTGGTTCTAGATGTATTAAAGCTAGGAAAAGCCCTTGAGAAATAAAAGGGTGAGTGGTCCGATTATGGTGATGGCTTGGTAAGACATAATGTAATAGGGGGAACAGGGGATTGTCCTTGTTTATGTTTTTTCATGTAGTATGATGTAAGGAATAGGTTGAAGAAATTTTGGTAACATGCCATAGATGAGAGCATGTGTTATGTAGAGAAGGTTTTTGTTAAAAAGATTGAATAAAGATTGCCTTCAATAAATTCTTCTCTTATGTGTTTTGTTTGATCTTTCTACCATTCAACACCAACAATTGAAAAAAAGTTTCAAATCCATTCATTAAATATGAGTAATCAAATCTATTTCTACCAATGTGCTAAATTATTATGGTCATACCTTATCACTGGTTGTCTCTTGAATCTCTGGTTGTGATGATTGTCGCAACGTTTCATCACTCATGTATGAATTTTCCTATTCATCTGTCTGATGTTGCTGTTGTAAATATTGTTATTGATCTGCCTCTGTAATCTGGTTCTAATATTCTTGCAAGTTTTCTTGACTCTCACCTTCATGCTTTTCAACTTTTGCCTCCAACAGACTATATTCTTGAGATTTATTTTCACCAACCCCCTTCTTGGCCTGGCTTATGAGTAAGAGAGTGAGGTTGGGAGCCTAGTGATTGGACTGTTAAAGGGTTAAGAGGAAACCCCATGGTTTCCATCATCATCCTGTGAGATTGGTACCTATTACCTACTCCCCTTTCTCTCTTACATGCATTTTGTTGACCCCCTAGAGCTTGTGAACTGAAGAACCTTCTCATACAAAAATTGCATGAGAAGATTGATGAGTCTAAAACTCATCTACTTTTAAGCCAATTTTTTATGCATGTTTAAGGCTTTAAAGATCATTTTATTTCATAATTATGGAGTCTTTACCCAATTTTATGTTTTACAGAAATTTAAAGAAAATTAGAAAAAAATCAACATAAAATGGTCAAACGCCTAATGTCGCAACATCGAGTGGAAAATGTTGTGACATCAAGTCCAGAATGTGGTGAAATCAAGTTCAAAGTCACGACATCCACTAAAAGAAGCAGCACAGAAAACTTCCAATGTCGCGACATCTCCATGACATCGCCGCATCGTGACATCGTGGCATAACTCAAGAATGTCAATAATATCGATAAGTAATGTCGCTGGCATTGACATCAAGACTGTAACATCAACTCAATGTCGTGATACTGGTTAGCAATGTCGCTGAGCATCACCAAAGGAAAAGAAAAGAAGATCCAGTAATGTCCGACATCAGACAACAATGTCGCGACATCAAAGTTCAGTAATATTGAGGCAATGTCATGACACTAGATTCAATACAACATCAGATTCCAATGTCACACATTATCTGGTGTGATTAAGAATCTGCACTGTTACGAAGCAGTCTTCAATGTCTCAACACTATATTCGAGCCACGACATTGCCTGTCCAATGTCGCGACATTGACCATGACATTGGCCACGACATCAACACTAGGGCAGAATTTGGGCTTTTCGAAGTCCGAGTTATTCACCTCGTTTCCAAGGCCCAAATCTCAAAAGCTTATAAATAGAAGCCCTAGGATTAGACTCAAGCTGCGTGGCCCAACTCTTAGGGAGAGCTTTTAATTAATATTCGAGGCTTGCTCAAACTTCTCAATGGGAAGAAGATTAGCAATTGGGGAGACTTTTCTGTTTTTCTTTTCTTTTCTTTTTCTTTTCTTCTGTATTTATTTTTTTATTAGGAGTAGATTTGTTGAGCTGAAATGTAATATTGAGTTGAAATCATTGAATAACGAGCTTCATTTATGTCTAAACTTGAGTGGAATCTAGAAATTTTCAGAAACCCATTTTTATTCAGTTTCGATTGTAGTTTCAGTGAATTTGCCTAATCAGCTAGTTATTAATAGTTGTAGTCCATTTATGGAGAGCTAAGCTCTTGCTAGGAAGGGATTTGGTGTTCTAGTTATGATTTGCAGTATTTAAATGTTGTTTTGGGTTTCGAAAACTGGATTAATTTAATTGGTATTTGTTCATGTAGTGAATAGTTCTTAATATTAGGGAATTATACTTAGAATAGAGTTGTATCTGTGTTCTGATTTCTAGGAGGCCCTCTGAGTGACACAGAGATGGAGATTCCTTAGAGCACACGAGCATTAACTTGGGGTATGCTGGACTAATATATTTTGAACTAATAAACTCTAAGTTGTCACTTCGATAAATCATTTAGTGATTGTTCTAACCTCTGCATTCAAGGTTCCCTTCTTAGTGACAATAGAAGTGTGTTCCTGAGGCACTAGGACCATCTACTGAGTTATCAATTTAATGTTTAGAGGTTTCTTCTCGGTTTGGCAGAACAATCTTGATTCAGTGTTAGCTAAGATTCTAATCAAGGAGAGGGAGAATTCTTCTCAACTTGCAGATTATGGTACCAATTATATTGGAGAGTTCTTACATTACCTCCCCGTCTATAAAGGCGCACTACTCCCAAGAGATGGTCAGGAAGTGCACGAGAAGGAAAACAACCAAATATTAAAGAGGATCAAGTCCTACAAGTGGGCTTCTTCACCAACGCCTGTGAGATAGAAATGCGGTAAGCTAGAGAGTGAAATGTATAGTGGTCACAGGTGTATTCCAAGGCTATACTACTCGCTTCTTGACAAGTTCGTGATTCAAACCCTAATAATAATTGTTTTTAAGAATCACGCAAATCAATGATCAACACACCGATCCTCATTCCTGTGGGGCTGTATTACATCTCAAGAAAACTGTTATTGGTAGCTTTTTACCGTTTATTTTAAGGTTTCTATTTTTGCTAAGGTTTTTGCTTTTAAAAATCGAGGTTCAAATAGTGATGACCTGAGTGGTAGTAATGATCCATGTATTCTTATCGATCTTTTGTGGGAATGATAATTTAACTTAAATTCCACTTTATTACTGGTAATTTTAATTCTGCACTCGTGACGATTTATTTGCACTGCATTTTAATCGTATTTCACATAAAGAAACCAAGAAAGAAAAATTTCATCCCAAAACAAGGAAAATTTATGGGTAGCATCAGCCAGTTGGTATTTCAAAGTGAAACGAAACAAAAAGCAAATATATTCTGGCCTGATAAATCGTTCAATCAAAGATCTGCTACATGCCGGCTTTCTGACATGATTCTCTTCTCTCTGTAGAGTGCCTACTTCTTGGCTTATTTCTAAACTCAACCAATCTCCTCAATTACTTCATTCCATCATAAGACCTTTATCTTTGATTCCAAAGATTCGGTTTTTCTTGATAATATTCTCTATATTTGATTTTGTAAAACTCAAGTAAATTTGAATTTTCTCAAAAAATGGCAAAACAATACCGCTGCTATAGTACGTGCTGGTTACCTAAAATTTTCTAGATCTCGGATGATGAAATAGACCTCATCATTAGATTCGTCTCGCGAAATCTAGTTACCTAGACGAATTTCGTTGAATTTCGAGACAGTCGGATTTTTACAATTCTCGAGGCTACAGGTGCCTAGTGGACCCCAAAAATGGGATTGTTGAGAAAAATCTTGAAATTCAAAATAAGAAGTGAAAAATTATTTAAGATAAGATGCCAGACTAAGCGAGATGAAATAAATCTCGTTTGAGGATGAAAGCAGACTGGACTGGTCATTGGACATGTCAATTTCAGCAGTGAGCCACCAGCTAAACATAAGTGAGGAGCTTGTGGGTCAAGGGAAAGATCTCCATTTTCTTGTTTTTCTTTTATGTGAGAGAGAAAGAGGAGAGGAAGAGAGCATCCAAGCTTCTCTCTTCGATCCTCGGAGTTTCGCTAGGCGGAATTCGTTAAGCCAATAGTGAAAGTTTATCTACTCGACAAGGGCTACGTGTAGGTACCAAAAAATAAGGGTTTCATCGAATATCCAAATGAGGATTGTTCGGGAAATCAAAGATTTCGGGCTAGGGAGGCTTCCCACCCATACGATTACGCTTCAAGATGTAGGGATTCTTCCTATCTTGGCTTATTCTTCACTTTTTTAGCAAAAAAATGGGAGTTTCAAGTTCCAGATCGATGTTCTTCGCCTAGGTGAACGAAATTTCGCCTAGGCAAAGGCATGTATCTTCTCCAAGAAGTTTGGCTTTTCGCCTAGGCAAAGGAAGGTTCACCTAAGCCAAGGGGTTCGCTCAAGCGAGGGTAAGGTTCGCCCAGTCGAGGGTGTTGTTCTCCCAAGCAAACTCGTGAGAATTGGATTTCATATGGCAGTGTCGCTAGTAGGCGATTCTTTACCTTTCAGATGGGCAGGAATCTTGATGAGTTAAGCTAGAGCGAAGTCTAATTAACTTGCTGACGCATCAGTGACAATCGATGTTTGTTTTCCTGTAATCTTTATTGTTATCGCAGATGGCTTTGGAGAAGAGCTCCTAGCACGAAGGGGGCTGCAGCCCAGTTTTTAATAAAAATGATGGATCTTGTGAATGGAGCGTCTGATGTGGTATTGTCGGAATCTGATATCCATAGGACTCGTCAGGTTGTAAATGTGGTCCCGATAAATAGGACCTAAAAGTTGTGGTGTCGGGTCACATGGTATCATAGTCTTCCACTTGGGTTGATTGTTAGTGATGGACCTGGGAGTACAGGCGTCCAGCTTGGTATCGAGCATAAGTTATCTCGCGATTTCCTAAGACTTGATGGGCATGGGTCTAGACATTATTCAGCTGTGCATTTCATGTTTGGTGGCATCTTTCTGTGATTATTCATGTGTTGTGTTAAAGATATACATGGTAAAGTGTATATGAAGAGGAACCTAGATTTGAAAACATAACCTTAGGGTTCGGAAATAACGAAATTTCGGGATGTTGAGGTCTATTGGTAGTTGCTTTTGATACTTACTAGTGACGAGAGAGAGAAGAATGTCATTTTCTCTTTGATCTATTTCTTTGGATCTTGTGTGAGACTTAAGGTATATTCGACATATGTCGATGGTTAGTCGAAGAAGGACGTCGAGGTGGTGGGGCGGAGCGACAACCAGCCCACCACCGGCCTTTACCAGCAGAAGGAAGCTTCCATGGAATATTAGGTGACTACTACCATTGGTGAGTGTTGGCCGATACCATGATTGCCGCAGGCTAAAGTGCAATTGTGAGCTAAGGGAGGGCAAGCCAGCACCAGGAAGTTCGGCACATCATCTCGAAGGAGGGAGGGACCCAGGTGAGCTGATCATTGGTTTCGATAAGTTGACAAGATCTTGGGGCTATGGAGATCACCTCGATGCCGAGGATAAGGCTAGCTACATTTCCAGCTAAGAATGAATCTAAAGTATGGTGGGTTAGGTCGCGGCTTTCAGGCGGAAGGCGATGACCGCGGGAAGAGTTCACGTGAAACTCTTAGGCCAGGCGATGTCTTCGTCTTCTGCTCGGCGTGCGGCTGGGGAGTTCTTGGGAAGCTTAAACAGGAGGCGATGATGAGTGCTGAAGAATAGTGGCTGATAAAGGTGCAGCTGGGTTGGCTGATGACTTATGTGGCTTTAGCAGACATGTGGCCGAGTGAGTTTCGAGATGATTTGAGTGTCTATCCCGAGGGGTAAAATATTGTGGGCTCTCTATAAGACATGAAAAACGATGGTCCAAAGCGACTATGGCCGTTGAGAGGGAGGTAGGCGGCATGGGAGGCATCTAGGATGCAAGTGACAAAGATAAGGGAAGGGGGAGAGCCAAGCTTTTCTTTAGCTCGAGGGGAAAAGCAGAGAGGACTTATGCTTTACGAGGGTTTGGGGCTTCGAGGATTAGTTTGCCAGGTCAGGCAGGGTGTCGTCAGATGAGGGACTTAAAGGCTCCCAGACAAATAGAGCAGAGGACATATTTCCATTGCCATCGGCCTTGATATATAGAGGCAGGATTGTGTCAAAGGCAAGGGATCCCCGGGGTGCAGGACACCCAATCATGATAAATGGTGGACGTTCGCGATTTCAGTTTCACATTCCTCACCTGCAGACCGAGGGGGCTTGGAAATATGGAGTCTCGGGGTGTTGCATAGCCTTGCTGCTTCCTGATTAGTGGATGGGCTAGGCATGGAGGTGGGGATCAGGAGCAGGGGCTCCACGGCCGAGTTCAAGGACTGGGCATGTCTGCCATCACCTCAGCGAGTTTATAGTCAGTTAGTCATTCAAGGTACATTTCTACTCTCTCGTTTATGGGTAAAATTTGTTTTGATTACAGTGCATCTCATTACGCTTTGTGTTATCATATGTGAAAAGATTTGGGCTTAGAGGTTGGAAACCTTGGGAAAGTCGTTTGCATGAGTTCTCACAGGAACTAGGGTGAACGTTGATCAGATATGTAGGGGTTATGAGTTCGAGATCTCAAGGATTCTACTCATTGTGGACCTTAGGTACATGGACATGTCGTAGTTTGATGTCATCCTTAGGATGGACTGGTTGACGGCACACTGAGTCGTCATGATTGTGATCGTAGAAGGTTTACCGCCTACACATTGAATGATAGTTGTGTTATGTTTCAGGGGGATAAGCACGACACTTTACCCCAAGCCGTGTACGACTCTATATGACACGGGCAGTTGATGGGTTGGTTGGTAAGCCTTACCTTAGAGAACGAGGTGAGACATGAGTTAGGTCTACCTCGGACGGATTGTGAATATGAGGACATTGTTTCGGATGGACTATCGAGATTACCTCCTTAAAGGGATGTGACCACAGTGAGTTTTACGGTACATTACTATTCTATGGCCTAAAAGCAGAATAGTGCTGTTGAGTTGCGAACTCGAGGGGAATCCTAATTGCGGGAGGTATTGGGTAGGGGTTTTGTAGGCTGAGCTCTTCACCTTGAGGTGCTCCGATGCTATTTGCCAAGAAGAATGATAAGACCCTTCGACTATATATAGACTACCGGTAGTTGAATGGGGACACTATCAAGAATAGGTACCCTTTGCCAAGGATTGATGATTTATTTATTAGCTGAAAGGGGCGTGGGGTTACTTTAAGATAAACCTCTATACTAATTACCATAAGTTGAGAGTTAAGGAGGCAGATATCCCTAAGACAACGTTTCAAACGTGATACGGGCTTTTCGAGTTCCGCAAATGATGCCATTGGTTATATGCTCCGGCGGCATTCTGGATCTCATCGTAGGTAATCGAGCCACTCACTGAATCGATTTGTTGTGGTCTTCATACAACATCTTGATCTGCTCCAGGTTTGAGGGGAGGAGCATGAGGGGTTGTTTGAGGGGATTGTCTTCATGGGTTTTGAGGGACACATCAATTGTATACTTAAAAATGATGAAGTGTGAACTGACTTATGAGGGTGAAATTCTTAGGTCATGTTAACAAGGTGTATCAATGGACCTAGAGAAGGTTGAGGCAGTTATGAGCTACAGGAGAGACCACAAGTGATCTTTGAATCTGCGATTTCTTGGGATTAGTAGGAATAATACTGGAGGTTTGTGAGACTTCTCCCACAAATTTGCACCTATAATGAGTTGTGACTTGGAAGGTCAGTGAGTGGAATGACTTACGTGAGATGGCGATCGAGGGGTAAAGATAGGGCTTACTTCAACTTCTATTCTAATAGTTCCGGGAGAAAGGCGAGGAGGTACGCGGTGTTGTGATTCCTCTGGGATGAGCTTAGATGTGTTTGATGTGATCCGGGAGGTAGTGGCTTGGTTCGTGATTGAAACGACTAACGAGTTACCTCACACATGGCGCCATGATTGGCGAAGCATTACCTTTGCTGGGAAGCGGGCCATCCATCTCGATGACAATTGAGGTGTTTTGGTTCATAAGTGAAGTACATTTACAATGGGACGCATCCAGCATGACGACACTAAGGTGGATGAATAGAAAGAACAAACTGCACTTTGCGACCCTGTCTGTAAGGCAAATCTTGGTAGCTGATGCACTCATGGAAATGTAAAGTGTTGGCCTGAATAATGGCTTCTCGAGGTAGTGCTTGGTATGGGATGATTTGGGCTCTTTGCCATAGGCGAGCCAAAGGTACTTTGAAGTTTTGTGGTGGCACACTATTGAAGCGGTGATCGAGTCACTGGGGTGGGGACAGAGATATTGTTCATCGAGGGGGCCAGGTATAGTCGGATACAGTGGCTTGAAGAATTTGGGCTATTCCACATATGGTGAATCTTTGGTATAGGGAGTAGTTGTGGTTCCGATCCGAGTATGTCGAGAGGAGTCGTTTAGAGTTGCATTGCTCCCCTCTTTGTTATGCATCTAGGTGGTAAGAAAATGTATCATGATCTTTGTTGCCAGTATTACTGGAGTGGGATGAAGAAACACGTTAGGGAGTTTTTTCATCGATTTCCCACGTGTCAGTAAGAAAAGGTTAAGCACTAGAGGCCAACAGGGTTACTCCAACCCTTTGAGGTAGTTGAGTGGAAGTGGGAGCATATCATGATGGATTTTGGGACTCACTTGCCAAGAGACATCGCGAGAATATGGCGCGGTGTGGGGTAATAGTAAGGCCGACTCTAGAGTCGCTTGCACTTTTGGTTGTCGCGAATGACCTTTAATCACGGAGGAGTGCGGGTTGTACATCTGAGAGATTGTTCGGTTGCGAGTGCCGGTGTCCATAGTAGTGGATGGGATCCCGGTTCTGATTCATTTTTGGAAGAGTTTTTAGCTAGTCATGAGGACACAGTTGATGATGAGCATTACTTTTTAGATCCCGAGATGGACAATCAGTCGGAAGACCATCCGAGGGTTAGAAGGCATGCTGCGGGCATCGCGTCCTTGATCTGAGGTAGTAGGAAGAGCATTTACCCTTAGTGGAATTAGAAACACAACAATGGATTATCGAGGCAGAGCATCTGGATGTATTTATGAGGCCTTGTTGGGGCGCTGTCGATCTTCGGTTTGTTAGACGGAGATGGGAGAGGAGAGAGACCCTCTACGGGTCTGGATTTGGTTAGAGACACCTCTAAGAAGGTGGATTCGATACAGAAGCGTCTTCTGACGACTCAGAGACTGCAGAAGAGCTACGCCGACAGATGGAGACGACCTCTGGAGTTTGAGGTGGGTGACTTCTTCAAGGTGATGCCTAAGAGAGGAGTGGTCAGGTTTGGCAAGCGGGGGAAAGCTATCGCCGAGGTATATTAGGCCCTTCGAGGTACTCGAGAGGGTAGGTATGTTGCTTACCAATTGGCATTATCGCTAAACGTATCGAGTGTTCATGCGGTATTCCATGTCTCCGTGCTCCAAAAGTACACTCCAAATCTGACTCATGTAGTGGATTGGGTTGAGCTTCTTGTTGATGCAGATGGAAACTTCGAGGAGGGACCGGTATGTATCATGAATAATGAAGGTGTTGTGGCAGCACCAAGGAGTGGAGGAGGCAACATGGGAACGCGAAGACACTATGTTTGAGGATGAATGTATGTTTTTAGTCATTTGGTGATTAAATGACTGTTTCATATGCATGTGATTTGAATGTGTATGTGTTTCGAGGACGAAATTCTTTTAAGGGGGAAAGAATGTAAAACCCTTGGTAAATTTGAATTTTTCAATATCAAGCTTGATGAAATTGTCGTTATGAAATGCAGACTGCTTCGCATACCTTAACTTTTTAGATCTCGGATAATGGCGGATCTCAGGTTGGATTTGTCTCAAAAATCAAATCTAGTTACCCTAACAAATTTCGTTGAATTCCGAGACAGTCGGATTTTCACGATTTTCGAACAACAGGTGCCTAATGGACCCCAAAAACAGGATTGTTAAGAAAAATCTTGAAAGTGGAAAATAAATTAAGAAAAGTTTATTTAATATAAATTGCACTTAAATCGAGATGAAATAAATCGTTTTAGGGTAGAAATTGACTCGAACAAGTCGTGGACACGTGGAGCAACGTGAGCCACCCACTTAAACATAAGTGAGGGGCTTGTGGGACAAGGGAAAGATCTCCATTTTCCTATTTTTCTTTTACGTGAAAGAGAGAGGAGAGGAAGAGAGCATCCAAGCTTCTCTCTTCGATCCTCGGAGTTCCACCAAGCGGAATTTGTTGAGCTAAAAGTGAAAGTTCATCTTCTTGACAAGGGCTAAGCTTGGCTACCAAAAATGAGGGTTTCACTTAGGAAGGTCAGGAATTTTAGAAGAATCAGTGACCATGGCAGAGAGGCTTTGCATAAATGCGATTATGCTTCAAGATGTAGGGATTCTTCCTACCTTGCCTTATTCTTCACTTTTTGGGCAGAAAAATGGGAGTTTCGAGTTTCAGCTCGATGTTTTTCGCCTAGGCGAACTAGGCAAAGGCATGTATCTTCTCCAGGAAGTTTATCTCTTTGCCTAGGCTAAGGGGTTTGCCAGGGTGAGGTTGTGGTTTGCCCAGGCAAGGGTGTGGTTTGCCCAAGCAAGGGTGTGGTTCACCTAGGTGAACCCAGGAGCAAGTTTTGTGTGGCAATGGTCTGCCTAGGCGAGCGATTCTTCACCTAGGCGAACTTGAGAAGTCCTACTGCAAGTTGTTGGGGCACGTTTTGTGGCCTGTGTTAAGGTCCTCTCGTGGCTCGGTTTGTGAAGTATCCATGGCATGCTCAAAGCATGGTTTAAGGGTTGTTTGGTTGAAATCCTTGCCCTAATGGATTGTTTTGACAATGTTAAAACGGCTTTAAATGTCGTTTTGTGGCCTGGTTGTGGCTAGTTGTGTGAGTTGTTTTGTGAATTGTGTGTGATATGTCATAAGAAGTGTTTAGGGATTGTTTGGATTAAAAAGATTAATGGGAGCCCGTAAAGAACTGTTGGGCTGGAGATTTTACCTATTTAAAGGCTTGTTTTGGCTAATTTCATGCGATTTAAGAGCCCTAGGTTAAGGGGAACATTGAAGTACATTGTGTAGGCACCTGATCTACATTTTTCCTTGAGGATTAAGTGTGTTGTTGCTTGATATGTGATATCATGCTTGCTATTGTGGTTAATGAATGTTAATATATGTGTTCTAATGTATTAACATTGTTATGAGTGTTTAAATTGGAAATTATATGCATGTAATATAATTGTTCATGATGAATGGTTAAATGCATGAAATAAATTGTCCATATGGAATTCTTCACATATGTGGCATGACATAGACATGCAATGGTGCATCACATTGCATTATGTATTGGAAACATTTCATTACATGGGTGTGACTGCATGATTAGAATCAATCACCTCACTTGGTGATTGATGAATGGGCTCGGTACCGTTGGATGAAGTCTAACAGAGTCGCATTTTTTAATAAAATGGTAAAAAAAATTGTTGGGTAATAGCAAGAAGGGCTAGATACTCCCTCGGGTGAAAGACCCAGACTGGTTCAGACACTCCAACGATGAAAGTCCAAAAAAGTCTTGGAAGGCGTGCGGAGCCTACGGTGAGACCCTAAAAATTCGCTGCCCACAAAAGACACATAGTTTTGTAAATGAAATGATCATTTGAGGTGTAACATCCAAAAAGCTTTTGGTTTATAAACAAATGAATTTTGTTTGAAAATGATCATTGGATGTAATCCATCAATGACATATTTTATCACACATTGGCATCGCATTGTGTGGTAGGAGTCGGTAAAGACTCGGGTATTATGGGAGCCAGTAAAGACTCGGGTATTATGGGAGCCAGTAAAGACTCGGGTATGGTGCATGAGTGAGTCTCATCTCATTTCATGGCATGGCATGTAGAATTCCAACCTAGGATTGCATATCTTGCTTGGAATTGTGATGTGAATGTGAAAACTATTAAGTGTAAGCATTTCATGTGCACTTAGGTGGGGAGTAGCCTATGTAGAATTTACTCTACTAGGCGTAGCTCACCCTATATAGGATAACATTTCAGGTGCGGGACAAGCGCCGGTGGACGGCCCTCATCAGGAGCCGCAAGGGTAGAGAAAGTCGGATTGTGGCTTTATAATTACTTCTATAATTGTTTTGTAACAAATGAATGTTGGCATGTAATAATATATTAAGAGTTGAACTCAAAACTCTTATGGGATTGTTGTATGAAATTCGTCCAGAAATTTAGGCTTTGCCTCGCCTAGGAAAGGTCAGCTTCGCCAAGGCGAAGGTCAACTTCACCTTAGCCAACCCGAGGGCAACCCTGTAGGTGAGGTTCTGCCTCGCCTAGGCGAATTCTCCTAAGCGAGGAAATTCGCCTATGCAAAGGTGTGTTTCACCTAGGCAAACCCGGAACAGCTGCCAGATATTGTTTTCATGCAGTACTGTACATTGTACAGGGTGGCTTTCGAAAGAGATCCTAGCACGAAGGGGGCTCTGTTCGGTTTTGTAAAATGATAGATCCCGGTGAATGGGATGTACAATGTGGTATTGGGTCACACGATATCCACAAGGACTCTGTTCGGTTTATAAAATGATGGGTCCCCGTAAATAAGACACAAAGGTGTGGTATCGGGTCACATGATATCCATAGGTCTTCCGCAAGTTGATGGTTGATCAACAGACCCTTGGATTTTGGGGCGTCACATATTCTTCTTCCCTTTGGCTGATTGTCATTGAACTAGCTACCAGCTCCCAAACTATACGGTTTATGGGAATTAGCAGACTTGGAGTAAAACTTAAAAAATGGTGACGCTTGGTTTTAAATAGTAAGAAAACAGGGGAGAATTTTAATGAATAGAAAGGGAGGTATCTTAAGGGAAAAGCAGGGATAGTGGTGTGGTCTCCGGAATTCTCTGAGTCATTGGACCGTCGGAACATGCATCAGTCTATGCCAACCTGCAAAATAGATAACTAAGAAAGCGACTATGGAAGGTCTCCGTCGTCGCCTCTCCGACGCTCAAGTTAGATCTCCGCTGTCTTCTTTCAAAGACTGAGAGTTTTGAGCCTTTCGTCCATACCTTATTCTGTGTCGTGGCTTCCTTTTATCAGGGAGGAAGGGGATCCACTCTTCGTGAGTAGTGGGATGATTTCTCCCGAATCAGAGAAGGAGAAGGTGGCGCACATCTCACGGACGGAGACTAATTCTTCCTTTTAAGAGAAAGAGAGGAGAGAACGTAGGGCGCATATCTCACGGACGGAGACTAATTCTTCCTTTTAGACGGAAGAGAGGAGCGAAAGTGGGGCGCATTTCCCTAATGCAAGACCTCGAAGGGGTTTGTCCATCTTGAATTCATGGCAAGGCATGGGATGGTGCACTTTCCCTCCGGGGGAGCCTATCAACCCTTGTTAGATAAAGCCTCTCCAAAAAATGGCATCCGGAGAGTGCTATCCCCTTCTTCGGCTATAAGAGGGTATCCGGATCTGGACTCCTAAGTTGGGCTTACAAGCCGGACAGGATGGACCGGCCCAACCATGTCCTCTAGTCGAAATGGGTGCACGCTAGCTAAGAGTCTTGGAGTGAGCCAAGGCACCTGATGCCCCCACTTTTCTGTTAGGAGGGCAATCATCCCCGGCTAGAAAAAAAAGGACATGCTTGATCGTCATATCATGGGGAACAGTAGGCAATCAATGCTGTTGAATTTCAATGTGAATTTTCTAACTTTTTTGAAAATGCATTAGATGTCATACGGTCGGCAGGTGATCTGAGGTAGAGCTACTATAAAAGGCTAGAGGGTGACGAGGTTCGTTGTCCCACTAGTTATCCATGTTCCTCCAGCAAAGAAGGATAATTGAGCATTGTTGAGAATCAGAATTGGGGGATTGCGGAATGAAGGATGATTGCGATCGATTATTTAAGCGTGCTTTCCAAGCATGAATCGGACCAGAGAATGCATGGTTTGAGCAGAGTCGGAATTGTTTTGGGTGGCCTTTGGGTGGTTCTAAAACTTGAATGGAATCCTCTGCATCCGAGGACACCTCCCATCCAAATCAGCGGGGCTTTTACTCTTCTTGAGCCCCCTTTCCATCTTTTTTTTTTTTTTGGTATCGATTTTGCTACTACTTCTTGTTCTACTTCTTCTTCTTCGACTCCTGCTACTTCTTCTTCTTTAGTTTCTATACGTATCGGTGGGACCAGACTATATAGTCGGTTTTAATACGGCCTTAGTTTTCAGGTGTAATGAATGTATAATGATGAATGCCGTTTAGCTCAACTGATAAATCACGTACTTTTTTGACATTTATGTTCTATGTTAACCCGATGAATCTTGCACTTTATTTTTAAACGGTGGAGGTGGCGGACAGATTTGCGGCCATGGGCTAGAATGCCAGTGATCCGATTAATGAAATGATTTTGGATAGGGCCCTAACGGTCAAAACTCATGAATGTTACTAACTTTGGCTTTGTATTCCCCCGATTATGCCACTAAGTCGGATCGTCATCGAAATGAAATAATTTGGAGGGTGAATGATGAACATCACATTTAATGCGCTCATAGGTCCTAAGCGATTGGTATATAAGCAATAACTAAATTTTTCACCCACCACCACCTCTCTCATCTCAATTCCTAAAAGTCTGATATGTTGCACGGTGCTGGGTGGGATGATTCTTTGGTGTCATTCTCAGTTCTGGGTGAATCATTACCCAGCCAGTGTTGAATCCTCTTTGGGGTGTGAGTCTCTGAGGTGAGGATGGGTCGACTGCCAAACTCGGTTGATTTGCATCAGACTAGTGTTTATCTTCCTCTTCGTTTTGGGTGTGGGACAATGCTCATCTCTCTCTCTCATGTTAACGCAACATTAGATAGAACTCTCAATCAGCAGTGTAGTGTGACAGATGCAATCTGAGGCGTTCCGATCGCGCCGTCTAAATCTAGCCAATGATTAGATCTGCTCACCCGAATCCCAAGAGGACATTGACTTGAAGTTAATGGGCGGCTGGGATGAGTCCACTGCAGGTGGGGAACACAATGCGTGTTTTTACGGGAAGCGACTTACGGACAGGGTTCGTTTCCTAGTGCCCGCCCTTGTTAAACAGTTTTTGCATTTTACTAGGGCGCCGCCAACCCTTGTTCATCCCAACGTAATCCGTATTCTCATCGGGTGCAGTGTTCTGAACTTCTTATACCAGCTCAACCTTTCATTGGTTGAGATTTGCTTCGCCTACTCTCTGATATTAAGGAGAAGGGGCCGATTGTCCTTCTCGATACTGGACTCCCGGCTGCAGTTCGTGAATGGGATCCCCGATTCTCCTAAAAACGGAGGCTTGAAAGGAGTTATCTAGTAAGGGAGCCTAGGGCCAGACCCCGGGCTCTCCCGGAGCCCTCTAGTTTTATATTAACTTAGAGTCTACTTCCCAGTGTGTGTAGGAACTAGAAATGGGCCAAATTTATATTCATACATGACTTTACATGAATGTTGTGGATTCTTGATCTGCGGGAAAAAAATGGAGAGGCGGGTTGCGAGTGGAGCAGAGGCGAGGCCTTGAGAAGATTCGTAGACTGTTGGAGGTTTCCAAACAGGAGCGCCATTGTGAGGTTCTTCTGACTTTGAAGAACGCTGGCGGCGTGAGACGGGCCCGGCTCGATCTCCGATTATTCCTCACTCGTTGCCATCAGAGATTATGGGAGGAGAACACTTTGTTACCACCGATCTACTAGATTTTCTTGCGGGTTTTGCGCCATCATCCGGGGATCCAGTCAAAGCATTGAAGTAGAAGACAAGTGTTCTGAGCCTCGATACGATTTCCCTCGGCGTCCACTAGCGAGGGTTCGGTTCCTACCACCATTACCCGATGTGGTAGGAAGTATTTGTCAGAAGCGGGGCTTCCCGCGCCCGCGAAAAAGAGGAGATTGGTCTTTGCTCCCAGAGTATTGATAAAAAGAAGAGGACCCCAGGGAAGAGTGCTTTCCTTGAAGGGCCTAGGTGGAAGATTTGCTCACCTTAGGTTCGATTCGAGGCCCAATCGACCCTCTCTCGGAGGAGGAGGAAGAAGAGAAGGAAGAGATGACGGGATTGCTAGATCGTTATGCGCGAGCCTTGCGGGGAGGAAGCTAAAGGCGGGAGGCCGAGCAGGGCCGAAGAGGTGATCCGCCCCACATGGATGAGGGTTGAGAGATACAAACAATCGTAGTCGACCTCTCCGAAATGGGGTCTAATGATCGGCCCAGGCTCGAGGAGGACGTGTCGTGAAGATCGAGGAGGCTCAGGCCATCACACCTTCTGGTGGTCCATGCTCTGGCAACGGGAAAGTCGTTCGGGTGCTACTAGCTACGCGCTATGAGCATAAGAAGCCTTTGTCGCCCGACTGGATACTACTCAACTCTTATCTGCCCCCTCGCGGACCGGCTCTGATGATGGAGGAAGTGGCAGTACCCGGACACGATGATATCAAGTCTATCCTCCACCGTTGGAAGCCTTTCAATCGGGAAGTGATCCTCTGGCCGTCGTCTGACGATTTGTATCGAGATGCTACGAGTTTGCCACGTGAGAGCCCTGGAAGCAAAGACGGGGGTGAGAGTATTAGGTCTTTGTTCCCGTCGGTACTATAAAGGAGGATATTTATCAAATAGTCGAAGACGGGGATCACGATTACCTCATGGGAACTTCATCGAAGCGAGCTGGTAAAGTAGTAAAGCTTATATATATATATATATATATATATATATATATATATATATATATATATATATATATATATATATATATATATATATATATATATATAAAATTCTGAAGTTGCTATTGTGTTGTTTGATTAAACACGCTCTTTAACTTCACGGAGGCCATTCTTATCGTTATAACATATTTCCTCGGCTTCATGAATTCATCACTCGGATGAGGGATGCCGAGCGGCTTCGGCTATATGTTGAGTTCGGGCTTTCCGCCCGGGAGAGCTTAGACGCCTCTTTGAAAGAGGCCCAGTTGACCATCCAGCGTTTAGAGCTGGAGGCTAAGGGAGTCGCGGATAGGGCGGCTCGAACATAAACTGAGAGGGATGCCGCCCGGCACGAGGTGGCAATGGCGGGGTTGGACATTGAGGCAGCAAGGAGCGCCCGGGCGCAGGTTGAGCTAGGCCCCATCTTGGGTCAAGTGCTCGACCACCTCGGAGGCGGTCGGTACGAAGCGAGTTTGAACTTAGCTCAGTTCCATGAGCCTTGGTGGCTGCTAAAGAGGCACTCTTGGGAGGAGTAGAGGAAGAGGCGTTGCCTAATGAATGACGTATCTCCCACTTGTGGAGCTAGGGGCCACCAAGGATGGCTTAGCTGCACCGGAGGAAGGAGTTTGCCAGGTCGTATTTGGAGGTGGAGTTTGATGCAAGCAACGACGTGATTTTTAACTACAGTTATGGCTTTGTGCAGCACAAGCGTACGATATAAAGTGGGATGAAGCCTAAAATCCCTCTTGGGAAGCGGATACATACTTTCTCGACCAGAAGTAATTTTTTGTGAATCGTCGATGCCCTGATCCTTCATTTGCCTTATCCGCTGCCTAGCACATCAGAATACGAAGAAGCTTTAGTAAGACAAAGGCCTCGGTCTTAGGGAGAGGTTAACATACCTCTTAGAGCGGACAGGTCAGGTGAGGGTCTGGCTGAGAGTTAGGGCAAAAAAGAATCAACAAATGTATCTCTTCTTTGCTTTTGTATTTAGACATTTTATTTCTTGTTTTTTTTTTTTTGATAGAGTGCTTCTTTAGAAGCAAGTAGGGATTCATAGAGCTTTAATTGTCCTAGTCGAATAGGGATATCTTGATACCACTTGATCCCAGTGGGGCGTTAGGCTAGGAGTTGAGTGATATCTTTCGGGACGCCGCTGCAAATTAGATAATAGATTCCTAAATCAAGCCAACAAGGGCATTTTACGCGCCGTCCGGGTTGACTAGGCAAATATTATTTGTACCGGGTCGAATGGGTAATTTTTTTGTGCCATCCGGATTCTACGCCATCCGGTCTTTGGGTGTTGACCGGTTAGGATTTATCCATACTGGGCCGAATATGTCATTTTACTATGCCATCTGGACTTTTGAGTTTATAGGCTATAAGTTATCTATACCGGGCCGGACATGTCATTTTACTGCGTCGTCCAGACTTTTAAGTGGATATTAGAAGTTATCTTTTTGTAGGACCAGGTCATTTATTGTGTCGTCGGACTTTTAAAGTTGACCGGCTAGAAGTTATCTTCACCGGGTAGGACAGGTCATTTTCTTCTGCGTCGTCGGGGACTTTTAAGTTAACCCATTTAGAATTATCTTTCTGCGTGGGATAGGTCGTTTCTGCCGTCCGGACTTTTAAATTGACCTGCTAGAAGTTATCTCTACTGGGTCGGACAGGTCATTTTACTGCGCCGTCCGGACTTTTAAGTGTTGATCATAAGAAGAGAAAAAATGAACATCTGTGCGTTGATATTGAATCATTCTTTATTGATAATACCTCTTAAGATGTCTTTGGGCCCACATTACCATTTATAGGGTCCCATCAAGCTTGTCTAAGGCGTAAGCCCCGGATTCCCCGGCTCGTGTTATAAGATATGGTCCTTCTTAGTTGGGTTGGAACTTTCATGCGGTTGGGTCACTCGTATTCTCAAATACTCTTCTTAGCACCAGGTCCCCGGGTTGGAATGCTCGAGGCTTGACTCGTTTATTTTAAGATCTTTCCAATCGGTGCTGGTAGGATGCTATGTGGATGGCTGCTGACTCTCGCAACTCATCGATTGTGTCAAGCTCCTTGATCATCAATTATGTACTCCCCTACTCGGGGGTGTTTGTCCGGATGGTAGGCATACTAATTTCCGTGGGGATTATAGCTTCCATTCCATACATGATTGTGAACGGAGACATGCCAGTGGGTTTACGGGCAGTGGTTCTGTAAGCCTAGAGTACCCCGAGGAGTTCACCCACCCATTTGCCCTTAGCCGAATCCAATCGTTTTTTTAGGGTCGTTAACAGGGTTTTGTTGGAGGCCTCTTCTAGGCCATTGCTTTGCGAGTAGCACGGGGTGGAGTATAGATTTTTTATCTTCAATTCCTGACATAAGTTTCTATAATTTTAATTTTGTCAGTGGGGCCCATTGTCGAACTGATTGATCTGGGGATCTGGAATCGGCGCAATATTCTTCGAGGATAAAGGCGAGGTGACATCCTCGATCTTTGTCGAGGAGAATGCTTCGGCCTCTCGATCCACTTCTGCTGAAATAATCTATGGCCCTTATTAGTAACTTTTTGGGGCTGGAGCGGAGTAGGTAGTGGTTGACTATATCGATCCCCATTGTCTGAGGGCGAGGAGCTAAGATGAAGTGACCCATTATTATGTCACCGGTGATTCGGGATGGCGATCGGCGCGGCTGATCACGCTACGGTATAATCGATGGCATCGATTTTCATGGTGGGGCGATAGTACCCTTGGTATGGGCACAATGGGCCCTGAGTTACGCCTCGCAGGGTGATTTCCACATATTCCTTCATGCAGCTCAGCTAGCATGTACTGGCTCTGTTTGGGTGTTAGGCACTTCATATATGGGTAGCGAAGGGTAGTTTGAAACCGATTGCCATCGTCAGGAAAAATGTTGCTGGATTTGAAGCTTGTGGAGCCTTGTTCCTCTCAGTTGGGAGTTGTCTATGCTTAGATACGGTCTTGATGGGAGTCCATCGGGACAGAGTCCTTGTCTACTTTGTTACCTCTTGGGATGCAATTAATGAACCTAATTGATAGTAAATAGGCAGAAATATGGTTTCAGTGATTGGTAGAGAAGTGACCACGGAGGCCAATGCGTCTGCGTTTTCATTAGAGTCCTTGAGGACATGCTCCAATTTCCAAATCGGAAAGCTGTTCAAACATTGCTTTACGAGAGAATTATTTCGCCATTTGGGGGTCTCGGGACTCAAATTCTTCGTTAACTTGTCCGACTACCAATTGGGAGTCACTCCGAATCAAGAGTCTATCGTGACAGGCGACCGCCGATTCATTTATTAGGATGGCCTCGTATTAGGCTCGTTGTTAGAGCGCGAACTTGAGCGGAAATTTCTGCTGATCTTATCCCCGGACGGAGTTCTGACTCTGAGCCAATGCCCGCCGGATTATGCGGATGCCGTCGATATTGAGAGTTCACCCGATCCAAATTCATTTAGAGGTGTTTTAAAACTGGGAGTTTTCTATGAAATCAACTAGCACCTACCCTTTTTTTGAAAGCCTTAGCTTGTATTGGATGTCGTACTCACTTAGTTATAGCATCCCGTGAGCCGTTCTTCGATAAGTCGAGGGTTTATGTATGGTGGTGCTCCCGGAGGGGAGGTTGGATATCACGGCCAGTGAGGTGCTGGTGCTGGAAGTAAGGCGAAGTTTCTTGGCCGCTATCAGGAGGCTAAGGCGACTGCTCAAAGTGATATCACGGTTTCTGCATCGGCTAAGGATTTCTTGTGAAGAACCGGTCAACAACTCCGTCTTCATTATATGCTTTGAGCAGTGCGTCACCTCTTTGTATGCGAGACTCACGAGGTAGGCGAGCGAAATTTTCGCGGTGTCAAGACTTGCGAGGATCGGGGGTTCGGCTAAGTACTGCTTGATTTGAGTAAAGGCCCAATCATACTCTTCGTTGTTTTGCCGGGTGCTTACTCTTAGGGAGCGGGGCTTTGCGGTTTGTGGCCCGGAAATAGTCGTCCCAGGCAGGCTAATCGACCGGAAATCGAGTTATTGTACTTCCTTTCTAGAGCTCGGGGCTGGAGACTCTAGAATGGCTTTAAGCTGGGAAGGGTTGGCCTCTATCCCCCTCTGTGTCATCATGAAGCCCAGGAACGTCCTGCGCTGCCCCGAATGTGCACTTTGCAGGGTTCATCTTCATGCATTAGGTTCTGAGGAGGTCAAATACCTGTTGCAAATGGTTAGCGTGATCCGAGCGCTCCTTGGACTTTTTCAACATATCATCTATATATACTTCCATAGTTTTCTCAAGCGTGTTAAAACATCGGTTACCAATCGATAGGTGGCTTGACATTCTTTAACGAAGGGCATTCGTTGTAGCGGAAAGGAGCCGTGAGGGAGTGGTAAAGATGTTTTCTCCGGCGTCGGGAGGGTACATGAGGATTTGCGATGCTTGGAGAATGCATCTAGGGCATGACATGCCATGTCACGTAGTCTCTGTGACTCCCTGATCCAATCTTGGTACGAGAAGGGAAGCTATCCTTAGGACATGCGTCGTTAAGATCCGTGTAGTCCACACACACCCGCCACTTGCCTCCTTTTTTAGGAACTACTACCACATTAGAAAGCCATTCCGGGCATTTTACTTCTTTGATAAACCCAGCCTTTAAAAGATTGTCTACTTCGGCCTGAATGATCTGGTGGCGGTCCGGGTGGAAGTCTTGTACTACTGAATCGGTCGAGGCGAATGGAGGGCGTTCAACTTGTAGAAGCGTTCACGGGGTTTATCCTTGTCGTATGCGCATTGTTCGGCCCGAATCGATCGGCGTTTTCCATTAAGCGCTATTGCAAGCGGAGGCCTTCTCTTCTTGATCAAAGAGGCGACGCCGTTGTCGTGCTTGATGACTATGGGGCTGCGGGAGTCACGAGACAAGCGACCTGTCTTCTAAAGCGACCTGGACAGCAGGCCTTAATTGCTATGAAGATGGGTGAGCTTCGGCGGATGAGCTATGGGGTTCTTTATCTTTTTCGCGCCGTGAGCCGTGGCTGATAACGCTACGGGCTGGTATGGCTACCTTGAAGTCGACTTGCGGATGCGATTAGATAGGCGATAGTTTGGTGGTAGGTTGAGGAATTGCTTTCATGGCATGCGGCGGGTTCGATACGATAGCATTATGCGGGCCCAAATCACTACGACCCTTTGGAAACAACACTTCTTCGAGTTACCGGTCTGCGTGACAGAGAGGCAATATCACCGCGGTAGCGTGGTGGACCCATTGAATCTAGATAAAACTCACCAGTAGAAATTTGAGATGACTAAGTTGGACTTTCATTTCTTGTAAAATTTGGGAGGTGCAATGAATCGGCTACAACTGCCGGATCGTGAGGACCCTATGCACATCAAAATTGTTAATACATAAGGTGAGTATAAGTGCATCATAATGGGGAGTGATGATCCTGGTCGGATCTATAGGAGGAAAGGATACAAGGTCATCGATTTGCTGAAGCGTTGTGCTGCTCTCTGGGGTATTGATGGTGTTTATTCTGGCTCTGATTGAGGCCGGGGGGAGCATTTTTCGTCTCTACCTCTTGGACTGGTATTGATCGTCGACTGTGCCTCCTAGTATAAAGTTGATGGTAGGCCTGGGCTCTGACGGATGCTCGGCAGTGACTCAGCAGCTCTATTAGGAGCGGGAGAATGGGTTTAATTTATCGCGGGTTGGCTCGAAGAACCTTCTAAGGTGCCACTACTCGGATTAATCTCTGATCATGAACTGAAGCCTTAGCATTGATTGTTTCATGGTGCGTGGTCCCTTGTGGTAGTCACACCTCGGTGACTGTACGTTGGTCCAAGTTGCCGCATAGGCGGAGGCCGCAAACTGAGAGGTGATCGGATGAGGAAGCCGATCGGTCATTAGGAGATGTTAAGGGGTGAATTAGGGAGGATCTCTTTTCTTTCGAGCTGCTCTTGAGGACGTTTTGGCCGCGTCACGGCTTAACATGCTCGGGGTGACTCTTTGGATCGTTTAAGCTCTGCGCCGTTATCATTGACCGTTTGCGAGGTAGCTTTCGGATATTATCCTCGAGTGGAGTATTTAATACGCTCCTGATATAGTTCTTCTATGGTGGTAGGTGGGTTGAGGAAAGGGGCGGAAGAAAGTGAAGTCGGCTAAGCTGCCGGAAGTTACGTAAATTTGCATCCATACTATAGGTATCAATTTGCTGAACAGCTTGTCCAAATCTTCAGGTAAAGTCTCGAATGGACTCATCGTCCCACTTGAAGAAGGATTGGAGCGGCGATGTTTCCATACGTCTCGGGCGGACACGAATGCGAGTGGCCAGTCACGGCCCTGGTCGCGAATGAGTTTTAAAGACCCTCTTGGGAGTTTATGGAACCAAGCCAAGGCAGGACCTTTCAAGCTAGCTGGGAATACTTTACACAGGAGTCAATCGTTCCTGGTGTTAAGGATCATTACCTAATTAAAATGCAACATATGATCATACGGATCAGAGGAGCCATCGTACATAGAAAACGGTGGAATGAAAAATCCACGAGGAGGCTCATAGTCCAAAATATGCTAGCCCAAGGGGGAAGACAGCATGTCATACGACCCCCGGACAGGGGGATAAAATGTTGCATGCAAGGCGGGGAGGTCTTGAGCAATTGCTCGGTGGCTGGGGCCGCCCTCGAGCCGGAGTAGATATATTCGGGGCCCGATTCCAAGCAGATTTTTATCTGCTGCTAGCCTCTCTTCGCATTCAACAGTGCACAACACTAATAGCTTGGTTGGACTGGCGAGGAGGTCTCTTCCTGGATTCGACTTCCGCATTGTTCTGAGGTGGTGAACGATGGGGAAGCGGGGAGCTGTCCGAGGAGAATTCGTCATCTGCCGGATGATCATTGTGGTCAGGTAGGGCCGGCCCTTTGCCCTTATCTGCCCGGGTGAGGGGTACAGGTAAGGCAGCGCCTTGTGTGTTTTCAACCCCGTTGGTCTCCAAGCGGGCCCGTAGGCGCTCGTTCTCCTATTGTAAATGGTTTGCACATTCACGCAATTCAGCCATACATGCGGCTGCCTTCACCTTAGCCTCCTCTCTTGACACTAGCGGGCTTGGGTCTTCGATGGGCGGTTCAGGTTGCTAGACATGGTGACGAGACTACGGCCCGGTCACGGTGGGATGAGGCGGGAACTAAAATCTCACCGTGTAGCGGAGATCGGCTGGGGAGCAGATGAACGAGAAGCTCTCGCGTATCGTCTTTAGATTTCACGCTGGCGTTTCCATAAACGACATCGGTGGTCTCTAGAATTCTACGGAGTCAGCGGACCATCGGAACATGCAGCCATCATGCCAGCTGCAAAGCAGATAACTAAGCGACGGGGGAGGGTCTCATATGTCGCACCTCCAACAGCTCAAACAGATCTACGCCATCTTCTTTTAAAGATTGAGAGTTTTGAGCCTTTCGTCCATACCTTATTATGTGTCGTGGCTTCCTTTTATCAGGGAGGAAGGGGATCTACTCTTCGTGGTAAGTGGATGATTTTCTCCCAAATCAAAAAGAGAAGGTGGCACACATCTCGCGGACGGAGACTAATTCTTCCTTTTAGGCGAAAGAGATGAGAGAACGTAGGGTGCATATCTCGAGGACGGAGACTAATTCTTCCTTTTAGACGGAAGAGAGGAGAGAAAGTGGGGCGCATTTCCTAATCTGAAGACCACTACAGGGGACTGTCCACCCCTTGAATTCATGGCAAGGCATGGGATGGTGCACTTTCCCTCCGAGGGAGCCTATCAACCCTTGTTAGATAAAGCCTCTCCGGAAAATGGCATCCGGGGAGTGCCAACCCCTTCTTCGGCTATAAGAGGGTATCCGGATCTGGGCTCCTAAGTTGGGCTTGCGGCCGGACAGGATGGGCCAGAGCCCTGACCATAACCTCTAGTCGAAATGGGCCCTGCCTAGCTAGAGGGCTGGGTCAGAGCCCAAGGCACAAGTGAGTTATTATTAAATTTGTCTAGTGTTCCTAGTGATGCTAGGATTTTTATTAAAAACAATACTATCACATTTTCTTGTTAGTATCTCGAAACTTAAATTCTCTTTAGTCTTTTTATTCTCCTCCTTACATCTTAATGTCATTATCTACAGCAAGATTCTCTTTTATTATGTTTTGATATAACTGAAATTTAACTATATATCCACTTTTCCATTAATGCTTCCATTGGAAACCCAATAAACACATCATAATCACTATATAAAACTCAATGATACAATTTTTACATGAAAGTATGGCTCCTAGCACCAAAAAGCTGGACATTTTTCACCTCATGCTTCACTTTTGACCCTTATGCTGCTTAAATTCAAGCCCTGCAATATTATGGACCAACACTTTTATATTGGTCTTAGCATAGTCACATGTTTATCTTTACATACAAACAAAATTGTTAAATGCATTAGAAATTTAGATGCCAATAAGGAATAGTTTTAATATTTTGGTATGCGGAAATGAAGGGTGAACATGAATATTTTGGTTTTGTTCTTTTTTTAAAAAAAAAATTATAATCTAATTCGAATGAGATGATTTCAATTCTTGTATTTTTTAATTTTATAATTCTGTTGTTTATGAGGATGCTTAGGACTATGGGAGTTCCTCCTTTTGTTGGGTTTCATCATTAATTGTCTCTTGACTCTTTGGTTATGATTGCTGCAACGTTTCATCACTCATGTATGAATTTTCATGTTCTTGTGTCTATTGTTGCTCCTATTCTTGCTACTGCTTTAAACATTGTTATTGATCTTCCTCTGTGATATGGTTCTGAAACAATCATAACAACAGCTATGTTTTATGGTAGTGAATGATTAGAATCAACATAATAAGTCCAACAATCATGGAAAAAAGGGATGACAAGAATGATAGAAATTGCTTGCCCCTCAGAGCAAAAGTTCCTAATCTCGCTCCACAAATAATACAAGAAAGCTCCAAAATGTAGGGCCATACTAGTAATCAAAATCCAACCTTATTTGTGTAGGCAGACTAGTGTTTCTTCAACCCCATCTTCTCAAACCTCAAAAAAAGAAAAAAAAAAAAAAAAACCATCCCTTGGGCATATTCAACTCTACATATATATTTGTTAACCATGTCTCTTTTTTTTCTAGATAGTCATACGCCAACATCCTTGACAATACTCATTTAGAGGAATCTCAAATCACCCATGATTTTTTTTTTTTTTACAAACAAATCACCAAAAGGAGAAAACAATAACTAGATGGCTTACGCTACTCTTGGAAGAACAAAGTGTGCAAGAAACATCGATAATACACGAAAAGCTATATTTAGTCTTAACACTCCTATAATTTCTTAATGTTGCCTTATTGAACAAAACAAACCAGAAAACCATTGTCTATTTCCACATTATCCGAGTCTTCCCTTGGCCACCAAGCAGCTCATTAAGCTTTAGGCTCGGTTCAGAAAAGCAAGGTAAGCTTTGTACGTTATCTTATATTTGTCCCTGTGATTGGCTCGATTACATATCTTATGTTTTTAAATCTTCTATAAGGAACCATAGTTAGCATCAACTTACTGGTTTTGTATAACAAGCAAATATCTTATGAGGTACTGGTCCCAATTTGATTAGGTTTGTATTCTTAAAAGAGAATGGCGTCAATCTTTCTATAAGGAACAAAAGATGAACAAAATCTGTGTTATTTGGTTTCTAAATTCTATTATAGAATATCAACAGAGACCATTTTGTATGTTGCATTTATTCTCATCATTGATTGAGTTATAGAACATCAGCAGAGACCATTTTGTATGTGGCATTTATTCTCATCATTGATTGAGCTAGCAATAGCATAAATATCCCTAACAATGGCGCATAACTTGAAAATTTGAGAGCGGTGCCTTCGGTTTTCCGTGCGGGATGAATTTTGAAATCGGGCGTGTATCTCATTCCTTTGAGGGTGGAATATACATTTATATCAATTGTTGATATTATATCATGAATTTAATTCAACTAGTAGTAACACATTGAGCTTAATCCAAAAGGATGAACTGTAATATTTTCTCTCATTTTGAGCCTTTTTGGGAATCCTATAAAAGCATTAATCAAGAAATTTGATTGTATGAAGATACCAACAACATAATCAGATCATATGCGAAAGCAAAATGCCAGAATATACATACCTCCAACCATTATTGAGAAACAGAAAAACTAGAATAATGGAAGAATTGAAATGTTGAAACTAAAGCACCAAAATGAAATCACTTTTGGTTCTTCTAAACCCTTATCAAAAATAGAACTTGATGGTGAAACTTCTCTATATATTTGAGTAGGCTTAGGGACCAAAATACCTCAACGATTCTTTATATGGAGACCAGGCCATCACTGGTTTCCCCAAGAAGTGTAAGGGTCGAAGAAGAGGTGTTATGGGAAATTAAAAATTTGAATTTAAAATTCAAATTATATGGACCATACTAACATTCTCCCACTTGGTCCATATAGTTCAACACCTATCAAAAGAGAAAACTAAATATATAAATCATGGCGATAGGCCCTCTTATAGTGAGTAGTATCTTCCATGCATTACAATATATCAAGTTCCTCAACACAAACCCTTAAACTTAATGAATAAACCATATGTTTATTCAAGGTCCAAGCTTAATGATATTTCTCAAAATAACAATAATAATCTTAAATGTACAAAACCATATGAGAAAATATCATATTGAATAAGAGTTTCATTAAAATAATAAATGTATGTACAATTAAATTACATCATGGAACCAAGTCCTATTTGTACTACATGATCCTTAAAATACTTAGGTGGTGATGAGGAGTCCTAAACTCATCTATTTTTAATTCATTTTTTTGGCATATTTTTATAAGATTATGATTCATTTGAATGCTGAATTATGGAATATTCACAAACTTTGTGTTTTGTAGGTTTTGAATATAGAAGAAGCAAATCTAGCAAGAAAGGAGGCATAAATTGGCTAAGGCATAAATGTCGAGACATAATTTCAGAATGTTGCAACATAACCTCAATAGACCCAACAGAAGCTATGTCGCAACAAGAAATGCTATGTCTCAACAAAGTTGAAGTTGGACTCAAGGTTAGACATGAGCTCTGTCACGACATTTCACAACTTTGTTACGACACAAAATGAGAAAGAGTGAATGATAAATTTTGCGACAAATAAGTGAAGGTTCTGTTCATGTAGTAAAGACAAATTTGTCTAGACAATGGATTTTTCTATCCAATGATGATTAAAAGTTATTGGGCCACAATGTCTTAATGTGTGTACATTGTGACAATAATGATCCAAGCAATGGTAGAGTTTTGTCTACGACAATCAAATGTAGCGGCAATAAAAATTTGTAAGTAAGAAGATTCTGTCGTGACAAAAAATGGAAGAACAATGAGACAAGCCAAGACAAGCTTGTAGCGACAAAGATTTATATGTTGCAACAAACAATTAAACCAGTGACAAAGATCAAGAAAGGAAATATGTCGTGACATTTTTAGAGTCTGTCACGACATAGAGTTCAAATTCAGCAATGCAAGACAATAAGACTATGTCGCGACAGCAGCAACAAGCGACTGTGAGAAACTCTGTCGCGACAAAGGTTGAGAAGAACCACAGAAAAAATGTAGCAACATAGAAAATTATGTCACAACATAAAGCAAGGCTGAAAGGTAAGAAGCTTTATCTTGACAAAGAGATTTTATGTCGTGACATTTTTTAAGAGTAGCAAGGAATGGCAAGTTGGTTGCAACAAAGTTTTTATGTCGCAACACAAGACACTTATGTCGCAACAATTACTAGACAACTTTAGCAGAACTTTGTCACGACATTGTCAAATTATGTTGCGACATAATCTAAGGAGAAAGCACAAACCCATGTCGCGACAGAAACTGCAAGCCATGACAAAACTTGGGGAACCAAGATGACAACTATGTCATGACATAATTTTCTATGTAAAGACAAAGCAATTAACTGGGCCAGAATTTTTGGGGATCCACAATTTCAAATAAGGCGTCTTATCATTTGAAAAATCTATAAATAGCATCTAGAGCATTGTGAAGCCAAGCTCGTGAGAAAAACCAAACTCGTAGATGGAGAATCTTTTGTATATATTTTTTTTCTTTTATTTCTTTTTCGTAAATTTTTTTTTTAGCTTAGCTTTTAGTTAGTTTTTCATGGAATTGAGTAGTGAACTGGTGTGAAGTTTCGAGTTGGATTCATTGTAAAAATTATCAATTTCATTACTATCTGATTGCAATGAAATTTGGAAATTTTCTGGAGTTCATTGATTTTAGTTTGCTCGCAATTTCAATGAATTTTCTTAATCAATTAATCACTAACATTTGTGATCCAATTTTGAAAGATGAAGCTCCCTCTGGGAATGTATCGATGTTAATTGTTATTTTTCTGCACAAATTGGAAGAATCTCATAGTTGGAAATCTTGAATTTATTTAATTGGTGTTGTTCTTGAACTTAATTGTTCTGAATATTAGTAGTGTGTACCCAGAAAAGGACTGTATCTTGCTCTGATTTCCAAGAGGCCCTCTGAGTGACACAGAGATGGAGATTCCTAGGAGTATTGGGTAGTTACTTAGGGGTATGGTAGACTAATATTATGGAACTTATGAACTCTGAAAGATTACTCCGATAGATCATTAATTTACTCATGGTGTGAGGATAGTTAGATAATGTATCAGTTTAATCGCTCAGAGGTTTTTCCTCTTTCTGATGAAAATATCTTGATCTCGTGTTAGCTTAGATATAATCAAGGATCAAAATATCGGTAAACACAGATATATCGGTAATTGGGTTTTACAGATATATCGGAAATATCGGAAAAATATTGGTGGATTTTTTACAAAAATATCGGTTTGATTAAAATTTTTCATATCTTAATTATATAGATGATGAGAAATGATTCATATCTTAATTAAGGTAGATTAAAATCAAATAGATTAGTAATTATTAAATTAAATATGTTATATTTAATATATTATTCAGATATTATTTATTTGTTTCCGTTATTATTACAAATATTAGGTAGATAACAAGGAGATTCAAAATATTGTATATTATAATTTTAAATTTTTAAATGATATTATTTTATTTCTTTTCCTTTTCAAATTAATAGTTGATTTAAAAATATTATAAGTTATAATGTAAAATAAAAATAAAATAAAATATTATAATCAAGGTGAAAGAATTTACGAAAAAAATAAAACGAAGTTGAACAATAATGTAAAATAACAAATATTCATAAATAATATATAATATAACAAAAGCTCTGCACCATATATAATGCGACAATCACTAAAATTTCCTAAGTGATTGGTGCGTGTAGACCCAAATTTTGTCCTTTCGACATATTCTTTTAAAATTGATCATTGACCACTTGGTTGAAGCTCTTAGGTGGCCCATTGTTACTAACATAGCTTTTGCATAGGTGACATGGCTGTATACTCATTTAATGCATGACTTTTATTTATTTATTTTGTTTTACTTTATTATGTTACTTATTTGATTTATCTATTCATTTTTTATTATTATTTCTTGACTGGATTTTTTAAAAGTAGTTTACCATTTATTTTAATTTATCATTTTTTAAAAAGGAACTTTTACTTTTTTTTCATCTATTTTTGAAAATTTCTTATTTACTTAATTTAATTCGATGATTCTAAAAAATGATTTTGTTATTTAGGTTTACATTTTTTTTTGTTTAAGAAGATGTTTGTTTCATTTAATTTATTTTAATATTTTAAAAAAATGCTTTTATTTTGATAGTTTGACAATTTCAAAAATGTTTTTTTTATTTTATTTTGTTAGTTTTATTTACGTAAGGTAATATACTTGGAAAAGGTTTTTTTTTATTATTATTATTGTTTTACATGATTTTGGGGTGATTTCATTAACGTAAATAATAAAAGAATACATGGAAAAAAAGGAAAATAGATAAGGATTAATGGGTTTTGGGAGAATGAAAAAAAGGAGGAGTTCCCATAAAAGAGATCTTGGGTTCTCTATGCATAGAAAAATGAGGAGAGTTTTAATAGGGCACAGAGTTTTTTTAAGAGGAAGGGGGAAGGATTTTCTTGGGAAGGAGGTTTTCAAAAGGAGAGAGGTTTTGACGAATAAAAGGGGGAGAGTGTTAGAAAAAAAAAAAGATTGGGTAGAGCAAGGGAAATTTTTGAAAGAAAAACTGACAGAGAATCATGGTGGGAGATTAGGTTGTTCAGTGAACATTTTAGTTTCTTTAAAAGAGCATGCCGGTTCGGTGGAGAAGAAGGTTTTTTGAGACAAGACTGGTGACAGGCAAGGAAGCACGCACAACTTCTTCCAGGTAAGCGATTTCTTGTGGTTTTATGTTATGTTACTTTATTTATCTATTTATTTTGGTTTATTTTCTGAGTTGTTAGAATCTGGTTTAGAGAAAGGAATATTTTTGGTCATTAATGTTTTGTTCATGTTATTTATTGTTTTATCTTTTGACGCGAGTTGTTCTTGAATATTTTATTGAGTTTCTGGGTAATGACGATGCCTTTTTCAACCGAACTGGCCTGAGCGTGTGGGGGGTCATTGGCCGACCCGATTGCTCAGGCTATGATGCAGCATCCGATCAGCCTGGCCGAGGTGGGATCGCCGCACCGCTTGATCCGCAGCCTCGATCGAACACTCCTCTGCAAGAACAAGGAAGAAGGGGGTCAAGGAAAGTTGTCTGTGGTCAGCCCGATGCCTAAGTCGCTTTTCAATAGAAAAGAGACAATTTTAGAGGGCTTAATGTTGTACAATGTAGTATGCGTCTAAGAATGTGTGTCTTCATCACTTTCAGGCTATATTTATAGTGGATGATCATGACAAGTTTCCTAATTGGATTATGATATTGAATAGTATGTTTCCTAATTGGATGATGACACTAAATAGTATGTTTCCTAGTCGGAGGATGATATAATATTTCTCCTCATTGCAGATTTTCTTTCCATTAAACCAATTAATAAGGTATAATTGAGGGGTGGTAATTGGGGAATATCTTACTTTCCTTATTGATAAGATTTGGTTTGATTTACAGGATAAGCAGTTATTGAGAGTTATCCTACTTTCCTTATTGGCGAGATTTAGTCTGATTTGCAAGATAAGCAGTTATTGAGAATTATCCTATCTTCCTTATTGGCGAGATTTAGTCTGATTTATGTGATGTGGGTCTTCCCAATTATCCATATCATCCGCCTTGGGGCGAGCAAGAACGCTTTCTGCTTTGGGCCGACGCTTTAGGGGCTTGGGTGTTTTATAGGGCCCCGCCTCCTTTGGGCCTAGTGAGTGGGCCTCGTTAGCCTATTTTTTCAAACCCCACTGTTAGCTCCCACCCTTGTGCACGGTGTGCGTAAGTAATGTATCGTTTGTATCATGTGACTTCCACGTGTCACGGTCGGATTAGTTTGGGCTTTGTCGCCATCTTATGTCCGTGATAATGATGAATTTTCTGCTCGCGCCTATTTCCTTCCGCAAATATGCAGGTGACACCCCAAAACTCGGGGACTTTTTTTTTCATTTTTCCTCGCAGATCCCACTGCATATAGGACAACGTAAAATGAGTCTTTTTTTTTTTTTCATACATGATCCTAAGGAGGAAACCCGTGAAAACTCACTAAATGTATTATTATTATTTTTTTTTTTACACAAAACTACATAAAATAATACATTTTGTTCCACATACTACAAAAAACATGGGTTTCCAACCCATAAACCACAATTACAGACAAGGCATTTCCAAACTTCTTTACTTCACGATTGAGGTCCCGCGAGCCCCATTGCCTGCAGGTGCCTCCCAGACCGAAAAAGATTTAGTTTTCCCACAACGGGGCGAAAGCAACGTCACAGAGAAATTCTCCTATGAGGGCTACTTCCCCACCTATGCACATGCAATGCCATGTCTACAATTTCACATACATTCACATAAAATATACGTAAAGTCTATAGAATGCGTCATATGCCAAACTAGCTCTGTCCTCACCCGATTTCCCACACATGCAATTTTTTCCATGTATACTAAAATCATTCCTAAACAAAAGATTTATGTTTTAGCTCGCAAGGTTAGTTGACAACCCGATGAAATTTTTTAGACCATCCTCCGATACTTTTCTTCATTTGGACACTGATAAATTTTTAGACCGCCTCTCATACTCTTTCATTTGGACAGACTCCGGAGCAAAACGTCGACCACCCTCCGATATATATATTTCTTATTTGGACAGACTCCGATAATACTGTGGACTACCCTCCGATATATATATTTTCTTATTTGGACAGACTCCGATAATACTGTGGACTACCCTCCGATATATTTTATTTTCTTATTTGGACAGACTCCGATAATACTGTGGTTGACAACCTTCCGAGAAAAAAACTATTAAGTCATGTCAGGCATTCACACCTAATATTGCTACGATGTCCCTATGCACGGAGATACGTAAACCATCGCATGATATTTACTCATTTTCATGCATGCATGTATCATTTCACAAAATTGCATATTATTCAACTAGGAAAATAAAACCATGCAACTCGAAATTTTTTTATTTTTTTATTTTTCCGCATTTTCAACTCGTAAATGCATGCATTACTAACACACCGCTTTCACACCAAAAACGGCATGTTATCTAATGAAAATAAGACATGCAACCGGTTTTCTCTCAGCTTTACCAAAATATCAGCATGCATTACTACCATCTCCTCCTACAAACAAAGATGTTATCAATCAAGAATATAACACATGCAACCGAAAATTTTTCCAAATTTTCTAAAACAAGAAACAGTAGTACACAAAATCCAAAGATCCATAGTATTTTTCTAGTAGGCCCAACCTGACATATGCATACCTATATCGACATTTCTCTCTAAAAACATCATGCTATTTAAACAAGAACATGACACATGCAAACCTGGAATTTCTTCCGGCTTAAACAATAAACAATTGTACACAAAAACTAAAGATCCATAGTATTTTCCAAGAGGTTCAACTCGATTACATGCATGCCTATATCGACATTTCTCTCTAAAAACATCATGCTATTTAAACAAGAAATTGACACATGCAAACCGAATTTTTTCCATTTTCAATGGAAAAACAGCATGCAATCACTACCATCTTTCATACAAAACATCATGTTATCACCAAGAATAGGACATGCAACTGAATTTTTTCTAGTTTTCTAAACTTAAAACAATGGCCTATAGAATCCAAAGACTATACACATTTTCCAAAATGCCAGGTTCAACCCGCCCAGCTGAGTTTTCCGGAACCAAATGGACCTATAAACTCACGCTTGTCCCAAACTATTTCTCGAACCAGCCCTAATGTTGTGGCTAAGCCCATGGCCTTGAATGGCCCCTAGACAAGGATATCCCAAGTAGGATAAGAACTCACCTTGTTAGAGCGTATACCAACTCCTCCTTCCTTTTTTTTTCCTTTTCTTCCTTCTTTCTCCTCTTTGCTTTTTTCTTTCTTCTCTTTTTCTTTCTCTACCGACTCGGGTATAATTTGGAGAACCCTCCAACCATTACTTCTCTTCTCAACTGACTGATGGTGACTTGGGTGGAGGAACACCTGCTCTCACCTTCTTGACACCTAGCATCCCATATGCCAAGTGCCAACTAAGCCAATTCACTCCCTCTCATGCATGATCTCCTTTGGACACCTAGCCTCCACTCAAGCCAATTCTCATGCAATTCCAAACCAAGACATTTGGCCTTTGGTTGCCAAGTGTCTTCTCCTCTGGTGCCACATGGCATGCACCTTCATGCCATGTGTCGCCACCATTTGTCCATTCGCCGAACATTGTGGAATTCCGACCTTCCTAATTCAACGAATTCAATCGTGTACCTAGGATTTCACTTAAATCCATCTAATGGCGTGATCCACATCGTCATCCAAGATCTAGAGAATTTCTAGGTTTGCCACTTGTGTCTATCGTTCATTTCTTCAGGGGTCTCACATATAGTCTTGCGTTCCCTTGATCCGAAAGTTTTTTCTTTGCTTTTTAGTGAGTCCGGACTTCTCTTTCCCTTAGTATTCCATCTGAGCAGTTGAGTTCTTCAAACTGGGCTGCTGGGTTCCGTAGGCTGCATGCCTGAGCTGAACTGACTCCTGGGTAACACGTCCCGAAGGTGGTCGAGCCTTTTAATCTGAAATGTGGGCCTGAGTCGAATCGGCCTCGAGCTGATCCGCCTCTGGGGCCGTATGGCTTGTGCAGGGTTGAGCTCACAAGGTGGAGTCACTGGGCCCGCGGCCGACGGCTCGAGTTGAACTGATTCCTAGGCCGCATGGCCCGTAGAATGGCTGAGCTCGTCGGGATGCGAGCCGTCAGTCTGCCTACCGACCATTCCAACTAAACCGATTCCAGCCGTATGGCCCATGTAGAATGGTTGAGCTCGGCCGATGAGCCGCCGGCCCGCCGGGCCACTTGCCCGGCTGAGCTAATCCTCGTGCCGCGTGACCTGCAGAATGGCTAAGCTCGTCGATGTGAGCGGCTGGTCTCCGTTGACTGTCTTGCCTGAGCTTATTTGATTCCTTGATTCCATGACTTGTTTTTGGCAGAGCTCGTCAATGCAAGCTGCTGACCTCCATTGGCTGACTTGCATGAGTTGTATTGATTCCTTAATTCCATGACTGTTTCGGCGTAGCTCACACGCGAGTCATCATCTTTCTATCGGGTCGACTTGCATGAGTTGAACTAATTCCCCAGCTACACGATCCGTGTGTCCCGCGATGAATCGGCTGAGCGCCACAATTTGAGTTGGTGGGCTCTATTGGCCGACGGCGCGAGCCGCGTTAGCTACTGGGAGGAGCTCACTTAACGTTGGGCGGAGCTCATCCACGGAATACCGCGTAGCTCGCCAATGTGAACAGCCAGCTGCTCGCTACCGTGAGTAGTCGGGCAAAGCTCGTCCCTGTGGAATAATCAGCGTGAGCTCAGCCCATGTGAACTCCAGAAGAGCTCGGCCAATGCGACCGCTGGGAAGAGCTCGTCCATGTGAACCAAGCAGCTCATCACGGTACCGCCGCGCAGCCCGACCATGTGAACTGCTAGGAAGAGCTCATCAATGCGAACAGTTGGGCAGAGCTCGTCCATGTAAAATGTTGGGAGGAGCTCGCCACGCGAACAACAAGCGTAGCTCGCCCATGTGGAATCGCCAGGAAGAGCTCGCAAGGGAACATGGCGTAGCTCGTCCATGTGAAATATCGGGCCCGCTGGCTGAGTTGTCTCGACCGAGATGGTGCCCCAGCCGCATGACTCGCGGTGCAGTAGACGAGCCTGGCCGAGGAGCTATCGGGCCCCGGGGCGCTGCGGGCCTTGGTGGCGTTCTAGCCGAGTGGCACTGTAGCCGAGTGGCAATGTAGCCTGAGTTGGTCTGACTCCTGAGGTAGCGTGGGCCGCGCAAGAGTGGTGGGGATGAGCCTGCCAATGGTGGCTGCTCCAGCCGAGTGGCGTCTGCCCAGCGGCAATGTACCGAAATGTCCGACTCCCCGAGGCGCCGCGGGTCTCGCGGCGCAGTAGATGAGCTCGTCAATGGTGGCGTTCCAACCGAGTGGCATTCCAACCGAGTGGGCTGGAGCGCAGGGGGCCGCCGTCGGACCCCGATCGCTTGTATCGATGCAAGCGTCTGATCGCCCGGCCGGCACGACCGCCGCAATACCAACTGCAAACTCGGCCAGAAGACTCCTCCGTAAAACAAGGAAGAAGGGGTCGCATACAGGGCTAAGTGCCCATATGGCCGGCCCGATGCTTAAGCCGCTTCGAGAGAATAGAAAGACTGGCTAGATTGTTTAGTATCATGCCTTAAGAGTGCATACCTTCACCAATGGGGTGGTCATGATTGAGAGGAGTGCTCAACCATTGATTGTGATTAGGACTCGCTCCCATTGGTTGGGATTTTCTTGTTACCCATATCAGATTTGGTAATGGATTTAGAAAGAACAGTTTATCTGGGATAATCTTCCTTTCTTATTGGGCAGATCCAACTGGCGATGATCTTTTATTATTTTCCTTTCCTTATTGATAAGATTTGATCGATCTAGAGGATGACGCCTTGTTAGGTTAGGACTGAATTTGATTGGCAAAACTCAATCTGACTTGCTTGGTATGGACCTTCTAATTTGTCCAAGGTCGTGATTTGCTTCAGCGGGCCGGCCTTCGCTTGAGCCTCGGTACCGAGGGGCCATTGCATTAGATGCGCCGTCTCAGGGCTTGACGAGCGGGCCTCAATCCTTATTTTTCAACCCTACGTCCCTGTACCTTGTGTACGGTGTACATGGGCAAGGGCCGTGATTCTTCTTGCATCGGTGCGCTTCCACTCGCACCGCCCGAGGTCAAGAAGGAGGCTTGGTCTCCGCTATTTGTCTACGATAATGATGACTCTTCATATACTTATTTTCATATTCCCTCAATTCCCCTTTAGTTTCTTTCGCCAGAGACCTCCTCCGTCCCAGTGGCTTCCCGTCCTACATCTTCTTTTTATTTTTAGTGACTTTGTTTTCTCCTTGGTTTTTCGTCTCGCTTTGTGTAGGGTCTTGTTCGCAAGCCCCGGGCCGACTTCTTCCGCCTTATTCTAGGTCCATCAAGGCTCTCGCCTCTTTGTGTTCTTTTTCTGACAAAAATGATTTGCGCGCTAGGTTCAGCTGGTCGATTTCCCTGCTTCGCTCACTTTCATCATGGTCCGAATGCTCTTCTTCTTTGCGTGAGATGAAGGAGACTCTTCAACCTGTTGCCTGCTCGGATCTGTTAGACGCTTCTCCCTACCATTCGGTCGCGGTCAACTCGACGCTCCTAGCACCTCTTCTTCCTTGGAATGGGATAAAGGGAAATAAACCTAATTATATATCCCGGGGGTCGATGCCATTCCCAACCGTTCACCAGCGTCATGGAATGTGACCTAAGGTCGGTCCTTCGTATGGGCTACCTTTAATCGAACGCACGACTCTCGGCGTCCAGTATGGACTCCCCGACGTCCCGACTTTTATGTAGCCTCCGTGCCCAGGAGCTTGCATGTAGCTTGAGGTCAGTTTTTGACAATGTCTGTCTAATCGCATCCCTTTATGAAAGAGGTCTCTCACAGCGATTTCACGTTTGTCTTCCCAACTCATCTCAACGCCAGGCATTTTGGTGGGCCTATTACCCTTTTTAGGACAGGGGGTTCGAAGGCCCCTAGTGTGGCTCTGCTCCTCTATCTTTTCAGTCCAAAGGAGACCACCGAGGGCTTCCTTTATTTCTCCAGACGTTCCAGAGCTCCTCTGGTGATCTCTGATCTTCCTTCTTCGCATAGGTCATGGAAGGGACGCTATTTCTTTGTCAGCGGTTTCAACTGGGAATACAACTTTTCCGACAGGACGACACTGGTGTTCCGACCATTGAGCGCCCCCTGATAATCTTCGTGGAAAGTATTTGCAATCGCTTTCTATGATGACTTGTCTAAAGGTGACTCCATCGTTTTTGATTTTATATTATCTTCATATTTCCCAGGTGCTCGTCTTGACCTTAGCGCCGAAGATAATGTCATAGCCCGGGCGCTCAAGTGAAAGTGTCCCCGCTCGTCCCACGCTGAGTTGATAAAGCCTGACATTCCCGGCCCATCAAATTTGAGGTCCCGCACGTTCCTCCAAGTCTTGAGGCTTTCACTTTCCTTCCACCCCGGGAGCCCTTCCATTGGGCTTACCGTCGCCACTCCTACCAGGGAGAGATTTGCCCATTCGGGCGATGTCCCCAAGCCCCGAGTGCGAAAAGGAAAATCACTCCGCTGATAAGATCCCACGGCTCCACAAGGTTCGTAAGTTGGGGCGTCTCCGACTTCTCCTGCCCGAGAACCAGAGCTGGCGTCGTCACCTTTAGCCGAAGCTCCTGTGGTCTTGAGCCCCTCGCCTCCTTCTAAGCCTGTCGTAGAGGCAAAAAGTCTCTTGGGTGTGGCCGTCGAGCAGCCGTTGGCGGCTATGCCTATAACCGTCTGGAATCCGCCCTCGGAGAATGCCAAGTCACCTCCTCGAAGGGCGGCAGAGCTGAAGAGAAAGAAACCGAAACCAAAAGTTGACGAGAACATGGACTCTTTGCTCTCTAATGTCGAGCTCGCGGCAGGTGCCGTCTCATCCATCCTCAAGGATTCTGACCTTGGGAGGTCAAAAGCGTTGCCTGTTGAAGAGGTTTTTTATTTTATCCCTTAGGTTGCACGGTAAGTTTCCGACCGTGCTTACTCCTGCGTTGATTCTGCCAGAGCATTAACTTCATGTTTGATATGCACACTCATTTGAAGGGCCCGCCTAAAGCGCAAACTAAATGAAAAGCACTGAGGTCGTCTCGATTTATATACGAGGGCGGCCGCTCTCACGTCTGAGCGAACCGAGATGCAGGGCGAGCAGACATGAATGGAAGAAGTGGAGCGACTTAAATCGATCTAAAAACATACCACGCTCGCCTTGCGTCTGGCGTAAAGTAGAGAAGATGAGGTCCGGCAGCATACATCGGCGCAACAAGGCGAAGCCGGAGGTTCGGATGCGCCCAGTCACGCAAAAAGATTTGATTGAGACCCGAGAGAGACTAAAGTCTGCCCAGTGTGAGCTTCAAATGGTTAGGGAGGAGCTCATCACATCCCGGGGCGAGCTGCGGGATCTTCAAGTGGAGTTATGGCGCGCCACGGTGACTCAAGGATAAGGAAACAATAACTCTGCTGCCCGGCCGTGGAGCTTCCGAGATCAAGATGTCGCTAGAGATTGCTCCAGCCGTGGAGTCCTCCGGTCGCAAACTCGGGCGGAACTACTGAACGAGGAGGTCGCGACGCTACGTAGATCTTCATCACCGGTTAGTCGGCTGCCTCGAGATGAGGTTATTGTAATAAACTAAGGGACCAAGTCAAGGTTCGCTGGCCTCCGGGTGGCCTCGCTTCAACGTAGTTGTCTCGCGCACTGTGATCCGGACTCAATTTCGACCTCCCAAGCGACTAAGAGCAGAGGAATCCTTTCTACGAACTATTCTCAAGATCCCGTACTCTACCGAGGCCCATTCCCATCTGCCGCCCACTCCCCGCCGACGCCTTAACTCCCGTGGCTCATCTCTCGTTTACTTGATGTCGACTGGCATATATACATTTTTTTTATCCACCCGTTACGGCCCGGGGCCCGAACGCATGTAGAGCTCGCTCTAATAAATTCTCATTTTTCTAAAGATTTGTGTTCTCACTGGGATATTTTTACTTTTCTCCTTGAACTATATAGCTCGAATTGTGGGTCTGAGAAATCAGGCTCATCAAACTGAGTCATTGAGGCCTCGTTTGCTATTTCGCTCTGGCCGTCTTGCCTTAGGTTGTACGGTCGATGTAGATGGAGCTCACAAATTGAGCCTCTAGCCTTCGCTCTACTGCCCGCATGAGTTGACCCCGTCTCTTAGGTCGCACTTCCCGTTTGTGGCTTAGGTAAAACACGCAGCCGTCGACTTCCATCTACGCAATCCCAGGTGAGTCGAACTCCACTTCCTAGGTCAAGGCGACCGCCGGTTGAGGTCAGCCAACGCGGTAGGTGGGTAGAGCCTGGTCGATGCGAATGGTCGCGTAAGCCGTATACGTGGAACCGAGGGGAAGAGCTCGTCAGAGAACAGCTTGAGTAGAGCCTGGCCCAAGTAAACCGAAGCGGGGTGAGCTCAATGTGAATAGTCGAGCAGGAGCTCGCTCAAGCAAACCGCCGGAAGAGTTTCGCCATGTGAATAGCTGAGCAGAGCTCGTCCAAGTAAACTGATGGGAAGAGCTCGTCAATGTGAATTGCTGGCAGGAGCTCGTCCATGTGAATTGAGAGGAAGAGTCATTGGGAGGAACAAGCTTGAGTAGAGTCATCAAGTAAATCACGGGAAGAGCTCACAGTCGTGAATAATGGTAGAGCTCGTCCAAGTAAACTGATGGGAAGAGCTCGTCGATGTGAATAGTATAGTAGGGCTCGTTCAAGTAAACTGATGGGAAGAGCTCACAACGGAATAGCTGGCGGTGAGCTCGTCCATGTGAATCGAGATAAGAGCCCGTCAACATGCAATAGTCGGGCGTGGAGCTCGTCTACGTGGAACTGAGAGGAAGAGCTAGTTCAAGTAAACTGATGAGAAGAGCTCGTCAACGTGAATAGTTGGCATGATCTCGTCCATGTGAACTGAGAGGAAGAGCCCGTCAACGTGAATAGTTGGCAGGAGCTCGTCCATGCGAATCGAGAAAGAGCTCACGCTGGCGAATCGTTTTAAGGTGGCTCATCCATGTGAATCGCTAGAAGAGCCTGCCAAGCAAACTCGAATCGGATCCGACTCGTTACTAAAGATGACCCGTGGCCGGGAGTGGATCACCTCACAAATCAGCAGCCTTTGGCCCGGCGCCGTGGCCTCGCAGCGATAGCCCGAGCCGACCCGACTCGCGAGCGCGCCGTGGCCTCAGGCCGAGCGGATCACCTCAAATCTGACAGGCTCCGCGCCGTGGCCTTGGTGGCGTATGTAGCCATGGCAATGTAGCCCGAAATGTCCGACTTCGAGGCAGCCGTGGCCCAGAGGATGAGTCATCAATGGTGGCTGCCTGTACCGAGTGCGGCGATGTAGCCGGGCCGGCAATGTACTGAAATGGTCCGACCCGAGGCAATGCGGGCCTCGTGCGCAGTAGATGAGTCACACGGTGGTGTTCCAGTCTTAGCAACAGATAAATGAAAGGGCAATGTAGTTCGAAATGGCCTTACTCTCGAGGCACCGTGGCCCTCTGCAGCAGAGATGAGCTCAACGTGTGGCATTCTACCGAAAGTGGTGATGTAGCCGAGCGGCAATGTACCGAAATGGGTTCACTCCCGAGGCAATCAGCTCAGGCATAGTAGATGAGTCGCCATCGGTGGCGGATTCGGGCCGAAAGCGGCGATGTAGCCGGTGCGGCAATGTCGCCCAGCCGGTCTTATTTCGAGGCAACGCGGCCTCGGTGCGCAGATGAGTCGCACGCGTGAGCCGTTGCCTTTCGGGCTGCACGTCCCGCTCGCTGGACCAAGGTATGCTATTCTACTCGATTTCCTTGGAAAGGTGCGAACGCCTTAATGCCGATTATGGAATTTGAACGCTCAGTGACCTTAAGTGCTTTGGCCTTCTTATACAGAATGATGGCAATGAATACGCTTTTGAATACTTTGGCTTTGTGGTACGAATCGAGTCCGTGTGAGATGGAGTATCGTCCGGGTCGTTTCACCGGGCATCCACGGGAGATTCTCGGCGGTCCCGTCACTTTCTTCTTGTGGAGCTAGGTTTTCCTCAGTCTCCCTTATGGGAGAGTCATGTTATTCCCTAGCTTCGCGCTAGGGAATACGTCCGGAGAGGGTGGTGCATCTCTTGTGCTGCTCTCTGCTTTATTCTTCTTCCCTCCTCTTTCTTCTCTCCTCTTCTTTCTCCCCTCTCCTCTTCTCTTTCTCCCTTCTCCTCTCCTTTTTCATCTTTCCACATCTCATTCTCCCCTTTTTGTTTCTTTCATAAACTCCTTCCATCCCTTTTCTTCTCCTCTTTCCACTTCTTTCCTCTCCTTTTTCATTCTATATCTCCTTTTCTCTTCCTTTTTTTTTTCGTGGGAACTGCTTGTACTGAATGCTCCCAAGATGTAATCGATGACACCACTAATTGTAACTGAATGTAGTTCAATTGAAATAAAGAGAAGCTTTTCCTTTTATGTCTATGATAAAGAGAAACTTTTCCTTTTCATGTATGTGAACCTTCTTATTATGCTTTTTTCTGATTTTCGTATATTTGACCTGTATGAGATGTCTGACAACGTAATCAACAAATACTCAACTCGCCATCTAATAATTAACAAGGCTATATTACAAACCGACACTTATTGGTAAAAACGCTTAAGGTGTTCCGCATTCCATGTATGTCGCGTAAGATTTTCCCTCTTCTCTGCTTTTTAGCACACTGTCAATCCGACGACTGATATGATGTAAGGACCTTCCCAATTGGGGCCTAGTTTTTCCATGCTACTGGATTCTTCTTCTCGCCGCAGAGTTTTGAGACTAAGTCGCCCTAAAGAGAGCCCCCGGGCTTGACTTTGATTATAGCACTTGCCGCTTCCTTTGATACTCCCGTACCTTTAGTCCGCCGTGCGCTTTCATCTGTGAGTTCAAGTCTGACGAAGGGCCCCGCCATTATGCCCTCCGATGCTAACTCGATCTGGGATTTTATTCTAATCTCCACGTCACGCTCAAGCAATAAAGGCCAGCAAACGGGGTTCTTGAGTTGTCGACTTCAGGTTGTCCCAAGCCCATAGTACCTCAGAAGATTCTAATCACTCCCTTAAGGTCTTCCAACTGTTCAAGGCATTTTAAGGGTTCCTTGATAGTGACTTCTACCGTCCATTTGATTACTAAAAGTCAGGACAAGTAATAATTTTTAATTCCAGCCTAAGACAAAAATCTCGAATTTAGCGCTGTCGAACTGCTTTTCTCCGCTATCCGATACTAGGGCCTCGGGATGCCAACCCGCACATAGATGGCTCGCCACACGAAATTGCGTGATCTTCCGCCCGTAATTGTGGCAGTGGCTCCTAGCTTCCTCGCCCACTTGCGTGAAGTAACCACCCGCGACGATTATGAATTTGCACCGACCTTTACCAACGGGCAGTGGGTCCAATATGTCTAAACCCCATCGTTGGAAAGGCCAGTGGACTTGTGATCGATGTTATGGGCCTCTAACGGAGGCTTGAGATCTCGCGTGCTCCCGGCATCCCGCATTTCTTGACTAGGCCTACTGTATCCCGAGTATGGTCAGCCGTATCCCCGCCTTAAGACTTTTCCCGCAATGCCCGAGTCTGATATGATTCCCCCGATACAGTCCTCTGGGTACCTCTTCTCTCTCGTGTACCCTCGCGGTGTCCTCTCCCGCGATACGAAGGAAGGGTGTGAAAATCCTCGCTGGTGGAGGCTTCCTTTATGATTATGGAACCTCGTCGAATTCTTCGCCTTATTTTCGTCGTTTTCTGTCATTCAAGCCCGCTTATTATGTAATTCTAAATGGGGTCCATCCAAATTTCGCACCCACTTACGGCGAACACCATGCTATAAGGATCGATAGAGGGTTCCACTCAAGTTCAACAGCGCCGACCGCCTGAGAGGTCTTCCCCGTGAGGTCATGGGCTAGCTTCACAGCGGCCCGTCGGGAATCTTCATCTTGTGACATGTTTGACATGAACCAACACAAATTTTAATAAATCGCACCTTTGGAGGTATACTGATCATCCTTCACTTTTGGCCTCAGAGGTGCCTTTATTTGTCTCACCAATTAGCTTGGTCATCAGAGACCTCTAACCGGGATCGACCCCAACGAATGGGCGAGGCCGAGGCCCCATGACGGCCTCATACTCTATTCGTTGTTAGGATGTATGGAATCCAACCGAGTGCATACTCAATATATTCCTTCTAGGAGGTTAGGATAAGACCCCGCACTAATTTTACAAAAGTATCTCGAGGCTCCACATCTACAAAGAGCTTCCAAGCGAGAGGTCGGTCGCCATTGGGGCATCCCTAGCGTGTTCAATGATGTAAATTCCATGACGGCCTGGGCTAAGACCTGCCCTTTTATTGCGGTTTTCGGGCTCGTATTCGATATCGAACTCTCAAGCCAAATCTATGGCCCACTTCATTAGCTCACCTGAGGTCTCGGTTTATGTAATACTTGCCTAATGGGTAATTGGACTCTATAAATAAGTGAGCTTGGAATTTCGGGTGCGAAGCTCCCGCGCTTGCTTGACCGGGTTTAGAAGGATGGGCTGGTGTTCAATCTATGAGTGATTACTGTGGGGTCGATTCCTCCCATGTCTGCCTGCTTCCATGCGAAACGCCTCTATTCGCCTTTAAAACTGAGCGAGGAGGTTTTCGAGGTCTTCCGCTAGTTTGAGCCGATGTAGGCGTAGATGTTCCGGGTCGCCACCCACGATGGGCCGGTTTAGTTCCTCCGAGAGGCTCGGTCCGTGAGCACTCTGTCACAAGATATGTCAAGCCTTGCCTCATCTCACATTGCCCGACTCGCTTTTGTTTCATGGAGGCTAAGGTAAAGATTCCTCGCAATTCACGATCTCCTAATTCATCCCTACTCCATGTATGGTTGGGAATTTGATTACTGCGTGATACGCCGAGGGATGGGCTTATTACATCGAGAGAGGGTCCTAGCAACATGTTATGTCGACTGGGCGCCTACGACAAGGAACCTTGTTGCCAAGTTGCCGTCAAGTGCTTGGCTCGCCCTGTATGAAAACGCACTGAATCAAGCCCAATGGTAATACCTTTCTCCCGAAAACCCGCAGATGCAAGCACGTTCTAGCTTCTCTCTCCCAGCCTATTTGTCAAAGTCGACGCTAAAATGATCGCCTGAACTCCCGCTATCAATTAAAACCCGATGAACCGCTGCGGTTGGCCACAATCGCCGAACTACCAATGGCCGCCATGGGGTGCCGGTAACCCTCCGTGTCCGAGTCGAGAACGGATGGTAGTGTCGAGTCATGCGCTTAGATACTACTTGTATTTCCATTTCGCTGACCGATGTTAATGCAGGAGCCTGAGCCGAACTTGATTCTCCTCCTCCTGCGAATCCTCCCGAGATCACGTGGATTTCTCCAAGGGGTTTCTGGTGCTGAGTCGTCGTTTGCCGAGGCGGCTGTTGTTGAGTCGGGGCCTGGTTCGACTGGGCCCGACTTTCGGGCCTCGATCTGCGCTTGACTCGGCTTGGTTCCCCAGAGATATGAAACGCCGGAGGTATCCGCGTTGTATTAAGTATTATATTTCTCTCTTCAGCTGTATACAATTGTCCGTGCGATGCCCGTAGTCCCTATGAAGCTCGCAATATTTGGTGTTGTCCCTTGTGGCGGGATCTGATTTCATCTGAGTTGGCCATCTCAAGAATCGCCGTTGCATTTCATGCGTGACTACGACACCGAGGCCGTTAGGGGAGTGAAGCGCTGAGGCGAGTAACGCCGCTGCCTTTCATATTGTGTAGGGCCCGATGGCTCCTGGGTGATTCCCGCCTTTTAAAGGATCGTTTCTCAATCTTTCTCGGGGGATTTTTCCGGTCGCCTTGTTTTTAAAGGCTGGCCCCCGTCATTGGTTTATCGTACTTCTTCCGGTGGAAGAGCTCTCCTTGGATATGAGGGCTTCTCGCCATTTATTTTCTTCTCGTTTTGGCGAAAATTCTACCATGCTTGTTTGGGGGTTCTTCGAGATGGAAAACAAAGCAGATCCTTCGACCGCACTCCCAACCCCGCAATGAATGCCGTGGATGGCGAATTTTCCATCTGGGCACGCCTATCTTCAGTGGACCTGGGCGTTGAATCTTGCACGTATGACTCAAAGCCCCGCGAGCCCCGCTGACGGCCAATAGATGGTAACTCGGCTTCCCCGTACGCCTTGGTCTGGCGAAGGAGACGAACGCAATGGACGTCAATGAAGAGATTGATAAAGGGGGATTCTATTAAAACTGTGCTAAGGTCGGGCCTTTTAGTGTAGTGGCGAAGCCCCGCACCGCATGTACCCTGATACCATGCAACTCCATTTGATTCTGTAAGTATTGAGATGGTCGACTGGATCTGGGTTCCATCAAAAGTTTCCACTCAGGAGACTCGAATTTTGTCGAAGCTGATAAATTTAACACCCGACCGTGAAGGCTGATTCAGCCTTGTTGTACCAAGGTATCCATAGTGTCCCTGGGCGCGTCCCTAACCACCTCCTTCACACGGCCGAGCTCCCCGTCAAGACTCCAAACCTCGCCTCCCATGATTGCTCTTCCGTCCCGTGGGGAATGATGTGGTTCTTCGCCTCATACCGGCATTGCTTTCTTCCTCCGCGGGGACTAATTGTGGTCCATGCCTCCGGGCCGACCGACTCGCTTCGCCTGCGAACCCCGTGGAACGTCGCGGATCGCGGTCGCGGCTTCATGGGGAATGTTATGGACCTTCCCGGGTCCTGTCGCGGTTCCCGTGGATGCCGCATTCGCCCGTGTTGTTCTAACTTCATCAGCGTTATTGACGAGGCGGAGGGCCTCGCACTTCTGCCTCAGATAATCGCATTGCTTCTATCGTCCTGTGAGGCCTACGGTCCGCGACGCCTCGTGGATCCCGCATCCTCGTGGATTGACGCTGATCCCGCCAGGTTCGAAGTTGATACCATCAAGAATCGGAAATCGCTTATATTTGTACAGAACCGCCGTTCTACGCACGGCGCTAACTGATGATGTTTTTTTCAACCTGAATCGGGCCGAGAATGTAGGGTCATTGGCCGGACCCGATTGTTCATGGGCTGGGATGCAGGCGTCTGGATCGTCCGGGCTGAAGTACGACCGCTGCAATACCAATCTGCAAACCTTGGTCGTAGCACTCCTCTACAAAAACAAGGAAGAAGGGGTCTGCTGAGGCTATGCCTGTGGTCGGGTCCGATGCTTAAGTCATTCTTCGAGAAGAGAAAGACTGGCTAGATTGTTTAGTATCAAGGCCTAAGAGTGCATACCTTTCACCGACGGGGTGGTCTTGTATTTATAGTGATGCTCAACCGCCTGATTGTGATTAGGACCATTTCCCATTGGTTGGGATTTTTTGTTAATGGCATCTGATGGTATGGATTTAGAAAGAACAGCTTTATCCGGGATAATCTTCCTTCCTATCGCGCATCCAATCAAGTATGATCTTTATTATTTTCCTTTCCTTATTGATAAGATTTGATCGATCGCAGAGGATGACGCCTTTGTTAGGTTATTTTATTTTCGATTGGCAAAACTCAACTGACTTGCTTGGTATGGACCTTCTAATTTGTCCAAGGTCGTATTTTAGCTCAGCGGGCCGCCTCTTCGCTGGCCGGGTACCGAGGGCCGTGGCATTGCATTGGATGCGCCGCTTCTTTGGGCTTGACGAGTGGGCCTTTGAATCCTTATTTTTCAACCCTATCATGTAATATTGATGTTTAGTTGTTTTAGTAAAAAATATTTCTGGATGTTTTAAGTTCTTGATGTTTAGAGTTTTAGTAAAAAAATATTTTTGGATGTTTTTGGGTAATATTGATGTTTAGCTGTTTTAGAAAAAAATATTTCTGGATGTTTTGGGTTCTTGATGTTTAGAGTTTTAGTAGAAAATATTTCTGGTTGCTTTTAGGTAATATTGATGTTTAATTTTTTTAGTAGAAAATATTTCTAGTTGCTTTGGGTAATATTGATGTTTAGTTGTTTTAGTAAAAAATATTTTGAATGTTTTGGGTTATATTGATTTTTAGAGTTTTAGTAAGAATGATTTATGAATTTGTTTAGGTTATATGGATGTTTTAGAGTTTTAATAAATAATGATTTCTGAATTTTTTAGGTTGTATGGATGTTTAAAGTTTTAGTAAAAATGATTTATGAATGCTTTTAGGTTATATTTATGTTTTAGAGTTTTAGTAAAAATGATTTATGAATTTTTTTAGGTTATATTGATGTTTTAATGTTTTAGTAAAAATGATTTCTAAATTCTTTAGGTTATATGGATGTTTTAGAGTTTTAGTAAAAATGATTTCTAAATTTTTTAGGTTATATGGATGTTTAAAGTTTTAGTAAAAATGTTTTATGAATTTTTTTAGGTTCTTGATGTTTAGGGTTTTAGAAAAAAATATTTCTAAATGTTTTGGGTAATATTGATGTTTAGTTGTTTTAGTTAAGATTATTTTTTAATAAGCTGGGGTTATATTGATTTTTTAGTTTTAGTAAGAATGATTATGAATTTTTAGGTTATATGGATGTTTAGAGTTTTAGTAAAAATGATTTCTGAATTTTTTAGGTTGTATGGGTGTTTAAAGTTTTAGTAAAAATTATTTATGAATGCTTTTAGGTTATATTTGTAAGATCCGAGAAATTCCAATTTATGGAAAAAAGGCAAAATCGTAATTTCGATTACAAAATTTTAATTTCGTTAAAACCAATGTTCTCTAGACTGATGACGAAACGTGATTGCACCGTTGGAATCGCCTCGCGAAATCTAGCTAGCACGTAAAATTTCAAGGTACCCGAGATAGTCGAAGCTTACACGCTTCGAGGCATCGCGTCGGTGTCGTAAACGATATTCGATGTGACGAAAAGTCACATATAACACGCACTCATGTGCCATGAGTCGATGAGAGAAACGATGAAAATGGACGGTCGAGATAGTGCCGAATGTAAAACTTTAAAACGGCGACATAATGCATTTTGATCGTTTAAATCACCAAAGACAAAGAAGCAGACAGCGACTTGTCTTCAAAGGAAAAAGAAAACGTGGGAGGAAGCAGTGCGTGGGAGATGCAGGAGGTTTTGATCTCATTTTCTGTAGAGTGTCTTCCTTCTTCTGTACTACAAGGATCCACCGTCTAGCCTTCTGACAAGAAGGAAAACTCGCCTACGCTAAAGGGCTTTTGCGTGGGTACTGGATTTAAAAAAAGGAGCTTTCAAACCCGAGAGGTAGGGTTTCTCCCTACTGGGGTTTTATTCCCTTTTAAATACTTTGCAAATGTTTGAGCCGGGACAAGGCCGTGAGGTGGTCAGTTGATTCTTGGCCCTAAACTGGGGCCAAATTGATATGAATTTTTGAGCTACCTATCGGAGCAAATTTGTGATCGCCACTACCGATTGCTGTCAAATTGGGTGATTCCGTATTAAATCATGTATTGGTTTGGAAAAGGCCGGGAATGACCGTGAAATGCGGGTTCACAAAGTGAACCGATGAATTGTTGAGTGTTGGAATCGTAAACCCTAGGGTTTTACTGTTCCTAGGAAAAGTGACACAAAAATAATTTTTGTGAAAATATGGGTTTGATCGAAAGGATTCGAAGAATTGTCGGGTGGTTTGATCATTAGCCTGCTTTAGTTAATTTATGTATGAAATAAGAATTTACATGACATGATTGTGTGAATTAAATGTTTTGTAAATATGCATGTTTATATATTTATATGTGAATTATATCATTGGAATTGGCATACATGTATTTCATATGCACTGGAACAATCTCTAGAATCGTAGAGGAGCGAAGGAGATGAGTCTAGAGGAAATGGTTCTGAGGGTGGTCTAAAAATTTAATTATCTGGAGGGTAGTCCAAATGAAAAAGATTAATCTGGTCTGAGTTTAATCTAATTGATGACCATCTAGGGTAGTCCATTAAACAAATAATATATCAATCGCCTGAAAGGCCCCAATTGATATATATACACGGAGGTCATCAAACTAACAAAACTAAAAATTCTCATACAAGGCTTAAGCTTATGTGAGAGAGTCTAGCGAGACTGGATCCGAGTTGGTCATGTAGACATTCAAGTAGGATCATGCATTTGCTTGAATGTATGTTTATTTTAATATCAGACTGCACTTGTGCTGAGAAAGAAATTCACTTGTGCGATTCCACTACTCGAACATTAGCTCACCCTCGTCGAGATATTATTTATGGTACAGGGAGCGTATAGGGGACAATTTCATTCTAGAGACGTAGGTTGTAGAAGAAAGCCTGGATTGTGTTTTGATGATTTTACATGTATTAGAATTCTAATTTTTATATATGTGTTGTATAAGAGTAAAATATTTGAACTCTTGTAACTATTGGATATAGTGGGTATGTATGATGAGTATTGTTTATGGGCCCAAGTGGTCGTTTTACTCATGTTATAATCATATTGGACCGGCTTTGAGCATGGTGTTTCTAATTTAGGTGGATGTATTTCTGGGTAGAGCTCCCTGCATAAAGGGAGACTTCCCGCCTCGATTTTCTAGTGGCGCGAGTAACCCGACATCCACAAAGATTCATAATACAAACAACTGACCCTGCTCACGCCACAATATTGATGCTTTAGAGTTTTAGTAAAAATGATTCAATTTTTTAGTTATATTGATGTTTTAAAGTTTTAGTAAAAATGATTTATGAATTTTTTTAGGTTATATGGATGTTTAGAGTTTTAGTAAAAATGATTTCTGAATTTTTTAGGTTATATTGATGTTTTAAAGTTTTAGTAAAAATGATTTATGAATTTTTTTAGGTTGTATGGATGTTTAAAGTTTTAGTAAAAATGATTTATGAATTTTTTTAGGTTCTTGATGTTTAGAGTTTTAGAAAAAAAATATTTCTAAATGTTTTGGGTAATATTGATGTTTAGTTTCTTTTAGTTAAAATTATTTTTGAATGTTTTGGGTTATATTGATTTTTAGAGTTTTAGTAAAAATGATTTCTGAATTTTTTAAGTTATATTGATGTTTTAAAGTTTTAGTAAAAAATGATTTCTTGAATTTTTAGGTTGTATGGATGTTTAAAGTTTTAGTAAAATGATTTATGAATGCTTTTAGGTTATATTGATGTTTTAAAGTTTTAGTAAAAATGATTTCTGAATTTTTTAGGTTATATTGATGTTTTAAAGTTTTAGTAAAAATGATTTATGAATTTTTTTTTAGGTTAAATGGATGTTTAGAGTTTTAGTAAAAATGATTTTTGAATGTTTTGGGTAATATTGATGTTTAGTTGTTTTAGTAAAAATGATTTTTGAATGTTTTGGGTAATATTGATGTTTAGTTGTTTTAGTAAAAATGATTTATGAATGCTTTTAGGTTATATTGATGTTATAAAGTTTTAGTAAAATGATTTGAATTTTTTAGGTTATATGGATGTTTAGAGTTTAATAAAATGATTTCTCGATTTTTTTTTAGAAGGTATGGATGTTTAGAGTTCTAGTAAAAACGATTCGAATGTTTTAGGTAATATTGATGTTTAGGAGTTTTAGTGAAAATTATTTCGTTGCTTTTGGGTTGTTGTTTCAGAAAATTTTATTTCGAATGTTTTGGATTATAGTGATGTTTAGAATGTTAGTAAAAATGATTTCTCTGATGCTTTAAATAGTTAATTATGGAATTTTGGTTAAAATAACTTCTAAATGCTCTTCAATTATGTTGATGATTAGGATCTTAGTTTGATAAATTATATTCAGTTTGCTTTGAAAAATTATGGGTATTAGGTAAGATGATTTTAGTTAAAATGGAAAAATGAATGTCCTAAAAATTTGTTTTAATTTTAGATTAGATAGACAATTTAGTTTTTTTGAAATTAAATTTGTGAAAAAAAAATTGGATTTGTTGTTTATAAAATTAAAAAGTTAGTATTTCAAAATTTAGTCTTGGTGGCTGGTTAAATTAAAAAATCTTGTTACATATTTTAACTAGTTTCAGTTTTATAGTTAGATTGAAGAGTTTGTTTTTTTTTCTAGGATTGTTCGTTCGTTTGTTAAAATTTAGTTAATTTTATTAACCTCTTTGGTATGAATTTTGGGTGTTTGGTTTTGAATAGTTGTTGTATGCTTTGGGCGATCAACTAACTTTTTTTTGCAGCACATGGCAAGGGACCTCAGGTACACGCCATTGGTCTGATTGTTGAATTCATATGCATGCCAAATACCACTTAGGACTATGTGATTCATGTTGACTGTCTATCCTAGGAGGCTGTTTGATCTTTGACCTATATGCCCCTATGTACCCAATTCATTAGTAGAGACCGAGTTCCGGGCTTAGCGGGGTGCTACCTCGCATAAGGTATCTTCCTAATGGGTAAACTGATCCCCGGACCCAGAATTTAGTTTTCGCATACCCGTTTTTTCTTAACCTGGAGTCATTTGGGGTTTTAGATCACTGATTTTCTCACTTAAAATAAAAGTAAAAGTAAGTGGCGACTCCAAAGTAAAACCGTTCCTCCTTGGGGACGGATTTTCCAAAACTTGAAAATCAACCCACATTTTCTTTTCACTTTTTCTCATTTAAAAGCGAGTCACGTCGGCCCGTGGATCGGGTAGGGGTCCACAGGGTGCCACCTTCCAAGTATTTTGGGCGGGTTCAAAAACCCCCAATAGTATATTTTTGCAGCTTTAAACAAGCCAGCAAGCTGCAAGTGGGATTGAAAAAATCAGAAATTTCGTCGAAATATCGACGAAATTAACGATAAATTGCCGATATTTGGTCTAACCGATTAATTAAGGAGATGGAGAATTCCATCAGATTCGAAGGATGAGATGCCAGTTAAATTGGAGAAGGCTTGCAATATCATGTCTATAGGAGCAAGAATTTTTTAGTGTGAAGTACTGGAAAGGAAAAATGCTCAAATCATAGAAAGATGATTATATCTTACAAGTAACTAATTAGACTCATGTATTTGGAAGGAACATGAATTTCTAATCAGTGAAATGTATAGTTTATGGAGGAATCCAAACTATACTACATTACATCTTTGGCAAATTCAGGTTTCCAACTAATGGCTGAACTATGAATGAAAATGATGCATAAATTGATAATTGTACACCGGTCTATTTCCTGTATTCTTTTATCAGCGAATCCTCAAATCCTAATTTATATTGAATTCTTTATGTATAATACTAAAATTCATTGGTATTACTTCTTTAGTTTAAACAAATCATTTTTAAACATTGGAGTTCAAATAGTAAGGATCTTGAGTAGATGGGGTAATTGATCTTTTGATTTGTCATCAATCCTCGTGGGAATGATATCTGGACTTAAATCCACTTTTATTACTTGTATGACGTGTGCACTTGCAATGATCTAGACCAACACTAATTTTTAAATGGACCCCTTTCATAAGAGGGTTAAACAACATATTTTTATCAAATTTAGTCTAACAAGTTTTTGACATTATAGCTAGGGACTGAAAAGTCTTTGGATGGAACTGCTAATTACTTCATCAGATTTGGTCTAATTGAAATCAGTCAATCGGGTGGCATGCCTTTAGTTAAAGGATCGGCAATCATCAACTCGGTGCTAATGTGTTCAATGACCACTTTCTTTTCTTTAACACGTTCTCTTATGGCTAAGTATTTAAAGTCGATATGCTTACTTCGACTTCCACTCTTATTGTTCTTAGCCATAAATATAAGTAGTGATTTATCACGATCTGCAAACCCCGATGGCCTAGATATAGAATCATGATTCTAGCCCATATATGAAACTCTTTAACCATACACCATCTTGACTAGCCTCAAGACAAGACACGAACTCGCTTCCATAGTGGAAGTGGCGGAGTCAAAATCTGCATACTTCTCGAGATAAAGCTCCATCAGCTATCTTGAAATATAGCAGGATGTTGATTTACAGTCGGCCACGGCCCGGTAGTCGGGTGGAGTGGCGATCACCTGCAAACTATTTGTTAAATCCATGCATAAGCATGTAATCCTTTTTACTTGAAGGTATCTCATAAATCTTCTTTGCAGCTCTCGATGGTCGATACCTAGATTACTCGTATCTTTAATACTCCAGCATAAAATCACGATAATAAATTAAGTGCAGGACCTGAGCATATATAAGACTTCCAATAAGCAGGCATATAGGAATTTTCTTCATGTGTTCCCATTAGAAATCATTTTAAGACGCGATTCAAATCGTATGTTACTGCCGGGAATGCGGTGCTACGCTGATGAAAACGATTTTCATGTTAAATCTCTACAAGACTTTATTGATATAGGTCTCTTGAGACAAACCGAAAATGCCTCGAGATCTTTCCTATGGATCCTAATGCGATGGCATAAGATGTCGCTACATCCTTTGCTTATCAAAGTTCTTTGAGAGAAATTGTTTCACCTCATATAACATACCCTTATCATTGGTTACCAGCGAATATCATCCACATATAACACGAAAACAAATCTTACTCCGTTGACCTTTGATATATACATTGATCCATGATATTCTCTTTAAAAACCAAATGAAGCTTGATAAACTTCATGGAATTTCAAATACCATTGTCAAGATGACTTGTTTTAATCCGTATGGATTTCTTAAGCTTTACAAACTAGATGCTCACCCAAGCAGGAATCAACCGGATTATTTCATGTAAACTCTTCCTCTGATAACCCATTAAAAGAATGTCGTTTTTACATCCATTTGGTATGTCGAAGTCAAAATGGGCAATCAATGCCATGATTATCAGAAGATAATCTGCTTGAATATGGAAAAGGTCTCGTGTAATTTGATTCCTACTGCAATGAGGTGAATCCTTTGGCAAGGAGTCTTTCATATGTCTCTCAATGTTGCTCAATGAGTCCTTCTTTGTTTAAGACATTTTTACATCCGATGGCCTTGACACCATCCAGCGACTCAAGCGGATTAGGCTTCGGCTAGATGCCATGGGAATTGTTTCTTTCTTTCTGGCACTGCACCCATGAGTTAGATTCCTTAGAACCCATGGCTTGTGAAAACATTTTTGGATCATTTTCGGCTCCAATGTTATAGTCAAATTCTTGTAAATACCCTATATAATCATTAGGAATTGCTGATTTCCTAACTCTTGTAGATCTTTTTAATGTTGCTTCATCATTCTCTTGATGAATTTGTTGATCAACCTATTGCTCAATTGGTTGTTCAACAATTTCTAGAATTTCTTCATTGGCAACTTGATCTACATGATCAATATCAGCAAGCATACCTGAACTTCGTGTGAACCGGGGTTGTCTCACACTCGATTGTACTTTCTTGGGGGTGTGAATGAAACTAATCTGGTCAGGTTTCTGAACTAGAGGGTTGACCTTCATAATGATCCTTCTCAGAAACAATGTCCTGAAACTAATCACTCCCATTGATAAAGTAATTCTCAAGAAATTTCACATTTCTTGATCCCACAATCCAGTGTTGTGAAATACCCACTAATGGTCCTTGGGTCTAGCTTCTTTTCTTTTGGTTTATAAATTTTTACTTTAGACAGGCATCCTCAAATGTGTGTATGTCACAAACTCGGTTTCCAACCTTTGAATAAATCAAAAGGTGTCTTAAGGACAACTTTGGTTGGAACTCGATTTAATATATACACTGTCGTCTTTAGAGCTTCAAACCAAGAAGTATTGATGTAGTTTGTATTACTCCTCATACTCCTTACCATGTCCATTAAAGTTCAGTTTCTTCTTTCTTCCACACCATTCTGATATGGAGAACCAAGCATAGTGTACTAGGCAACAATCTCATTTTCTTAAAGAAACTTCGCAAATGCACCAGGAGCTTATCCATTCTCTATGTATTTACCATAGTACTCTCCACCTCTATTTGGCCTCACGAGATCTTAATATGTTTTCCGCATTGATTATCTACTTCAACCTTAAAAACTTTAAAGGCACCTAAAGCTTCATCTTTGGAACGAAGTAAATAGAGATATATGTATCATGAATGATCATCTATGAAGGTGATAAAGTATTTCGGACCATTTGCATCCTTGTCAAGACAACAAATGTCAGTATGTATAATCTCTAACAAGTTTGTGCTCTTCAGACTCCCTTTGTGACTTGTTGGTTTGCTCGGCTCTCTTAATGCACTCCACAAGTCTCAAAATCAAGAAAATCCAGTACTAAGTAATTCTATCATTAACCAATTTCTTCATTCTTTCAATGGAGATGTGTCCCAATCTCCGGTTCCATAACATAGAGGATTCCTCATTCATAACACATCTTTTTAATCCAACGGTAACATGCATAGAATTATAAGTAACATCATTGTGTAATTGAATATGGAAAAGACCATCAAACAATTCACCATAACCAATAACTTTGGATTTATTAGATACATTAAAACCCAAATCTGTAAAGTTAAAGGAAAATCCTAAAGGTATAAGTCTTGAGATTGAAATTAAATTCTTAAAGAAACTAGGAACATAAAATGTCTTTTCCAATTCTAAAATGAAACTGCTACTTAAGATAAGGTCAGTAAGGGTAATAACTGTGGAATCTAAAACTCCTGGGTCCATTGATCAATTCACAACCCTGAAATCTATATGTCTCGTGATCACGAACCCATACCCGAGTAAAATGCCTCTGGGCTCATAAACCAATACTCATCCAAAAACCATTACCAATTATATCACCATAATTCAAGAGTTGATTACACTCTTATACAAACACATATTAAAATCTAACATTCTAATACATGTTATATCCAAAACATCAAAGCCACAACCTGGCTTTCTTCAAAATCGGCCTCTAAAATGAGCCGTTTCAACGCTCCCGTATCCAAAAAGACTCTGATAGGCGAGCTATCGCCCTGAGAGTGGAATAACCCAATGGGTTACTCTCCACCTAAGCATATGCAATGCTCCAAATAAACACACACTCCAAGTAAATGCGTTGATTCTACTTGAATCTGCTGCCCATTCTCATGTCCTCGAGTCATCACCGAATTTCACACTCGCCTAAGCCATGTATGAGAAAATGACTACAAACCAAACTGGTTGCTCTTGAAAATAAAACTACCAAGTGTCTAAAATATGGGACTACCCTCTAAGGCGACCGCTGGTGAGCTTTCAAACAATCATGGTCCTCATCCGAAATGACTACGGGTCATCTCCAACCCACCTCCGAAAAATCATCCCCGTGAAATTCCTTTCGCAACCATGTTCGTTTTTCAAAAAATTCATGTCATGCACTCACACATAAATTCTAGTTACCTGAAGGCATATGAAATGCATTATGTCATTTCAATCATTTTTATACAATATATCAATTATGCATATATTCACAAATTACATTCACACATGTAATTTAACATGGATCAACCATCACCCAAACTAGCTCACTCTGAAGCATTCAATATTCACAAACATCCTTAAATTAGCTCATCGGAGCAATTCACAATCTCATCTCCGAATGGTTTCCGTGCGTCACACAATTATATTCCATATAATTGTGACATCATGTTAACACATCAAGCTTGGTGCCTTAATCCTATTAATTCCACACAACTCAAGCCATTCATTTTTAATAAATTATTAAACAAACATTCCCCAAACAGTTCCCTACACGAAATACCGACTGTTCAAATGGGCTCCAAAAAATCTCCAAAATTCATCACCCGGTCCCAAGTTTTGGGACCGATCAAACTGCCGTTCAAGGCCTCAAACCAACCGAAACATTACAAAACACTTAAACAAAGTGTAATTTCAAGTAGGATAAAACCCCTACCTCATGGAGTTTGTCGAAACTCCAAGATTTTGGTGTCCACACGTAACTCTCATCGCGTAGATCAACTTTGCCTTCAGTCCCGACGAAAACCTGTGGTCCGACAGATCTCGAAAGAAACGGCAGAAGAAAAATAAAAAATAAAATATCTTCCCTTCTCTCTCGCGACGCTTGTGTCTCTTTCTCCGCCTTTGATTCAATTTTTTCCTTTTTATTATTATTATAATATTATATTGTGTGTGTGTGTATTATTATGCGGATACATAACTTATATTACCTCATTGGTCCATTCTGTCGAAAAATTTTATTTTTCAGTTGATTCTTTTAAATGAACTTTAACTCACGCCCGTTTCGAGCTTAGAGATTTTCATAAAATCTAGTCCACGAAGATCAATTGCAACTTATCACCCAGAAAATCGTAAAATATTCCGATTGTCTCATAATTCGTCGAAATTTTTATGGGTCGCTAGATTTCGAGGCCAATTTGCGCGGCGCGATCCGGATTTTGTCATCGAGATCTAGAATTTCTGATTTTCAACGAAATTACCGTTTACCCTTTTTGAGAAAAATTGAATTTTCTCGGATTTTATTCTCCCATAACGAGAATTTACGTCCCGAAATTCACGCACCTCCCATCACTCACATGCTGTACTACCTTCTACAACTCCAAGACCATATGAATTATGATAACCATACCTCGAGTCACAATCAGCGACAATAGGATGGGTTGTCAACTCATCCTTAATCAGAATGACATCAAAACCCGATATGTCTACCATATATGACCAACTCTCTCACCTAGATCTTAGGGAGAATTTTCCCATCCTGATAGCTTTTCAGGCCTTAACCTCTAGCCCGAACTTCGAAGGCTGATCCTCCTTTCTCTGCCCACCGGCACTCGCATCTCGAATGCCTTGTGCATCATCCATCTCTCTCTCTATGGCCAGAGCTGTCCCGACCATAGAGTTCATGTCCTATAGGCGGAGGCCCACAATCTTGCCCCGAATGGACAACTTCATTCCATTCTCTCTCGACCTTGGCCGTATACCCACATGGTCATCACCAAGCGTGCCAACTCGGCGAATGCGGCCCGTGTACTCCATCACTGTCATCGTTCCCTGCCTCAACTCTAGGAACTCTTGGGCCTTGGCATGTCGCGGTAAGGCGGGAAAATACTTGCTCATAAAGCCCATGGAACTCTACTGAGTCATTTGCCTGCAAATCCTAGAGGTCTTAACCCGATCCATACACTTGGGACTCACCCTCTAGTTGGAATGCAGCTAGCTTGATCTTGGCTGCATTGAAGGTAATATCCATAGCCTCCAATGCATTCTCAATCTGCCGGAACCAATGGTCTACCACCATCGGATCCACTCCCCCTGTAAACGTTGGAGGATGATGTGACTTAAATCTTTGGAGTTACTCGAGGACCTCCACGACTACATTTGCACTAGCTGTGAGTAGTAGTTACAACTGACAGCTAATGAGCCTGGCGGTCAAATCTTGGTAGTGCTTGGCTAACACCTCGTGGATGACCTCTACGTCCTCGGCCTCGACTTGCCATCTACACATGTCGAATGTATGAGCTTTGTAATCTCATTTGATCGTAGCTGCACACGCGATTACTAATGAACATGACCATGAAGCTGACCCGTTCATCGCACAAGTGGTGCTACTTGCCAACCACTCCTTTATTTATTTCACTAAAATTCAACACTTCCGGGTTCATTTCATTTCAGAACCCCTAAGGTTATAGTTCCTAACCTTTAGCATTCGGCTTCCTTTATACATTATACCATGCATATAATTTTCCCAGCCTTGATAACCCTTGATCACATTTCCCATGCCACATCATACCGTGTATAAGTTTTCCATAATGTGTAACACACAATCACACAAATGGTAAACATGGAACACATATCGAAACCTGACACGAAACACACCATGCATGTAGTGGTCTAAACATCCCATGAACTCGGTATTACGTGTACCTAAACTCCCGATGCGAGCTATGGCTGGTATCAATTTCACCATAATAATACATGGCTAAGCCCGTATCCCTCAAGCCTAGGTAGTCGTATACATGCTCACGATGCAATAGTGAAGCCCAGAAACACACGAAGTGCAGTGACTACCGTCGGCCGCGGAAAATCTATATGTGTCGTATCACGAGACCCATACCTGAGTAAAAATGCCTCTTGGGCTCGTAAACCAATACTCATCCAAAAACCATTACCAATTATATCACCATAATTCAAGAGTTGATTACACTCTTATACAAACACATATTAAAATCTAACATTCTAATACATGTTATATCCAAAACATCAAAGCCACAACCCGGCTTTCTTCAAAATCGGCCTCTAAAATGAGTCGTCTTCTCGAACGCTCCCTGTACCTGAAAAAATATTCCCTCGACAAGGTGAGCTATTGCCTAGTAGTGGAATCACCCTAAATGGGTTACTCTCCACCTAAGTGCATATGCAATGCTCCAAAATAAACACACACTCAAGTAAGTGCGTGATTCTACTTGAATGTCTACATGCCCATTCCCATGTCTCGAGTCATCACCGACTCCCTCACACTTGCCTAAGCCATGTATGAGAAAAATATCATTTTCAAAACAAAACTTGTTGTTCTTGAAAATAAACTACCGAAGTGTCGGAAAAAATATGGGATTACCCTCCGAGAAGAATTCGTTGGTGAGCTTTAGAAGCAGTCCTTGAGAGAATTCCTCATCGAAATGATCTGTTATTATCTGACTGATTTTGGAAAATCATCTGTGAAATTCCTTTGCTGACCGTATTCGTTTTCGGAGAAAATTCATGTCATGCACTCACGCTAGATTCCTAGGATTTGAGTGCATATAAAATGCATTATACCATTTCAATCATTTTTATACAAATATATCAATTATTCATACATTACCATGCCGCATGTAATTTAACATGGATCAACCATCACCAACTAGCTCACTTGAGCTGTTCCAATATTCAAGTCAAACATCACCAATTAGCTCATTGAGCAATTCACAATCTCATCTCAATGGCACGTGCACACACTTATATTCCATATAATTGTGACATCATGTTAACACATTAAACATGCAACTGTGGTCCACCTGACTCAAGCCCATTCATTTCAATAAATTATTAAACAAGCGGCCTGCGCGAGTGGAATTTGCCAGATAGACTCCAAAATTCCTAACGATTAGGTCCCGAGTTTTGGGGCCAGATCAAACTGCTGGATTGAGGCCTCAAACCAAAACATTACAAAACACTTAAACAAAGTGCTTGTTTCAAGTAGGATAAAACCCCTACCTCACTGGAGGTTTGTAAACTCAGATTTTGATGTCCATAGCGTAGCTCTCATCGCGTAGATCGGCTTTGCGCCCGAGTCAAAATGAGAAGGCAGTGATGGGATTTTACCGTAGATCCCGAAAGAAAAGCGAAGAGAAGAAAAATAAAAAATAAAATATCTTCCCTCTCTCTCTCTTGCGCGTAGTCTCTTTCTTCCTTTTGATTCAATTTTTCCTTTTTATTATTATTATAAATATTCTTATATTATTATTATTTATTATTATTATTATCTGGATGCACTTGCTTATATTACCTCATTCGAGGTCCGTTTAATTCGAAAAATTTTATTTCTTCGGTTCAATTCTTTTAAATAGACTTTAACTCACGCCATTTTCTGACTTAGGGTTTTGTAAAAATCAGTCCACGAAGTCAGCGCGACTTATCTGAAAATCGTAAAATATTCGGAGTTATTCTCGAGTCGACGAAACTTTTACGGGTTTGCTGAATTTGAGGCAATTTACTTGGCGTTGTGGTTTCATCACTCCAAGAGATCTAGAGAGAATTTCGGTTTTCAGCCAAGTACAGTTTACCGCTTTGGAAAAATTGAATTTTTCTCGGATTTTACAATAGCTTCCACACGTGAACTCATCTTGCTGCCTGAATAGATGCATTGTTCACTTCCCACTGGCTTCCTTAAGTTTTTCATACATTGTAAGGTATTTGAAATATGGATTGTAGAACCATAATCAATCAGCGTAATGTTATGATCAGCATTAACCATATTAGATTCTGCCAGAGACAAAAGAAAATTGAGTACCTTTCTTATCAAGCCAGATCTTAAATTTTGAGCATCCTTCTTCATGTGTCCCTTCTTCTTCTGGAAAAATACTTTGATTTCCTTCTTTGTACTGGCGGATTTGAGCAGGGAATCTTTCCCTTTATTTTAGTTGTTCCTTTCTTTTCTTTCGAAAGTGGTCAGTTAACCTTTTAAGCCCTCTTCCATGTTAACCTTCCCTCACTTACACATAGTTGATGAATTCATTAATTGACCATTTATCCTTGCTATGTGTGTTGTAAGGCTTTAGGGACTATTATTCATAGGAATAAAATCAATAATATATAATAGGTAATGAATGGTGCGACCGACTGAACCAGTTGATACGCCTCGTGCGATGCTCGAAATCGATAAACGATAGATAAAATATTGGCCAGTCGGCGACACGAAGCGCGAAGCGCTGCCGATGGTTTGAGTGGTTGACGTCAGCACGATGACCGTACCGATGTGGTTCACATGTTCATCACGAAGGCGATTGGACCTCTCCACTTATCATAAAAGTCAAAGCGGTTCTGCGGTCTTGGTTTCGGTAATGGGTTGGATTCACTCGCCATAAGCCTTGATCGATATCAATGCATTCTGAATCTTGAGGAAGAATTCCGCCAGCCCACTTACCAGTTTATCACTTTATAATTAGGAATATCACACTTAAAATCAAATGTTCTTAGGTTGAATAAGCGCAATATTATTTTAAATATACATGCTTATTAATCAAGGATTGAGGCAAAGAAATACAATATCATGTTTTACCAATGTAAAATCAGTAGTTTAAATCATAAATCTAATGACATAAAACTTGTTTGTGGGCTAAAGTCTTATTCATTTAGACTTAAAGAATCTTGTAAATAAAACTATCAAAATGTATTCCCTTTTCCTAATCCCTATGGGGAAAATTAGAAAATATAATTTGATATCTCATCCTAATAATTAGCAGAAATACGAAATATAATAAAAATTCTGCAGGATGAGATTTATCACATTCCATATGATTCATTACAATTATTGTAATCAAATGTGGTCTTAAAACTTAATATATAATTTTAACTAATTAAGGATGTTGATATTCCTAATTAATTAAAAATTATATCGATCACTGAATATTATTGCAAAAACTTTAAGCAATTTAAACAATAAGATTATCATTAAATTAATTTTGTATGTAAAACTATACACATACAAATAATCACAATAAATTTAATATATAGGAAATTTAATTCCTATATTTTAAACATCGTGGATTGGAGTTGACATCCCAATATCAATCGGACATGCGAGTTCATTGGTAAAAGTGTGGGTCGATTAGAGTCAGGAATACTTGTGTTTAGTCGAGCCGGTAACACATTTTCATAAATTTTGCTAATAATAAATCAATCTCTATAAAAGCCAGATGTAAAAGGAATAACAACTGCTTTAAACTTGGTGGTAGAGTACTCACATCAAGACTATAAGGTTTTGGGTTTGAATCCCTTTAGACACCAAATTTTTTTGAATTTAGAATTCAATGATTATCCTGCCCGACGAGCATATGGGGTATCCTAAGCCAAATTGTCTATCTGATGTGCTATGGGCCATTAGTAGCCTATGACCAAAGCGGACCACTGGATGTCCCTTCAACCTAACGGGGCACTAGGTTTGTAACTAACGACCCACAGCAACTTCGTAGGAATGAAGTGCAAACCAAAAAATCAAAGCCAAATAGCAACCCAGTATGGTATAGCCTAGCCAGCGAAGAAAATTGGTCTTGGCCTTCAAGCGAAAGGTCTCTTCCGGTTAGCCTTGATTCTTGAGTCTAATGAAAAACCCATCAGTATCCTTATGTTTTTCTTACCTATTTTACATTACGATCCTGATATTTATACTGAATAGTACGTTTCTAAACAGATAATTGCAAAAATTAAAAAACATCAAACATGATCTCCATGAACAAAACTTCTTGAACCAGTTTTATTTTTTATTTTTTTGGTCCAAAAGCCATGTTTAAAAGGGAAAGGAAAGGTTTTCTCATAATTTTCTAAAGATTTCTTACCCTTTTATTTACAGTAAAAGATGTAAAAACCATCTTGAATAAATATATTCATAATTCTAATTTTGAAGGCAAAGAAAACTGAATTTCAGGCACTGTTTAAAAACCTAAACTTCATACATGTTTAAACACTGAAAATAAGAAATCTAAATGATAATGGTTTCATAAATGAAGTTCATCTAAAAGGCTTTATCACGAGCTGCATTAAATACGATTTTCAGTGCAGCTTTCCCTAAACGGAAAATTTTTTCATGAGGCGAGAGAGGTCATTACAACATACGATGCAAATGTAAAGCATTAATCAAGTAATCTAATCATATGAAGATACCAACAACATAATCAGATCATATGCAGAAGCAAAATGGCAGAATATACATACCTCCAGCCATTGTTAAAAACTAGAGAAACAAGAATCTTTGAAGGAGTGCAGAAAATGTTGAAGCACAGGGGCGAAATCACTTTTGATTTCTTCAGCCTTCTCAAAAATAGAACTTAATGATGAATTTTCTCTGTATATTTGAGTAGGCTTAGGGACCAAAAATACCTCATCGATTCTTTATATGGAGACTAGACCATCACTGGTTTCCCTAAGAGGTGTAAGAGGTGTTATGGGAGATTTAAATTTTGAATTTAAAATTCAAATTATATGGACCATGCTAACAGATACTTGCACCACAAATACTACATCTTTTGATTACTCAAATATAATCACTATATGTTTGCAATTTTGTTAGAAACTTGCACCTTTTCTTATATATATGGCCATAAACTCTATTTAGCATCTCTTGGTTCATTCCAGCAAACATGGTTCACCACAAGTATCAGTAAGTTTCACCCCTTTTCCAAGTATATGAACTCAACACTGGAGCTTAAAGAAAAAATCTTACTCAGCTTTTATGCAAAGAGTTCTCTCACTATTTTATGATTGAATACTCATTTGATTTTCACTTTCATGATTCCTTATGTTGACTATATGCTGAAAATATATTTAGGTTGTTAAGAGTCTTATCTTCTATGCTTTGCTTTTGAGTGGGCATCATTTTTCTGTACTCTAAGTTTCAACACGCCATTATCATTGTGGTTCTGTTCAACTAAAACATTTCATCCATTATTGCAGGTGGCTGTGAAATTCCATAATAGTGGGCAAACATGAGTTAATCTTTCATGCATCACTGAGTTAATCTTTCATGTATCACTGCTACTCAAAGAGCCTTTGATTTCATACTTGGTGGGTCAGTGATGAAACCTATAATAAACAAACGAGTATCTAATCTTGAATTTTAATGATTTTATTATGGTTATATCCACTAGGATGTTAACTGTTGCTATTCCCGTATTAAATTATCTTTTGCTATGAATCAACGGCGGACCATCATATGGTCCTGTCGGCAATGTCAGCGAAATGGATGTTATTCTTGGTATATACAACACATTAGAACACAGAAAGTGATAGGGAAAGAATAAAAATACTAAGGAATATGATTTTCTCATTTTGGTTTCACCTCGAAAAATATAACATAAAATCAAATATAATCAAAATTCCTCATAATTTTACATATTTTTAAACTTCTTAGTCCTTATATAATAGAGCGAAACAAATAAAATGAGTCTAAATAAACATATAAAGTTAATACATTAAGTTTAAATCTATGTTTGTTGGGATTGTGAGTGACTTGTGGAATATTAAAATAAGTAATATTTGGGTGGCTTTGCCAATCCACTGTAAATGTTAGCAATTGGGAGGCAAGGTCAATCCATAGGATAAAACAACAATTGAGTACTTGATACGAGCGAAATTAAACAACGATTGGTGGAATTGTGCCAATTCAGAAATGTAAATAAGCAATTTTTGAAATTTGACGATCCACATAATAAAATTAGTAAATGGGTGGCTATGCCAACCTTAGGGAAATGAAAGTGCAGTTGGATTGCTAAGCCAATATTTAGAGAATAAGAAGGGAAGATAATAATGACACTTGATATAACGTGGTAAAACTCTCATAATGAGGAAACCTCGAGGCAGAGTTCGAAAAAAATCCTATGAGATGAAAGCATTTTAAGATATCCACGCACCAGATATCTTTCGCATCATAACAGTTTTCTCTCCTCATTACTCTCTGCGCGAGTACCATGTTCCTTGCCACTCTCCCCATTGTGATAACCCAGAAGTGATTTCACTATCCTTTGACTCTGCGCGATTGAAGAATGAACTCTGATTTCTGTCCTAATCTCTAAATTCCTATTTGATTATGTTCCTCATAGCCTGTTTATAGGCAAAGGTTTGATCCTTGGATGAATTTCATTAGTTGAAATGAAAACCAATTTCATTGGCCGAAACAACGGCCAATTCTCATCCATAAGGAGAGTTGGTCAACGTAGCATCATCATGGAGAAAATTTCTCCTTGAAGAAAGGCTAGCTGCTGTTGCAGCAGCCATTTAATGAGGATGGACCCCACAAATCTCCCCCTCCAGACCCATGCAACAAACAAATGAAGGTGGGAGTCTTCTTAACTCTTTAGTAGGAGCTCATGCCCGTGTTCTTGATACATCGTGCCAGTTTTTCTTTTGTAGACCGTCATCATATCGATGGTATTCTCTTGATTAATGGATCTTTCTTATTTGAGACAGTTGTTCTTCAATAACCTTCTTGATCCAATGATCTCACATCATAGCCGTCCTTGCATATTACATAGTGTTCTTGCTTAAGTCTATTACTTTGGCGGTGCAATGTACTATGTAGTCTACGTTCTACATCAGGTTCTTGGCTTTGCTTCATCCGTATCTCTTTTTCCAGCTTGATGGGCGCAATATACTCTAATTTTTTAGTAGATAGTGAAACACACTTTTGTAGCTTTGACTACCATGATATAGCTCCCCCGGAAAATGTAAATAAGTACCTAAAAGTAGATTTTCTACAATCTAGGTCTCTAGCCATATCAGAATTTGTATAACCTTCAACAGATGGTTCTGATCCCCCAAAGCTTAAATATACCTTTAAGGTACCTTGAGATATCTAAAGATCCATTTCACTGCCTCCCAGTTTGTTTTACTAAGTTTCTTCAGATATAACAGCTCGATTGCACCGGATATATCTAGGCGCGTGTAGTATGCACGCTGCCATAGCATACACATTAGACTTCCAACTGTTGATGAGTACGGAATGGCTGACATTTCAACTTTTTCTTTCTCCGTAGATGGACGAGGAGTCTCTTATTCGGCGACTGTGACGAGTGGTGTAAAAAGCTAGTTTTAATTTTCATATAGTAAACCTTTCCGACATAAAGTTCAATATATCTCTTTCTTGCTTGACAACCACAATTTACTGCCTTTATCTCACATAATCTCCATTTGAATACACTTTGCCTTGCCTAAATCCTTAGTATCAATGTCTTGTACAATTCCATTTTTAGCTTTTGGATCATATCGGCATCCTAACACACAATCTACATATCATCAACATATAACAGGAGAATGATGAATTTATCATCAGGAAATTCCGAACATAAACACAAGGATTTGCAAATGTCCTTCATCATGAAAGAGTCAAATTTCTTATACCATTGTCGTGGCATCTGTTTAAGTCCATATAGACTTTTCTTTAACTTGCAGACCATGTTCTCCTTCCCTTTCACTTTAAAGCCTTATGGTTGCTCCATAAAGATCCTGCTTCATGAGATCACCATGCGAAATGCGGAAAAACAACATCGAGTTGCTTTAATTGAGATTCATACTAGTACTTGATTCTGGTATAACTCGAATTGAACCGTTTTATGGTTGAAAGATTTCATCAAAGTCAATACCTTGATTTTGATCGAAACCTTTCACCACTAGATGAGCTTTGTACTTTAACAACTTCTCGTCGTCATTCTTTAGCTTAAACACCCATTTATTCTTGAGTTATTTTCTCCCTTTTAGCAGTTCTGTCAACTCTTAGGTATCATTTTTCCATAAGGAATTCATCTCTTCTCACATGGATTTTATCCAACAGTCTTTGTTTTTATGATACCTTGTAGATGGTTTACGTTCTCTGGTTGACCGTCTTAACTGGGGTCCTTCTTCTAGTGGAGGGATTCGCTCCCCTTGATCAACAACTCCCATATCACTATCATTGATGAGTCTAAAACTCATCTATTTTTAATCTATTTTTCTGGCATGTTTTTAACAGTTTTAGATCTATTTTTATGCCAAATTATTGAATATTCACCTACTTTGTGTTTTGCAGGTGTTAATTGAAAATTGAGAGAAAACAAGTAGAAAAGAAGCAAAAAGGTAGAAAATGCAGCAGTCTTTGTCACGACATAATTTTCGTATGTCGTGACACAAGGGCCTCAAGCGAGGCAGAATGAGTATATCGTGGCCCCAGCAACTAAATGTCGACAAAGCGCCAGACCGCCGCTCCATGGCTGAAGAAGAAATTTTGTCGCGACAAAGAGTTTTTCTGTCACGACATTATTGAAGAAGATTGTGAAGAAAACTGTCACAACAATTCTTGACTCTGTCGCGACAACGATTAAAGCAGAGAGCAAAGAAGCTATGTCGTGACAATATAATTTTGTCTGACATAAAAGCTAAAGGCTAACCGAATAAACTCTGTTCTGCGGCGAAAGAGATAATTTTGTAGCGGCGAGCCTTTCAATTACAACACAAGGTATCATTGAGACAAGTGTTTTTATGTTGCAACAAAGTTTTCAGCATCAAGTCAGCTCAAGGAAGAATTGCTATCGCAACAAAGAAAATCTTGTCGTGACATAACATTCATAATTCACAACCAAGAGCAACAAAATCTCTGTCGCGACAAAGATTATTTTTATCGCAACAAACAAAACATGAAGGAGGTGAATTCCTTGTCACGACAAATAGCTCAATGGCGACAATATTCGAGAGAAGAAAGAATACATCATGACGGAGTTTTCTATCGCGGTAAGTACTGGAACTGAAATCATGTCGCCTTGAGAGTTGAGGCTAAAAAGTAAACTTTTGTGACGAGCTCTGAAGGACAAGGACATGTGAGAAATTTGGTTGCAGCGGGTTTGGTGTCGACCTGAGGCATTCTGACGCGACAAGAACAAGGCTTCTTGAATAAAATTTATGTCGCTACATTATCGAAATTATAGCAACACAATCGAGAGCAAGCGAAGAGCAGTGCGTGACGAGAGAAAGCGAGCTACGATTAGAAACAACGTGAGCGAAAGCTACAGCCATGACGAAAGAGACCAATTTGGGCCAAAATTTTGGGGATCCACAAAGAAATTAATGAAGTGAGGCCCAACATTGGAAAGCCTATAAATACACGCGTCTAGGGCAATGTGCGCAGCTTCGGCAACTCCAGGACATCTGAGTGGTTGAAGACTCTTGCATTTTTTTTTCCATTTTAGTAGATTTAGTTTTAGTGTTAGTTTAGTTTTATTTTGTTAGTTTTCCTTTAATTTTCCAGGATTTGGGTATTGTACTAAAGTGCAGCTTCGAGTTGGTATTTCTTTATAAATTCATCTTTTCCATTACTGTTTGATTTAAATGGATGATGGAAAGTTTCTGGAGTTCATTATTTCAGTTTGTTCATGATTTGATGAGTTTTCCTGATCGAGTTGGTCAGCGATATGAGTGAACCAATTTTGAAAGTTGAGCTCCAGCTGGAGTAGGTCATTGATAATAGTTATTTTTCTGCATAAGGTGGAAGAAAGCTTTAATTAGAATTCTTGAACTTATTTGATTGGTATTGTTTATAAATTTACTTGTTCTCAGTACTAGTACCATGTACCCAATGCTAGGTACTATATCTCGCTCTGATTTCTAGGAGGCCCTTTAGGTGACACGGAGATGGAGAATCCTGAGAGTGTAGAGCAGTTCCTTGTGGGTATGGTAGACTAATACTATGGAAATAATGAACTCTGAAGGATTACTCAGATATATCACCAACTTACTTATAATTTGAGGATGGTTGAATGAAGTGTTTGTTTAATCATTCAGGGGTCTCTCCTCTTTCTCCTGAATTGATTTTGATCCTGTGTTAGCAAAGATCTAATCAAGGAGATAGAAATTTTCATCAAAAGTGTAGGATGAGGTGTCAATCAAATTGGAGAAGACTTGCAATATCCTGTCTATAATTGCAAGAATTCTTTAGTCCTAAGATCCGAGTATGAAGTACTGAGGAAAAATACTTAAATCTTCCAGAAGAGGGTTACATATTACAAGTAACTGATTAGAATCATGTCTCGAAATGAATATGAACCTTTAATCGGTGAAAATATGGTTGAGGGAGAAATCGAACTATACTACCTTGCGTCTTTGTGAGCTAGGTTTTCCAATTTATGGTTTAGCTATGAATCGAAATGATGCGAGAAATTGATTGTATTGATCCATGTCGATTTGTCTCACTTTCATTGAATCCTAACTGAATTTTATTAAACTTTACTTTTGTATATTTAAGATTTGAGTCTATGACTAAATTTTGAAGATCCTCTTATCATCGCAAAGAATTTGTGGAGTTCAAATAGTAATGATCTTGAGTAGTTTAGTGGTTAGTCTTTTGATTTATCATCCTTCCTCGTGGGAGCGATATCACGGACTTTAAATATCCACTTTTATTTTCTTATCTGACCCGATTGCACGCCCCCTTTAGTAATTAAGACACACACACAAATTTTAAATGAATCATTTTACAAGAAAAGAACAAATCCAATGTTTTATGTATATGAAAAATGGTCTTAATAAGTTTTTGGCGCCGTTGTCGAGGACTGAAAAGTTCTTGAGTTGCAGTACCAGAAGCTTGTCATAAACTGATCACATCATACAGTTTGGTCTTAACAATCATCACCATTTTCTTCCTCCTCGATGATTGGTTCTTTGAGTTTCGTTCCTGGTTCTGATTCAGACATCTCTACTTCATTAATGGCACTTTTTGATGAAGTTTGTCTAGGTGTCAAATCTGCAACGCCTTCATATGTGAGTTTTGCACCCCTCTCCTTTTTCTCCATATCTTCAATGGTTTCGTGTTCATGAAACACGACGCCTCTACTTTTCTAACTATCTTTTGCTTCCCTGAATCCCATAGCCTAAAGTCGAACTCCTCATCTCCATATCCGATGAAGATGCACGGGATTGCTTTATCATCAAGCTTCGATCTTTGCTCCTTTGGTACATGCATGAATGCTTTGCATCCAAACACCTTCAAAAGAGAGTATGGAACATCTTTTCCTAACCGTCTTCTCATGCTTAATTCCATGCTTGGAGCAATATTTTTTAAACTCCCTGGAGATGTATTCTCCACCATTATCAGTTCGAAGTCGCTTCAGAGGATTTCGCATCTCTCTTTCCACTATTGCATGGAATTTATGAAAATAATGGAATACCTGGCCTTTTGTATGCAACAAGTATACCCACGTCTTTCGTGAAGCGTCGTCAATGAAAGTAACAAAGTATGTGTTACCACCTAGAGAATCTACCTCCATGGGTCTGCAAACATCATAATATACTAATTCCAATGTCTCCAATTTTCAATTAGAGTTCTTTTGGAATGATACTCTATGTTGCTTTCCAAATAAGAAATAGTCACAAGGGTTTTAGGATTTGTCTTTGGCTATAGAAATGAGGGATTGTTTAGCCAAAAGGTGTAACCCCCTTCTCGAAGCTCGTATGTGCTAGTAAGCATTATATAAATACGGAGAGGGTATCATCATCAACTGTATTTAGTTGTCCTCCACACACCTTTGTTTGTGTCTTGTACAACAAACAACATAATTTGCCTCGTGCCACCACCAATGACCCCTTAGTGAGCTTCCAATTGCCACTATTGATAAAGTGGCTATATCACTTTGACACCTGAATCTAGAGAGGGTCCCCATTGTGGCAGATCAATCTGCCGAATTTCTATTAGTTTGGATGACGGATTACACTATTGTGTCTGTTCATTAGGATCATGTTTCACAAAATTGGTAAGTCTCTTTGTTTGAGTTCTACCCGACATACAACTGTATAACAGTCATCATAACCCGTCAAAGGTCACCAGCGAGTAGTATTGACCCCATGGGGTCCATGCATCACGTATCGATATATACTTCCCTTTATCGAGGCCCATTCGTTCATTTAAATCTAAATTATGAAAATAAAACTCTGCTTAATTACGGTCCCGTGGGGAGTCCAGATCCGACCCTCTTACATAATTACACCTCCGATTATTTAGACAATAGTCCCAAAAGAATTTAGTTACAATTCTTTTTTATACGAAGTATATTTTTACAAAAATGTTACACAAAGGTAATCTGAGGCCACAGTGAGGCGCTGGCCTGTAATCACGGCCTCGTCGGAGCGTCGTCTCCTTGTACACCCCCTATACCTGAAAGGGGGTCCCACAAAGGGGTGAGCAATGCCCAGTAGAAAAAATTCTCCTATAAGGGCTACTCCCCACCTAAAGTACACATGAAAATGTCCAATCACATTCCATACAAATAATGCAATCCTATATAGAATATTAAGTGTCATGCATGAGATGAGACTCCTCATGACCACAACTCGAGTCCCAACCGACTCCCTCACACCTGCAACGCCAAGTATGAAAGCCAGTCATTAGTGGTTTACCCAACGACTTAACCCATTGGACAACTCTCCAATATTCATTTAATTTTATCAAATCCCATGTGTTTATTCATTGGCCATGTCTTTTCGGGAGTCAGTAGAGATAGGCGCGCGCCTTCCGACATTTTTACAAGCTTTCACCCACCGGTGGTATATCCTAACCGCATATAAATTTGGGTCTTTCACCTTAGGGGGGATCACACGTCTTGCTATGCCCAGACACACATGATTTATATTTATTATTGTTTTTATACCATCGTGGTCTCGATTTGGACATTGTCCCATTTAGAGGCTCACACACATTCCTGAAATGGTGAATAACAGTACCATGCACCCACACCCGACTCGACGCGATGTGACCGTGCATATGAAATGCAATCATGTCATTTCATGCCATGTCATGCTACATGCACAATAAGAGCTACATGCAACATTTATAGCTTTTGGATAATTATATTTCCTACATATAATTTCCATTTATCACAACTTCCATGTTAATACGTCAAGCAAATATATATAAATGCTGATTTTTACACAACATATTATTTATTTTCCAACAATAACAAACAAAATGGCCCAATCTCGGACCCACATAAACAGGGCACCTCTCGGTCCCTTCACGGCCATGAACCACTTTTGGTTCCCTTCATCAACAAATTTCAATGATACCAAAAAACTCAACAAAACCCGAAGACATCAATCCCGAGATTAAAACCAAACCTAAACCCCATCCGGGACTGCTCGGAACCAGTCCCAAAAATTTCCAATATTCAGTCCCAAAATATTGTTCGGACTATCCGCAAACAGTCCCGAAAATTCTTAAAAATTCCTACACGCAGTCCCAAAAATTTAGGACTGAAATTTACAGCCTCTCACGGCCTCTAAGAAAAACCCCAAGCCATTAAATGACCTTTAGGCTAGAATAACCCAAGTAGGAAAATTCCCTACCATGTGGAGTTTGATGAAACTCACAGGTTTTGGAGTACCAGTGCGTAGATCACCGATGCGTGGACCGACTTTGCCTTTTGCTCCGATGAAAACCTACGGTCCGATTTCCGTGGATCTTAGAGAGAAGTGAAAAAAAAATATTTTTCCCTCTCTCTCTCTCTCTCTTCTCACTCTCACTCTCTGCCGAAATGGCCTTCTCCCCCCCTCCCTTTTTTACTTTTCTTTTCTTTTATTTTTTTATTTATTTATTTTCTTTCTTTTCCTTTTTTTCCTTTTTTTATTTTCTTGTTTTATCTTTCCCATTATTTCCTCCCAATTTATTTTCTCATTGAGCCATTCACACAAGTGCACCACATGTCATGCCATGTGTCACCCCGATGCCTCGAAAAACGTGAAATTCTGACTACCTCGGAATCCTACGAAATTAGATGGGGTAACTAGATTTTGCGAGAAAAATTCAGCGATACATTAAGTCTGTTTGTCATGAGATCTAGAGGATTCAGATTTTCAGCAAAATTACCGTTTACCACTTTTTGAGGAAAAATTGAATTTTTTCCAGGTTTTACATTCTTCCCCCCTTAATAAATTTTCGTCCCCGAAATTCACACATACTAGCACACACAAACACATGCATATGCAGTAATGTTCTAAGGCCAAATATTACACCACACACCTTCGTCCTCAAATAGGAAAGGATAGGTGGCCCACATCGTTTCCTCGCGTTCCCAAGTTTCCTCCACTCCTCAGTGTCGCCACAACAATTTCAATAGCCGCATGGTCTTGCGTCATGGCTTGATCAGGCTACCAGAGATATACTTGGTCCACTCTCGAGAGGTCGTCGGTATCAACGGTAATCTCTCCCCCCAATCCCTTACATGAGTTGGATGCGGGTATCTTACAGAAGCATGGAGACATGGAACACCTCATGGACACCTGATAAACTTAGTGGTAGCACCAACCGATATGCAAATATACCCACCCTCTCAAGTATCTCGAAGGGCCCGATATATCTTGGCGTTAGCACCATAACTGACCATTCCTCTCCCTAGGCATCACCTTAGAGACCGTGAGTGGACGTGATCACCACGCCCAGACTCTAGAGGGTGGCGCCTTATCGGCATAGCTCTTACCTTTATACGGACTATAAGAAGATGCTTTCACATCAAATCGACCTTTCCAGAGGTGTCTCGAATAAGATCCGGACCAGTGATGGGTATCTCCACCTTTATGACAAATCGAAGGGGATTAACATGGCTCACATATAAGGCCTCATAGGGTGTCATCTGAATACTCGCCTGATAACTGTTGTTGTAGGCGAATTCCACTAAGGGTAAGTGCTCCTCCCAGCTACCCTTAAGATCCAGAACGCATGCTCGCAGCATGTCATCTAAAACATGTATGGTCCTCTCCGACTAACCATCTGTTTGCAGATGAAACGTCGTGCTCATCATCAGTTGTGTCCCCTTAGCCTTTTGGATATTCTTCCAAAAGTGTGCCATAAACCTAGGATCCTTATCCGATACTATGGACATTGGTACTTCCTATACCTGGATAATCCCTAAAATATACAACCGAAATAATTCCTCCAGTGTGAAGGTCATCCGCACTGCTAGAAAATGTGCCTACTTAGTGAGTTGATCCACTATCACTCATACCGCATCATGCCTCTAAGATGTCCGTGACAAGTGGGTCACAAGGTCCATCGTGACATGCTCCCACTTCCACTCGACTACCTCCAATGGTTGGAGTATCCTGGCAGCCGATGCTCGTTTTACTGTGACACGAGAGACACTTAGTCGAGCAATCTCCCCAACTTGCCGCTTCATCAGCTCACAGTAATACTGTACTTTAATCGCATCTTCGTACCACCTGGATGCACAACAAAATGAGAGTAGTGGAATTCCTTGAGGATCTCCTCTTCCAAGCGGTCAAGTGGGAACCCTGACCCGCCCCCACATAAGGGCTACCATGTGTGGATGGCAGCCTTAGTCATTCGATACTGAGTGCCGTGCGTGATGGAAAATATATCTGCGTCTGCCCTAGGACTCGATACTTTTAACTCGGTAGAGGCGGGCGTAGCCACCAAACTCTAACGCCCACCCAGCCTAATCAGCATGCTGTGACTAAGCGTCGTAGTCTCGAGCATACGCCGCTCCACCGGAGCTACACTAGCCAGTGCTCCCCACGACCCAAGCCCGAGCTCATCGGCCCGACATTTGCCCTTCTTGGGATGGTAATCTGAAAGTGAAGTCATAATCTTCGAATCTTTCATCCATCTGTGTTGCCTCATGTTGAGTCAGTTGTGTGAAATATATTTCGGACTCTTGTGAGTGCAGTACTTCCAAACTCCTCACCATACAAATAGTAGCGCCAATTCTTTAAGGCAAAAACGATGGCATGACTCGAGGATCATGTGTGCAGTAGTCACGCTTTCATGATTATTTGGTTATCTGGAACCATAAATACGACCTCGGTTTGCATCAAAATGTATCCTAGTCCTTCCTTGAGGCATCCTGATACCGCGTGTACCTCTGTCCCCTTTCAAGACTATTAGAATAGGAATAAAGTGGCCTCCTTTTCAATTCACGAGTGCCTTCCTCACCTGAGTCATTCCACTCGAATTTTGACCTCTTTCCTAGTAAACTGAACCAGAGCGCTCCAAGGTGAAGTGCTCGATCTAATAAAACCTTTGTCCAACAGCTCCTGTATCTGGACCTTAAGTTCTTGTAACTCAATTGGTGCCATTCTATGAGGAGTCATAGAAATGGGCGACATACTAGGGTGTAACTCAATGACAAAGTCCACATCAAGATGCGGATAATCCGAAGCTTTCGTCAGAAAACGTCCTCATGCTCGTAAACCACGAGGTAGACTCAAATCCGGTCTCTATCATCCTTTTGGGGTAAGGCTTGCCTTGACCATCAGCCCATCCGCTCCACGGAGTCGTGCAAGGTGCGAGGCTAAAGCGTATCTTTCTCCTTGAAAAGTCACATGGATGCTAGTCTGGCTGTGAGCGGGTAATCCTCCTCTTATCCTGATCGATAGCTGACCGGCGTCTTGGCGATCCATGCCAGAATGACATCAAATCTTATATGTCCATTACCCAGAAGGTCAAGTGAGGCAGAATCCAGGGATCTCTAACTCACAATCCAGAGCATGCGATCAATCCTCACCTACCCCAGTTCTAAGGAGGAACTCATGACTCTTCGAGGTTTCAACCTCTAGCCCCGAACCTTTCACACATGATCTGTTGATAAATATGAATATGATCATGAATCGAACAAATATCTTTGCCCTGCTAAGCGAGATAACATAAACATACCTGTATCACCAACTAATCCACTAGCAGTGTGGGTGTGTTGAGTGGCACTCCACACAGATTCACTGATGTCTCGACCAGTGAACCACACATTCTCGACCTCGACCCATACCACTGGTCTCCCAGCCTATACATTGTAGCGAGAAAGCTGTCTGTTTCTGAGGCCCGATATTGGTCCATCGGGCTGCTGCTTGGGGTGAGAATAAGACAGAAAAACGTATCGGCACTTGTCCCAGTGACTAGGATCGAGGTGTCCCATCCGGGATCCACCTTGCCTCTATAGGCAATCTCGTCTCACATGTTCGGGTGGAGTCGCGATATTAACATGTCATTTGTCACGTCCCCGGCTAAAGCCACGACTAGGCCTTGGCCGTGATAATGTATTATTGTCAGCAGAGTCGTCACGAAGCAGAAGTCTTCTAAAGAAAGATTGATTCTCAACACCTCTTAGTACTAGCAACTATGTCCTTTACGATTGAGTCGAGGAAACAATGATCCGCACCTTCCAGATTCCTCCCCGCTTTGAGGGTCGGAGAATGTGTGCCTCGAACCTGCAGGTTACTTGACCCCCTTGGTTCCCGATTGCACTAGCTTGTGCGATGGTGGCGATCTTTCTTCACACACTTTGCATAAGGGTATGATAAGGCAACAACGGCCTCCTATGAAGGTGTTAGTCAAAGCCGAGTAGTCATGGGTTATTCTTCCACCACACCAGGCGTCCTCTTCCTCGCTAGCCATGCATCGTCAGTGGGTGTCTTGATAGGGTTATCAAATTTCTATCTCGGTCCCAACTAGTAGTGCACATGCTAACCACTAATAAACTTAACATCATGGTTCACACCGTTCATCCATTTTCCTTAGTGGTGCATATTTTTAATTTCTTAATACACGTCGAGTTCTAGAACTATCATGTTCATTTTGTTTTTCGAACTTAGTAAGGTTATGTTTCTAACCACAATGTTCCATATACAATCCATCGTGTATATTATTCACACAATCTACATACACATCTCTTGAGGAACATATTAAGAACCACAAAGCAATCAATGCACCTGATGTCGTGTTCTACATGTATAATCTAGGTATTTGTATACCTAACTCTTGATACTTAGCTATGACAAGCTAATATCAGAAAACAGCGGTGGATACCCCCACCCAGAGCTCCTAGGTAGTCGTTAGCGAACCACGTGCAAGGCGCGTTTTAGTCGGGGGTCCGTTGACAACCCATCAACTGCGGAATTCCTATGGATTTGGGTGACTCGACACCATCGCATTTGTGTCTGTTGCTCGGGATCCATATTTTCCGCGAATCGGGCAAAGTCTCCTTTGTTCGGGGAGCTCTACCTAACATACAACCTTTATAACAGAATAATCATAACTCATCCAGAGTCTCAACAGAAGTAGCATTGACCCCACAGGGTCCATTTGTCCATATCCGCAATATATACATCCCTTTATCATGACTCATTCATTCACATTTAAATCTAAATTATGAAAATAAAATGCTTAGTTCACGGTCGTAAGAGTCGATCACGACCCTCTTACCATAGTACATATGACTATCTAGACCCAATAGTCCCAGAATTTAGTTACAATTCTTTTATACAAATATTTTACAAAATGTTACTCAAGGTAATATCAAGGCGAACATCAGCCTTCTTAATAATCATGACCTCGTCGGGCGCCGTCTCCACATATACCCCACAGTACTGAAAGGGATCCTGGCAGGTGAAGTAATGCTCCCGATGAAAAAAATTAACCTGAGGGCTACTCGCCTAAAATACACAACATTGCTGAAACATGAAAACGTCCGATCACATCCATATAAATAATGCAATCTATATGGAATATTACATGTCATCGTGAGATGAGACTTTCCTCATGCCCCTGACTTGATCCCAGGCGACTCCTTGGCACCTACAATACTTATTTGTGAAAACCGGTCTGTTGGTAGTTTACCGCGATAACAACCCATTGGGCCAAACTCTCGATATTCATTTGAATTTTATCAAATCCTATGTGTTTATTCATGGGCCACATCTTTTTCGAGGTCACACAGCAAGATCGACGCACGCCTTCCGATATTTTTACGGGCTTTCACTGTTAGTGATCATGTCTAACCGGATATAAATTTGAGTCTTTCACCCTTGGGGGGGATCTACCCCATCTTGCTACACTCAAACACATGTAATTTATATTTATTATTGTTTTATACCATTATGAGTCTCGATTTTGGACTTGGTCCCATTTTCGAGCTCACCACACATTCACCAAGAATGGTGAATAACAGTACCATGCACCAGCATGGAGCTCGACGCAATGTGTGGCCAGTGCATATGAAATGCAATCATGCCATTTCAATATATGTCATGCTACATGCACAATAAGAGCTACATGCAACATTTATAAATTTCGGATAATTATATTTCCTACATATAATTTCCATTTATCACAACTTCCATGTTAATACGTCAAGCAAGTATATATAAACATGATTTTTACACACAAAATGTCATTGATTTTCCATGATAACCTTGAAATTGAATCTGGACCCATAAGCGGGACACCTACCGGTCCTTTCACGACAGCGAACCATTTTTGGTTCCATTTCATCCAACAAATTTGTTGATATAGTAAACTCAAACTAAAGCAGGAACCTCAGTGCAGGATTAAAACTAGCTTTGAACCAGTCAGGAATTTACTTTCGAAACCAGTCCCAAAATTTCAAATATCCCAATCTTATTCGGACTATCCGAAAACAGTCCTAAAAATTCAGCCTGGACTGTCCGAAAACAATCTCGAAAATTCCTAAAAATTCCTACACTTTCAAATCAAAAATTTTGGGAATTTGAAATTCTGACCTGCAGAAAAACCTGACCATTACATGGCCCCAGGCTAGAAATAACCCAGTAGGAAAATTCTCTCACCTCGTGGGTTTAATGGCTAAAGATTTTGTTTGCGTGTAGCTCGTCGTGGGCCAGGCTTCTGCCTTTTACTCCAATGAAAACCTACGGTCCAATTTTCGTAGATCTTAGAGAGAAGCGAAAAAAAATATTTTCCCCTCTCTCTCTCTCTGTCTCTCTTCTCTGTTGAAATGGCCTTCTCCCCCATTTAGACTTTTCTCATTTCCTTTTCTTTTATATTCTTTTCTTTTTTTTTCTTTTCCTTATTTTCTTGTTTTATCTTTCCCATTATTTCCTCCACTTAACACTTGGCCAATGTGAGCCATTCACACAAGCGCACCACATGTCATGCCATGTGCACCCCAGGCCTGATACCTCGGCGATGAAGTCGACTATCTCGAATCAGGCAAAATTTGATAAGGTAACTAGATTTTGCGAGACGAATTCAATAATGAAGTCCATTTCATCATCCGAGATCTAGAAAAGTTCTGATTTTCAACCGAAATTACCATTTTACCCTTTTTCAGAAAAATTGAATTTTTCCCGAGTTTTACAATATTCATCCTTGTCTAGCATATGCACATAAATCATGTTTAGATGCAAGTCTAGAATGTGTAGCACATCTTTCAACGTTAATGTGCACCCCATACTTGTTTATATGCAAATGTCACATATAAATCCTTACAATTGAGGAGATCCTCCATCATGGACTTCCATAATGAATAATTTGTTGTTGTCAATTTAATCATGGGACCCGAATAACTTTCAGCCATGATTCCACCCAAACTCAAACCACACTCTGATACCAGTTGTTAAGATTGTGAGTTACCTGTGGAATATTATAACAAGTAATATTTGGGTGGCTTTGCCAATCCACTGTAAATGTTAGCAATTGGGAGGCAAGGCGTCCAGTAGGATAAGCAGCCATTGGGTGTGATGCGAACCTTGAGAAATTAAGCAAGCAGGTTGGGTGGTTGTGCCAATCACGAAATGTAAATAAGCGATGCAGGAGGAAGGCGAGTCAATCCACATAATAAAAGCAGTAAATGGGTGGCTATGGCAACCTTCGGGAAATGAAAGTGTAGCTAGATGGCTAACCTAATCTTTAGATAATAAGAAGGGAAGATAACAACGACACTCGATATAACGTGGTAAAACCCTTAGAATAAGGGAAACCTCCAAGGGAAAAATCTAAGAAAATAATCCACTATGAGATGAAACTAGTACAAGATGTCACACACCCAAGATATGCTCACAATTCTTTCAATTTTATCTCTTAGTACTCTCTCTGTGAAGTACTATGTTTCTTACCACTCTCCCCGGTGTGATAACCCTGACTGTTTCATACCTATCCTTTCAATTCTTTGTGATTGAAAGAATGATCTCTAGAACTCTTTCTAATCTCTTGGAATTCCCATTTGATTATGTTCCTCGTAACCTATTTATAGATAAAGGTTTGATCCTTGGATGGATTTCATTAGTTGAAATGGAAACCAATTTCATTAGCTGAAACAATGGCCAATTCTCATCCACAAGGAGAGTTAGCCAACGTAGCATCATCGTGGAGAAAATTTCTCCTTGAAGAAAGGCTGTTGTTGCAGCATCCATTTAATGGGCCTGACCCCACATTTATTTTGATCAAAATTTTCTTTCCTTCTGTCTTTCCTTACTATTTTCCTCTCCATTTCCTTTCCTCAATATTAATTTTTCTGTGTTCCAAACGAAGCCATAATGATGTCCTTTACCCTAGCTTAATATTGTCCTTGTATGAATAGAAAAGATTTGCACTGCATGCACCATTGAAGTGAGAATTTTGTTTGATTGATTAGGTAAAGGGGAACTTGCGACATGTTCCAAAGACACAAACTCCCAACTGTTTTATGGGGTTCTAGGAGGTCTTGGGCAGTTTTGGATTATAATAAGAGCAAGGATTCCTCTTGAACCCGCATCAAAAAGGTAAGTGTGAAGCAATTAAATGAACAGTTAACATGATTTACAAGAATAAAATGTTGGTAAATAAAATATCTTTGACAAAAACATGATCGATAGGGAGAAAGCAAAATCAAAGTGCATTTGATAATCTGAAGAAACCAGAGCAAGTGCTCAAATAATTATTTATGGGGGATTTTTGGATTGTGAAAGGTATTGTATGGAGAAGGCACCTTTGTCAATGATGGATTTTTTTTAATATTTGGGCTTAGGGTATGTTTGAGATATTGTGAAAATTGACATGTTACCTTTTTGATTTCCATGCATGGTATTCTTGATAACTCACTATCCATCCGTTTGTCACTAACATTTTTCTTTATTATTTTTTTGGTGAAACAGAAATGGAGAATTTAATATCAACTGGAAGTTTATTCATTGATAATATAGGAAAGATCTTATGATTGATTCTCAGAATTAAGTCACCTTAAAATTTCGTCATTCGTCATTTTCAGAAACCACGAAAAATCTCTGTTATTCCCTACTACATGGCTTTATGTATTTGTGCATAAAAACAGGGCAATCATCCTTGTTCAAAATTTTGAAGCACTTGTAATTACAGTTTTTATATTGGGAATTCCAAAACACATCGAACATGTATTCATCCATATCTTCACAAAGTTTTATTTTGTTACATGTAGAGGTAAATAGAAATTCATGTTGTAACTGTTAGAGAAGGAGAATTTGGGGTTGTCCGGTACCTACATGTTTGGGGTTGTTCGGTAGAAATTAGATATTATAATCCACACGAAAATAAACTGGATGCAAGAACAATTAGTGGTTATTTCATTGGTTATCCAGAAAAGTCGAAAGGGTTTAGATTTTATTGCCCTAACCATTGCCCTAACATGGATTATGAAACTGGGGATGCTAGATTCATTGAGAATGATGAAGTAAGTGGCAGAGGAACACCACGAAAGGTGGATATTCATGAAATTAGGGTATAAATTCCTTTAGATTGCATCCCTAATCAAGTTATTCTTCCTCCAATTGTTCCTCAAATTATTGAATTGGTTAATAACCCTGATAAACAATATGAAGAAAAAATTAATGATCCCATTACTTATGAGGTTGTGATTAAAGAACCTAGAGTAGATGAACCAAAGTCAATAGCATTAAGGAGATCTCAAAGAGAAAAGAGATCAACTATTCCTAATGATTACGTGGTATATCTACACAAGTCAGAAAGTGACTTAGGAATTGAAAATAACCCAGTGATATTTTCATAAGCCGTGAATGATGTTAATTCTGATAAATGGTTAAAACCTATCAAAGATGAGTTAAAGTCTATGGTACAGAACGAAGTTTGGAATCTTGTTGAATTACCAAAAGGTCATTGAAAGTTTGGTTGCAAATGGGTCTTTAAGACCAAACGCGACTCCCATGGTAATTTAAATAAGGCTAGATTAGTTGTCAAAGGGTTTACTAAAAAAGATGGCATTAACTATAAGGAGTCCTTTTCACCGGTCTCTAAAAAATATTCATTTAGAATTATCATGCCTTTGGTAGCTCATTATGATTCAGAGATATATCAAATGAATGTGAAAACCGCATTTTTAAATGGAAATCTAAATGAAGAGGTTTGTATGGATCAATCAATGGATTTTATAGAAAAAGGAAATAAAAACATGGTGTGTAAACTTAAAAGATTAATATATAGACTTAAACAAGCTTCCTGCAAATGATATCTTAAGCTCAATGATAATATTGTTTCTTTTGGTTTTAAAGAAAACACTATTGACCATTGTACATATCTGAAGGTCAGTGGGAGTAAGTTTACATTTATGATTCTATATGTTGATGATATCTTGCTGGCAACTAATGATCTTAGTCTCTTATATGAAATGAAAAGTTAAAAGGTTTCTCTCTAATAACTTTGAAATGAAGGATATGGATGATGCAACCTATATGATTGGGATAGAGATATTCCAGAATAGATCACAAGGAATGTTAGGTTTGCTTCCAAAATATTATATAAATAAAGTTTTAGAGAGATTCTGAATGCAAAATTTCTCTATATCTCCTATTCAATTCATAAAGGAGACAAATTTAGTCTCATGCAATGTCTAAAGAATGATTTGGAACGAAAACAAATGGAAGCAATTTTGTATGCATCTGTTGTGTGGAGTCTAATGTATGCTTAGATTTGTATGAGACCAGATATAAGCTTTGCAGTGGGAATGTTGGGGATATACTAGAGTAGTCTTGGGTTAGATCATTGAAAAGCTGCAAAGAAGGTTCTGAGATATTTGCAAGGAACAATATAATACATGCTTGCTTATAGGCGATTCGATCATCTAGAAGCAATTGGATACTCAAACTCAGATTATGTTGGCTGTGTGGACACACCAAAATCCACTTGTGGTTATATGTATATTTTAGCAGGAGGAGTCATCTCATGGAAGAGTGTGAAACAATCAACGATTGCTATATCTACCATGGAAGCTGAATTTGTGGCGTGCTTTAAGGCCATGGTTCAGGCTAAATGGCTACGAAACTTTATTTCATGGTTGGGATTGTTGGCAGTATAGCCAAACTGTTGAAAATTTATTATGATAATTATGTAATAGTCTTCTTTAATAAGAATGATAGATATTCCAAATGTGTTAAGCATATGGAATTGAAATACTTTGTTGTTAAAGAAGAAGTTTAGAAACAAAGAGTGTCACTAGAACATATTAGTCCTAATCTTTTGATTGTTGATCATTTGACAAAAGGGTTACCGCCCAAAACATTTACTGGTCATGTTGAAAGAATGGGCATCATGCCTAATGATTTATGATTACTGATTCAGTATTAATGTATATTGACACTTGAGCTTATTAATGTACACATTTATGATTTTTTATGTTTTCACCTTATGTGTGAACACGCATGTTTTACGATGATTAGTAAACATGACTTATTTTGAATGGAGATAATAATTTTATTTGGACCTCTAATATATATCTCACTTATGTATAATGGTTAAAGGAAGAAAAGGACTAGTACGGTGGTACATGAAAGGAACTATGTCGTATAACAACATACAACCTTCATGACTCTTGTTAGTTCTTATTCTTAATTATGATTTTATGATGGTACCAATGAATGCATGAATAACCCTACATAATGCACATTATGATGAATATGTTTATTAAATCATAAAAGTATTATCACATGAGTCAAATGATAGAATGTAAGAATTTTAAAAAATTCTTCTATGACTTGGGTGAAAATCAGATTTAGTAAATGAATAATTATTAAGGGTTATTCCTTTGGGTTGGGTTGGGTTGTACCACTTGATGGTGGCAGTGAAAATTTAAATTAAGAACCCAATAAGGCCCTCTCCCTACCTGGAAAGACTCTTTGAAAAAACTTCACCATCGCCCATACTCTCAGTAATTGAATAGAAGGTTTAAGGGATAGAAACAAGGATTATTATTATTTTTTTTCAGATAACTTTTGACGCATCGTCATTATGGATAGGATTATGGCAGTTTATCTATTTTATTTAATGTGTATGATATAATGAAGTCAAAGTCTATATTCTGGGTTTATGTTTGTAGATTGTTCTTGAACCTAAGATGTTTGCTGACACTACAGTTAATAGGAAGGATTGGAGGGCACCTCCAATTTGTTCCCTATGGTGTATTTGAAAAGGGGACGAAGGAAAATTTTTTGAGTGACATTGGGTTATCAGTCTCATTAAAGACAAGTTATTAACTAAACCTGTGAATCTGGCTGATGCAAGATCAATGCTTCAGAATTAAGTAGCTTTTTCCTCAATATTATTTAAAAATTGAGGGATGGTTGTTTTTGCTCCCTTCTCCATGTTGGTAGCTACTTCATGTAAGTTGTAAGATCTGAATAAGTGTGGCAAGGTTTTTCGGAGGTTGCATTTTATTTTTATATTATTTTGATGAGTTAGGGACCTTAGAGTTTCAGGTCAATTCTTGTCTCTAACCTGATCCTATGGTGCTAACGTATATGATATTATTTTGTAGTGGACTTCAATAGACTATATTGTGGTTAAAAATTTGTCCCGTATATGTTAAAAATTGGAATTTGGAAAACTATTTTTTTATTTTTCTTTAAGAAAATAAAACTGTTCTCAAACACAATCAAAATTGTTAATATATTGCATCTTGGTTTCTAGTACTGAAGTTTTATGTTAGTCTTTCCATATTCTCTATTAATTGTCACTCTGTTCAAGGTGTGAAAGTGTTTGATAATAATTTCATTAGAATTATGCGTTGAAAGAAAAATATGCACTGTTACAAAGAATATGACTTTTGGAGAATTAAAAACTTTATTGTATATTACCATTCTCATACTCGATCTATATTCAATAATCATATAATCTCCTACTCATAATTAATATTTAAAACTAATTAAATAAGATAAAATCTCCAATAAAAAAACTTTTTCTAAAACTTGGAAACCCAAAATGCTGTTAAATTCTGAAAATATATAGTAATGAACTATTAGAAATAAAATAAAAATTCTTCCACATATTTTAGAATCCAAATACGATTCAAATACTTTATAATTCAAATTTAATTTCCAATACATATTCTATATAATATAATATAAGATAATATGATGATCCATGCATATTTGCCAAACCAAACTCTCTAGTTTGCTTTAGAATTCATCCATGGAAGGCTTCAGGTTGAAGATTTTCTTCAGTGTTGTAGTAGTACTACTGTTCTTCTTCCAACTCTTTGAGGTGGCTCTGGCCAGCAGGGGAGGCTTCAGTTTCGACCTCATCCACCGTGATTCCCCTCATTCTCCCTTCTTTGATCCTTCCAAGACTCCGACGGAGCGGCTGACCGACGCTCTCCGCCGGTCAGTTTCCCGGGTCGGCCGCTTTCTGCCAACTGCCATGGCCCCAGATGGAATTCAATCTAGCTTAGTCCCAACGGGCGCGGAATATCTGATGAATTTGTCAATAGGAACCCCGCCAGTTCCGATCATCGGCATTGCTGATACCGGCAGTGATCTCACCTGGACGCAGTGCCGGCCCTGTAACCACTGTTACGTGCAATTTCTCTTGTTCTTCGATCCCCGAAAATCATCAACTTATAGAGATTCTTCTTGCGTTACAAGTTCTTGTCTAGCTTTAGGGGAGGACCGCTCTTGTAGCAAACAAAAACACTGCACATACAATTACTCTTACTCCGACGGCTCCTTTAGCTGCGGAAACCTAGCGACAGACACGCTTACTGTATCTTCCACAGCCGGAAAAC